>CATQJL010000305.1:61600126-61960458 GCA_958299035.1 Cylicocyclus nassatus
TCGGCATCTGACCATTCGACCATGACTTGACGTTGACGTGGATCTTCTTGATGCGTGACTTACAGCGGCTCGACATAGACTGAACGGCAGGTGACGACGACTCAAGAGTTCTAATTTAGCCTACGGGCGCGGTTTTTCACGCCAAGGGGAAAGAATTTAGACAGTGAGGGGGAGATTTTCCTCACAACTCAAAAGAACCCTGGGTCAAGTCAAGTTCAAAAGAAGGGGAATCCCAAAAAGCAAAAAACAGTCAACACGGTCTCCCACCGTGGCCCCAAAACCCGACAGTTGTGGACGAACGCAAAATGTGGACACTGCAGCTAGCCTGAATCAAGGTTAGCAATAAAAAGGGGTGGCGAACTTAAGGCTCGCCGAGAAACAAAAACTGAAAACAAAACGATAAAACAAAGGTAGAAACTAAAAGACCGTAAATTGTGGGCAAGTCCTTGACAAGTTCATTGTGGCAAACAGCAAAAACCCATGGCACTCCCCATGAGTGCCCCACCAGTCACCAGTCACCCTAAAGCAAAGTTGACGACAAAATAAAAGAGTGAGCTTAAGGCTCACTAAAAAAATCGCAAGTTGTGGAAAGAAAGTAACATAGGGTAGAAACAACAAAAAACAAACTTACCTGGGGGGCTCTCTGGGCGCCCTGTCCCCTCTACGCCGTAGTTCCGCCAAGGCCTTATACTGCTCTAAGCGCAGGCGATAGTCCTCTGGATCGATGTCGTTGATCCCATGGCGGTTGTTGAAGCAGAAGGATGTCTCGTGGTGCTTGGACCTACATCCTCTGCATCTCCTTCCACGAAAGGGACATTCTTCCTCAGCGTGTCGGTCGCAACAAAGAAAACCCCCTCCGCGCCTTGCATTGATCTCCATCTTCTGCGATAGATGTCGATACACCGGACAACCCGACGAGAAGTGACGTTGTCTGCAGAAGTAGCAGTGGACGTGTGTCTCTTCCAGTTGCTGACCTCTACGCTGGTCCTCAGGCTCCCGATAGCCCACTTCGACCGGGACCACTTCCATAGGCTCCTCACGATGCTCCCGACGCTCCCGTGGAATGGGCTGTAGGGCCCCATCCTGGGGGGCTGTCGGGGAGGAGGAGAAGGTGCTGACAACGCTGCCGAAACCTCACGATTGGCGAAACTTCTTGGTTCCGGATCGAAGTGTGCTGTGGATGCTGATGGCAGTTGAGCTGTCTGATCAAGTGAATGTTGAGAACTTGACTGCTGTGGATTCGACGTCGTCGATTGAGGCTCAGCCTGAGGCGGTTTCGCCTTAGCCCCCGACGGCGGTGGCGCAGCTGCAATCGCTTGCTGAACCACTTTCTGTGCTGTCGCACTGGGGACTACCGATGTACTCTGGCCAACGTTCCTGGTCAATAGATGTTCCTTCAGGACGTCGTGATACGTATCGCGGGCCTTCACCATCTGGGCTACGGCTGCGCTGCGGCATAATTGTTGGATACGATCTTCTCCAAGGTTACGCCATAAGTGGCCAACAAGTTCAGCTTACGCTGGAGTTCATCAACCGGCGTAAACAGAATCGCTGTAAGCTGTGTTGAAACCGCCTGGCGTCTGTAATTGATGTTATGAATATAATGGAAAAGATCAGCCTTGCGATCCAACAAAGCGTCAGGATTCGGTTGCGGCCTATGAGCTAACTCCTGTAAGTAACTTGTGGCTTGTGCAGTAAGTTCAACGACTCCATTAAGATGGCCTGAGATCAGTAGCGCAGGCAGATGTTCGGCTTTCGCGCCTTGTAGATCGTCCGCCTTCGTTGGATATATCTCCTTAGTGAATATGCTTCGGATATGTCCAAAGAGGTCGTCGTGAAGAAAGGCGTCAATGGCGACGAAGTCGCTGTGGCCCAGCTGCGTGGGACTAAACACGCGTGCTGGGGAGAGAGCTACTGTCAGCTGGTGGAGTAGCTGCAGTGCTGGTCTATACGTCCTCGGTACCGCGAAGGCTTGGGTATCATTGTCATCATCGCAGCTGAATCGTCTATTGACGTTGTGTCCTTTCGCAATCCCTAAAATTAGCTCGAGCACTGTGGGCGCACGAGTGTGGGGATCATTGATGTTCGGCGACGGATCCTGCGAAAGGTCAGCTGAGGGCAGTACCTCTGGGGGACGTGACGGCTCCTGTGCTCGCACGACGGCAAGCTCACGAATCACTTCAGCCAAGAGAGAAGGATCCACCGAGCTTTCGCTCAGCTTCTCTTTCTCACCCGGCTCTCTCCGTGGCGACTGCGACGGCGACCGCGACCGCGATCTCGAACGAGATCGTTCCTGTCCGCGATGTTGTAGCAGACTCTCCGACTTCCTCACCGGCTCTCCTCGCCTAGTCTTAGTTTTCCAGATTGTCATCGCTGTAGATGGTCAGTCTACTCGTTATCGCTTTACCCTGAAAGAATGGGGGATGATAGGAGTAAGAGAGCACATCGCACGTAAGCACAACGAACTCACTTAAGGTTAGTAAAGAGAATGAGAATGAAAGGGATGAGAAAGAAGCAAGAAATTAGAAGCACAAGTGACAATAAAAGAAGAAAGAGAGAATGTGAGTTGGGGATAAGGTGATTTGTGTTAGTAGCATGCGGTTATTAAGTTATGACATGTGAGGTCAAGTTAAACAAGTGTGAACACAAGAGTCAAATGTGGATTTCGCAATAATCAATATTGACGAAACAAGAAATCTACATGTGTAGACGGAATGGACACATGTGAAGATGTTAGTTCCACAATGCACCGTTACACAATTAACAGAAAGACAAAGGAAAGAATGATAGAATGAAATGAGAGTGAATAAAAGAAAGATTAGAAAGGAATATCCAAAAAGTATGAGCCACGCATGTTTCTGTGTTGAAAGGAAGAGAAAGACGAAAAATCAGGATAAATGAGATATAGAGGATAGATGTGGCTCACAAAAGAGTGACGAGAAGACAAAAACAAGAAAGAAACAGATAAATGAAGAACACATAGCGCGAAAACGAGAAAAAACCATCTGGAGCCGCAATTGCATGATGCAATTCATTGCACACGCTGGCTATCTTCCATTCGTGGCGGGACCAGTCTCTCCCTCAGGCATATGAGGAGCGCGATAATGACCGCGCTTGCGACTGCAACGCATGTGACTAGAGCATGATAAAGATACATGCTGCACACAAACGTCGCTTGTGGAATGAAGCGCGTCAATGATGACGTGCAAATGGGGATAAAGACTTGGCCTTTCGAGGAGGCTGTATCCGCGTAGGCGATGTGGAAGGTTTACGTCTATGAGACGTTCTTTTATGCTCAACTATAGGTGTATAATCATCTTTCGCGCGGATTTCCAAGGGATATAGCCTAGATAGAGGCCTCTTGAGGATGTTTCCATTTGGCACTCGTACCTCTTGCTACTCTCACGCTATCATGATTACTCCCACATAGTCGAATCACAATTCCCATATTCCATTGTCCTCTGGGCACACTGTCCTTCGCAGTTATCACGAAATCGTTTTTTGGATGTTCAGTCGTATATGTCGGCTGGCGTAAACGGCATTGATGGCGTTGGATAAGGGTAGAGAGGTAATCAGTACGCCACACTTCCCAGAAAGAATCTAGGAGAACTTGGGTTTCCCTATACCACTCTGCTAGTCTGTGTCCATCGACAGCAATGTCGTAATCGTGTTCTTGCGAGGGTAGTTGTAGACTGACTTCCGGCGAAATGAAGTCGACTGGTCGCAAGATGCGGAAAGAGACGTCCTTTTCTCTATAAGGTGTTATAGGGCGAGAGTTAATGACGGCTTCTATCTCCACAACTATCGTTCGCAGCTGTTCCCATGTCAGTCTCGACTTTCCTACAGTCTTCTTGAACGCGGACTTAAACAGGGCAACTAGTCTCTCATAGAAACCTCCTTTCCAGGGGGAGACTTGAGTAATGAACTTCCAAGTGACCCTATGATGAGTGACAAAGTCGTAGATATCATTGCTAGAGTGGGGAGCAAAGGATAAGTTGTTAATGGCATCTTCTGCTGCATGGAATCTACTCGCGTTGTCAGTATAAATGACATCTGGTGTTCCTCGTCGTCCGATCAATTTCCGAAAAGCTAGTAGGAAATCCTGAGTAGAGCAAGAACCAGTAAAAAGGCGTCAGCACAATTGCGCTATCGTCCCATAAGTGCCTTGATGGTAAGACGTAATGTGGTTATGAAGTACAATGAGAGAAGTTAGCCTGTGGGATGGCACCAGTAGTATGGGTGCTGTGCGATAAGCCTTTTCCATACGAGCAGGACATCTTATTAGTCCGTTTTCGTCACAATGCACGTTGAATCGCTGGAGTCGAAAACGTTCCAAGAGATGACTCGATTCACGATCGTGTTCGCGAATAACCAAGTTCTCGATTAAGGCAATGTCATGTACCATAATATGACCGGCGAGCGAAGTTGAGATAAATTTGGAATTGCCTTGTGGAGAGGTTGTTTACTCGCGAATGTGAGACGTTCGACAACCCTACGTCGCAAAAATCGAAGGATGTAAATGGTCCGCAGAAGCTTCATGTAACCGTTCGTGGCAAAGAATGGAATAACCAAAACATGTGAATCATCTCTAACCAATGATACCTGTGTGAACTCCTTATCCTGTTCCGACGTTGTTACGGGCGGAATCGTAAAGTCCATATCGGTGTTAGGCCAATCTTTAGGAGGTCGACGAATGAACGATGGTTTTGTCCACTAAACATGATCCGCAGCTTCCTTCGTCGCTAAACCACGTGTAGCATGATCCGCTGGATTGTCCTCGGAAGCATGGTGGAACTTGACGTCGATTCCTAAATCTCGAAGCTGTTTAATGGTCTTACGAATGAAAGTTACTCGATTATGGACGAATCGTCTCCATGGCCTGGTGAAATGTATTGAAGAGAGCACATTAGGGAGTCTGAAATATGTGAATGGACGAGATCTTAAGGTCCAGTTCTTTTTGCAGGTAATCGGCTAGAGAGACACAGCTTCTGGCTGCCAATAATTCCATCCTTCCTTGGTATGGTAATTGGCGTAGGCTCGTTGAGGTGTGATTTGCCATAATGAGGTGTGAAGTAGTCGTATTGTGAACTCGGCTTACCAAATATGCGCAAGCAGCAAACACTCGTTTGGAAGCATCTCCCAAGATGCACAAATCGAATGTATGCGCGCTGCGTGTGGTTACTCGTCTAGGAAGGGGCGGTAACGGACCCTGTACGTTCTGACAGATGCGTTGCCACTCCTTTTGCACTTCCTTATCCAACTGATCGTCCCATCCAAGCTTCTTGATCCACAGATCCTGTACAAATAGCTTAAAAGGAACTGTAAAAGGAGTCAGAAGTCCTAGAGAATCGTATGTGGATGCATAGGCTCTAAGAGCTGTGCGTTTGGAAACTGCTGGGTACTCCAGGGTCCTAATAGGTATAGCAAATGTATCCCGTTCATGCGACCACGTGATTCCCAATAGCTTCGTGTGGTCTGGTTCCTTGGCACGGTCCTTGGGTCTATCTGTTCATTAACTATCCTCGATGAGCACAAGAACTCTCTCAATTCATGTGCATGTGGTCGAGTATGGACTTGTTGTCCTGTACTTCTGCAGAGCTTCGTCATGCGAAGAAGCACCTAGGATGACGTTGTCCACATAGTATGTCGCTCAATCTCTATATGAAGAGGTGAGCTCATGTGGCAAAGATAGATTCTAATGGACGCGACCAATACAAATGGGGGATGATTTGACACCGAATGGGATCCTCGTAAAACGAAAGTAACGCAAGTTATCCTTGTCTGGAAGTCTGTTTACATCGTTCAACCACAGGAAACGTGCCACATCTCGAAGTCGAACCTGATGGAACGCTTTTTCCACGTCGGCGATGAGAAGATGCTTGTATAGGCTTACACGGAGTTGAATTCCTCTATCTCCGGCTACAAAGATGGTCTTTCATGGAGGCAGTCGTTCAAACTCGGAAATTCTATCATGCGCGAAGAAGCATCGGATACTATTCTCAGCTTGGTGGTAGCTGAGAACTCCTTGAAGACGGCTTGATCCGGGATGTAGTAAGCGAGATGATTATCTGTAACGTGTTCGTTTACTTCCTCGATAAAGCCTAGTTGTAGATGTTGTTCTAGTTAGACAATGATCCTTCCATACCGACGGCTGTTCGCGTAACTCCTGGTACTGACTGACTAGTCGGCAACAAGCTAACTGTTTATTGTCGCCTAGTTGGGGATGTGACTTCTTCCAAGGAAACTGTACGTAAAGGAACCATTCTCGAAATATGCGATGTCTTTAAAGTATAAGAATAAGAGAATTGTGGATAGTGTCTCTGTCGTCATGTGGATCATCTTTGATACTCAAGCGCTCTAATTGCCACAATCTGGCAACGATGTCTTCGACTTCATTCCCTTCTGTTGTCTTGTCGCTCCCGGTGGATGTTGAAACGGGGCAGACTTGCGAAAAAAGGGGTCCTATAAGGACGCTGACATAAACTTTCGCGGCATCGTTGTACGCTGGGGGATCGAATCCGCACTGTTTGATGAACTCGATGTCTTCTGTGGATAGCCGTGGAGCACATGTATCAGGGATAAATTGATCCTTAGTACGAACAAAGACTATAACTGCTTGTCGAACCAGTCGACAAGTGTGAGATCCACCTTTCCTGAAACTTCCGTGATGTCATTTCCTCCGAAGGTCGTCAAAGTAATGGGCGCATGATCGTATACGCGAAGACCTAACCGGGCAGCTGTAGACTTGGTGATGAAGCTCGTTTGTGCTCCGGAATCCAGTAGGAGTGCTATCTCCTCCAGTTGTCTTGACGAATTCAATGCCTTAGGCGATCGTAAAAAGTATGTAATCTTGGTATTCCGTATCCAAGTGCACCAACGGTTGTCTACTCGATCTTGTTTGTGCCGGGTATGGAGATTTTGACCTTGGTCTTCTTCGACGTTTCGGGGAAGGCGAATAACCTGAAGTGTCTCGCACGGGTACGTCGAAACGAACTCGTGGAGATGGGGAACGAGAATCAGATTGAGAATTGGAACTCGATCCGCTACGGTAACCTCTCTGTTCACGCAATTGAAAGTACGAGAGTAATCTCGAGATCTTCTGCTATCCCTTGCTGGACTTCTCGATACAGAGGAGTCTTTAGAGGAATGATGAGTTCTCGCAGCTGGTCGTGATCCACGATTACTCGTTCTGGCTCTTGGGGATCGACTTCTTCTGGACGCACGCGTACAGAGTAGTCGATTGTGAGACTTCCGCAATTCCTACAGGTAGAATATTCGTATTAATCCTGGCGATGATCGTCTCGCAAGCACTTCCAGCATAATCCGTAGAACTGCACAATCTTGCCTGGCGTACTTGTCAGCATTCGCTGATCACATCGACAAGAAGGATGACCGAAAGAATCACAGAAGCAAAATGCGGGAGGGTTCTACTGAACCCTAGGAGGACTAGGCACCGATGATGGTGCTGTGGAGTCGCAACTTTCAATACTGCGGCATCGCTATCCTTGCTGATGGAATTGGCGAGTCCACGAATACGAGATTGAACTGCACATTATCCGCTACAAACGTATTCTTCAAGATTCGAAGGAGAGTTTCCGCATCCGCCTGATGTTGATCGACGCTAAACTCCTCAACAAACTTGTCGTACGCAATCTGATCCGCAGTCAATTCGGATGTAGTAACGTGATTCAGAAGCGTATCTCGGCGTTCAAGGATTAACGAGAGTTGAGATTTCAAACAAGCAATATGGAGTCGCGCTGATGCTTGTCTCTATTGGAGCTGTTAGAACTGCTCACTAGCAGGAGCGTCGTGTGCTAGGGGAGTAAGTAACTCGGAACTTACTTGCTTCCCAGCGACGTCCAGGTCCTCGATGGCTTTGATGACTCTGGGGATATAGTTTGCGACTGTCGTCATATCGATCAATAGCTTTGCACTTGGCAACTGGCAGGAGGCGATTACTGTAAACCCAAATTTTGAAATTGTAATGTGTGGATACGTCAAAAAGGGGTGTGCTACTACTTCCGGATGTAGCGGCACGAATGGTGAACACAACGAACGTAAGCGAATGACAAGTGATAAGCAATAAACAAAGACCTTATACTGGCAATGCTAGATGTCACATGATAGAACAGCGAGATTGCAAGCAGGGAATAGGCGGGTTTTACCACAAGAAACGCAGGGAACTAAGCGGTTTGACACAACTGACATTGAGACATCCCGTTAGAAGTAGGTGGCTGCAAAATGCGAGCATAAATGTGGTGGCTGTAAGTTTTAGGGGAGATACCCATCCAAGATCACAGCAGGCGATTCCTCCGCAGGCCTGATGACGTGTTTCAAGGCGGACAGAGCTAGTGCCTACCAAGGGCCTCGATGTCTGCAGAAAAACCTGGTCACCAGAGGGCACCGGCAGCACGGACAATAGGCAGATATCACACGGCTTGTGCCACTCAAGGCATGTGAGGGATCACCCTACTCTCAGCTAAGTGTAGTAGTGGCGGTAGTCGCTCACTCGCGTCAGCCCAGTCTCATCGGATCCGCCTACTGCACGATGGATGTGATCTAATGAAGAAACAAAAAGCACAAATATGTATACACTGTACAAGCACCTGAAATGGGGAATAAGATTAGAATTTGCGTTGCTAGCTAGGGACGCCAATGCGTAATGAGCGTGTGTGCGGGCATACGCAAGTAAGGTCCGATCGCAAAAGCTAGACATAGGTTTACTATCCCTATGGCTAACTTCGTCTCGATGCACCATGTCGCGGATTGGGGTCCCCCGCTCCAGACGTCAGTGGTAACGTGCTCTCCTGCATCGGCGACAGGAGCGGAGGACTCCATCCGTGAGATAGAACAACGACACTTGGGGGAACGGTAGCTACTTGCGCCACGCTATTATGGCCTGCCACGAGCACAACGCACTACGAGTTAGAGGCCCTAGGCTAGCAACCAACCCCCTAATACCTACTGCCAGCCTTCCCAAGCTGCTCACACACGGAAAATTGTGGATCACTTGCAACTTAGACACTGCCTAGGATCGTGCCTGTCCTTCTGACTGATGGAACCCTTCGAGACAAGTATACAAGGAACACAAACAGCATACAGATATAATGTGCCAAGGTCTGAGCCTTTGGCTACCACAAAAGTCAAAACACCACAGTTCCATGTGCCCACCATTTATCCCTAATTGAACCAAACACACAAGCAACTCAGTACAATGGGCAGAGTACACACCGGCCAAGATCTCACCTAGGGGTCGGTAAAAAGGAAACCCCCCGCGAAGTGGCTCCTCAGCCCTGCGGCAAGAAAGAAGCACACAGCCGGGTTACCTCGGTGCAGTTGCCAGTCCTCCAAGCGTGCAGGTGTTGAACATCGCTGGATCGGAAGAGTGCGCTGCTTGATTGATCGATAGACAGTTGAGGTAGTCGGCCGCTCGCTGCTAGACAAGTGTGGGAGAATGCGTGACTTATGCGAAGTTGAACGTGGGAACGAGAGGCGGGGCAGCGCGAGGACTGGCGTTTTAGAACCCATCGCTTTGCGGTGGCAAACTCCCTATAAGGAAGTCGCGCAATCCGCGACACAGGCCGTTGCATATATTTACTCTCTCCGCCTCTCCACGCGATTACGTAGTAGCGCAAACTTAGCATGTTAACGTAACCAAATAATTTTGCATGTTTTCCACTTGCATAGATAAGGAAATACGTCTATATTTTTTGCTAGAAAAACGATTTTGCACGGGATTCCCGCTGTGCAAAGGAAAAGGCAACGATATAAAAACTCATATGTTTGAATGCTTTGAAGGTAAGTTTATGGGGTGTGGACCCCCCCCCCCTCCAAGAAAGTGTGGCAGCCACAGCGTTTTGGGAGTTATACTATACCTTATTAACCTACCTTCAACGAGAATTTTAGCGAACGAATCATATACAGTTCGATAGCCAAAATTTCGTAGTTTTTGTGACTGAGAGGGAAGTGATTAATGCTGGATTCGTCTTCTTTCTTTTGAGCAGTAGTTGCTGGAAGCACGACCAGTTTGAGCTAAAAGTGAGACAAAAATTTTGGCTGGCTCGTAATTTCATAGTTTGATGGTTATTTGAAGCAGAATCTATGGTATAGGCAAAGAGGGAGAAAAACTGGAGAAGACAAACTGTATCCATTGTAACAGTGTTGTTAATTTGTTTTCCATGATTAACACCCAATGCTAGTAGAAACCTCTTTAATTCGCATCACCTCTACGTGCAACAAATCATTTGAAAAGCAAAAATTTCAAACCATATTATTTCAGGAAGACGAGAGTAGAAAAGAAAACCAAGATGAGACCAGTAAAAGCGAGGTAGGTGTCACCCAATCAAAATCAGCGCAAACATGAAGATATATTCTATAGCACAATTTAAACAGTGTTCCTTGGATTTATTTCAATTGAAGCACAATGTTGTCGATTTGTTTTCCATGCTTAACACCAAATCTAGTCGAAACTTTTTTTACTTCGACCACTTTTAAGTGAAACAACGATTTCATTTGAAAAGCAAATATCCAAAAACATATTACTTCAGGGTGACCAGACTGGAAATCAAAAGTTGAATGAGAATGAGTTCAGTGCTATGTCAGTCCATGACCTGATCAGATCGATCTCCGAGCTCAATAGGGATCCGACAATCCAAAAAATGCTCTCTGTACTGGCCGAAAAAATTTCTTCTGGATTCTCTGAGGTACTAGAATTAAAGAAACGTTCTCGAAGCCTGATCGTTCAAGGGAACATTTAGACAATGCTCCTTGAATGTATTTCAACTGAAGCATAGTGGTTTTTCAGCCTTAACACCAAATCCAGTCGAAACTCTTTTACTTTGCACCATTTTTGAGTGAAATACAAATTTCAATGAAAAGCAAGTACTCAAAACCATATTATTTCAGGCTGACCAGCCTGGAAAACAAGTAGATGACACTGGTAACGGCGAGGTAGGTGTTACCCAATCAAAATTAGCGCAGACACGAAAATAAATTCTAGAGCACAGTCTAAACACGGATGCTCCTTGAATTTATTTCCACGGAAGCACGTGTTGTTGATTCGCGTTTTATGCTTGGCAAAATATGCTACTAGAAATATTTTTGCTTTGCACTACTTTTATGTGGAACAAAAATTCATTCGAAAGTCAAATATCCCAACAATTTTATTTCAGAGTGGCAAGATCAAAAAAGAAGAGCCAAATGACACCGATGAAGACGAGGTAAGCATTAGCCAATCAAAATCAGTGCAAACACGAGATAGTCTAGAGCACATTCTTTCGACGGAAGCACAATGTTTTTGACTTTTCATGCTTAACATCAAATGCCAGTAAACCTTTTACTTCGCACCACTTTCACGGAAAACAAAATTTCATTCAAAATCAAATATCCCGCTAATATTATTTCAGAATGGCGAGAACAAAGAAGAAAAGCCACCTGACACCGTTAAAGACGAGGTAGGTGTTAGCCAAGCAAAATCATTGCAAACACGAGTTATATCCTAAAGCACATTCTAAACACGGATGTTCCTTGAATTTATTTCCACGAAAAAACAGTGTTGTTGATTTGTTTCTCATGCTTGGCAACGAATGCTAGTGAAACCTTTTTACTTCTCACCACTTTTACGTGAAACAAAAATTTTATTCAAAATCAAACATCCCGTCAATGTGTCAGTAAATGACTGTTGTGCCGAAACCAGGTTTCTTGGTGGATGTTTATTCGACCGACGTTTCGACGGGCTCGTCTTTTTCAAGAGGTCTTAACTCCACCGCATACCAGTAATAAGTCCGCACAATGGGACAATAGCGGACGTCCGCTATTGTCTCCCACTGTGCGGACTTACTGGTATGCGGTGGAGTTAAGACCTCTTGAAAAAGACGAGCCCGTCGAAACGTCGATCGAATAAACATCCACCAAGAAACCTGGTTTCGGCACAACAGTCATTTACTGGCACATATCAAAATGCCCAGGTTCAAAGATAAGAGAGCTTTTGATCTACTTACTGATATCCCGTCAATATTTTTTCAGAGCGGCGAGATCAAAGAAGAAAAGCCAAACACCGGTGAAGGCGAGGTAGGTGTTAGCCCATCAAAATCAGTGTAAGGAATATATTCAAGAGCATATTCTAAACACAGTTGCTCCTTGAATTTATTAAAACGGAAGCGCGATGTGAAAACAATCATTCCAAACCACATTGTTTTAGGGTGACGAGACTGAAAAGCAAAAGCCAGATAACACCGTTAAAGACGAGGTAGGTATTAACGAATCAAGGTCAGTGCAAACACGAGAATATATTCTAAAGCACAGTGTTTCGACGGAAGTACAGTGTTGTTGATTTGTTTTTCATGATTGACAACAAATACTAGTAAAAACCTTTTTACTTCGCACCACTTTTACGTGAAACAAAAATTTTATTCAAAATCAAAT
The DNA here is from genome assembly GCA_958299035.1 of Cylicocyclus nassatus. Classification (NCBI taxonomy): domain Eukaryota; kingdom Metazoa; phylum Nematoda; class Chromadorea; order Rhabditida; family Strongylidae; genus Cylicocyclus; species Cylicocyclus nassatus. Next base: position 61,612,550 of record CATQJL010000305.1, read on the forward strand.
ATCCCGTCAATATTATTTCAGAGTGGCGAGAACAAAGAAGAAAAGCCACCTGACACCGTTAAAGACGAGGTAGGTGATAACCAAGCAAAATCATTGCAAACACGAAGTTATATTTTAAAGCACATTCTAAACACGGATGTTCCTTAAATTTATTTCCACGGAAAGACAGTGCTGTTGATTTGTTTTTCATGCTTGATAACGAATGCTAGTGAAACCTTTTTACCTCGCACCACTTTTACGTGAAACAAAAATTTTATTCAAATTCAAATATCCCGTCAATATTATTTCAGAGCGGCGAGATCAAAGAAGAAAAGCCAAACACCGGTGAAGGCGAGGTAGGTGTTAGCCAATCAAAATCAGTGTAAGGAATATATTCAAGAGCATATTCTAAACACAGTTGCTCCTTGAATTTATTTTAACGGAAGCGCGATGTGAAAACAATCATTCCAAACCACATTGTTTTAGGGTGACGAGACTGAAAAGCAAAAGCCAGATAACACCGGTAAAGGCGAGGTAGGTGTTACCCAATCAACATTAGAACATATATGAAACAGCAGTCTCACTCTTTGATTCAGTTTATAAATAAGCGAAGATGTTCCTAACGCTTCTGTGCCGGACAGGTTTGTAGGTGTTATTCTCTCCAACAACGGCCTAACGTTTCAACGCCTTTCCGTCTTCCTCAGAGGGTTCATAGCTCAAAGTGCTAACTATGGGATGTAACGTCCATGGACCGTATTATAAATGAACGTAGATCTACAGTTTGAATAGTGATTTCAATCAAGAACTCGGCAACCGATAAGCGGTCGTATTGATGTTTAGTGTTCATTGCTGGGTTCCTCAGATAATCGCCGGGGGCAAGCGGCCATGCGAATTTTGAGCAAGCGGGCACCGGAAAAATAGTTCGCTGATTTTTTGTGGTCCGCTTGCAGAAATTTGGAATAATTTTGGCCAATTTTTAGATGAACGCTCGAAGATCTATCGCGGTTTCTCTATACATAAGTTGCGGCACAGTGGCCGCATTCTCGCGGATTTTCCGCGAGAACATGCAAAATTATTGAGAGCCGCACGGTCCTTTTTAAAGGACCGCACAGCCCTCAGGTACTTTCCGCTGAAAGAAAGTACCCCAAACTTGGGTAATAAAACCATCGATGGCACCTCTGCCACATAGAGTCTCATCTTTTCTCGGCGTACGCCCGAAACTGCGTAAAAAGAGTCTGAGCGCCTGCTGAAAGTTGGGCCAGCGTTCGCTGAAAGAGATTGTTTGACGAGCGCTTGCAGAAAATTTTGTATTGATGCCCGCTTGCAGAAAACGCAAATACCGCCCGCTGAAGATTTGGCCACGCCCCGAAATCCTGCTGACCGCCTGCAGAAAAGCGCGAGTTTGCGGACCGCGTGCCCCCGGCGATTATCTGAGTCTTTGCAAAAATCCAAAAGGCCTTCCTAAATGAGGTTTCCTTTTCGGGCACCAAAAATTGACATTTGATAACAAGATTGTTCCCACCATGTGATTGGTTACTACGCTTAACAAGACGTGAGAACAAAGTTTTTTATGTTTGCATGTGAGAACGATTTCATCACCAAATGTCAAATTTGGAACACGAAAAGGAAAATTCGGCTACGAAGCCTTTTGAAACATTCTGATATCTGCAGAGAATCCAGCAGTAAACAATAAAAACTAGTGTTTATGAGTCACCGTAGATTTCATTTCATTCATATCATAATTTAGAATGTAGATCATATCTTGTGTGCAATTATGTACACTCCATTCCATCCGCCATGACCATCACTTCCGGTGAAGAAACTCAAACAACAATGCTCACATAGGGTATTTTCATCTTCTGGCATGGCAGAAATTGCGGTAGAATAGTTGAACGAAAGACGGAAAATAAAGAGAATAGAGATGGTGCTTGGTCTCGCTTCATAGGTAACACTTTAAGCTACGTTCAGGCCTCTGAGAAAGACGAGAAGACGGCACAAAAGCATTTAAGTATATCTGCAGTGCCCAGGTTTGGAGGTGGGACCACCAAAACTATTAGGTTGTCCCATAAGTCTTTTCATTTTCGAGTTTCCGCTGTAATAATTCATACACTTCCTATTCTAAATAGACATTAGGATACCATTCGATGGAGCAAAGCAAGCTCTATAAGATGGCGTTTATGCTTTTGCACCAGCTTCGGTCAGCTCAAGTTTGAAACCAAAATCTGGAGAGTTTCGGATGCCCAAAAGATTTAAAATTTTTTATATCTTCGTTCAGAAAAATCTTGTAAACCTCTTCGCTCACGCTTATACACTCCACATCAGACACTCATATGTGCTGTTGCTGTATTTTTTTATTGGCTAGAAATCAGGGGACCGAAAATTTCCATGTTTTCACCAAAGTGATGCTGTGCTGTTCTTACACTAACAGTTGTATACTACAAGCCCTTCTAAGTGCAACTGTAAATTTTTAGCTCTCTATAAGCTTTGGTTTCCGAGAAATGGTGAGTTAAGCATGAAAAATCCAAATGAGGAAAACTAAATTTGATGTCTTGGGAACTACAGCTTATAGAGAGCTAAAGCATTGCGACTGCACTGCTAAGGGCTCATAGTATACAGCTGTTAGTGCAAGAACAGCACAGCATCACTTTGATGAAAATATAGAAATTTTCGGTTTCCTGATTTCTAACCAATAAAAAAAATACATCAACAGCACATGCAAGTGTCTGATGTGGAGTGAATATGCGTGAGCGAGCGAGAGGTTTGCAGGACTTTTTTGAACAAAGATATAAAATATTTTCAATTTTTTGGGCATTTGAAACACTTTAGATTTTGGTTTCAAAATTGAGGTCAATCAAAGCTAGTGCAAAAGCAGAAACGCCATCTCGTAGAGCTTGCTCTGCTTTAACGAATAGTGTCCTATTGTCTAATTAGAATAAAAAGTTATGAATTATTACAGTGAAAACTCAAAAATGAAAAGACTTATGGGACAACCTATTATAACTGAAGAATTTCACAAAAGCCAAGTGTCCAAATGTGTTTCACAATGTTTCGGACTAATCCATCTTCAGAAATTGTAATCAAAACCTCGAGTAGGTATTTTGTCTGTTGAGCCCACTAATTTCAGAATGGAACTTCAGAGAAGCCTCATCCCAAAAGGACCGGTAAGAATGGGGTATGCTTTTTTAGTTAATTGTACTAACACACTTTCCCGTATTCAGTTCAAAACCTCTTGAGTCTTTGTATCTGCCAGTGATTTCTTTGCTCATTGCGCTCAAAAATCCAAAATTCATAGTATCTGAGGCGATGTGAGCTCACCTCCTTTGCAAAGCCGAGTGCCTAAAAGTAGAAACGAAAGTTTGAAATTAGGAAATTAGAGTTCAACCTACCTTATTGTGTATTGGATCTATTGTTTGAAGCAAGCAAATGTGAAACTGTTCTAGATAATGGGAGCTTTTGGAAAAAAGGCTAAAAAACTAAAAGACAAGCTGGAGAATATCAAGGAAAGACTAAAGAAGAAAAAGGTTTGCTTTATTTGTATGCACCATAGACACCCTAATCTGACAGAAAATATGAACATTACCTGGGACTACTCGAGCGATCGTAGATGTACAAAAAAAATTGCAATGTTGGTTAAATTCTGATATACTTTCATCTACCAGATTTGGGTTAGCTTAAATTGCGTATGGAGATTTTTGTGTAATGCATACGGAGTTTCCAAGACTTTTAACTTTACCTAAGGCTGAATTAGGTCTTTTCAAAGATATAACGGATAATCCTTATTATTTTAGGGTTGCCAGAATGGAAAACAAAACTCAGATGAGACCAGTGAAAGCGAGGTAGGCGTCACAAAATCAAAATCAGTGCACGATGCATTCTTGAGCACAACGTAAACGCGATTCCTCAAATGAATTTTGATGGAAGCACCGCTGTTGATTTGTTTTTATGCAAAACACCATCTAGCAAAAACGCTTCTACTTCGCGCCTCTTTACATAATATAAACATTTTATATAAAAGCAAATATTCCAAACAATATCATTTCAGGAAGACGTGACCGGAAAAGAAAACTATGATGAGACTTGTAAAGGCGAGGTAGGAACTACATAATCAAAATCAGTGCAGACAACACGAAGTTATATTCTAAACCACAATTCAAACAAGGTCTATTAAATGTATTCCAACGGAAGTCTATGCTGTTGATTTGTTTTTGTGCGTAACACCAAATTTTAGGAAAAACCCTTTTACCTCGCGTCTCTCTTACATAAATCAGAAATTTTATCTAAAAGGCAAATATTCCTAACCATATTATTTTAGGGTGACAAGCATGGAGAACACAAGCCAGAGGACAACGCTAACGGCGAGGTAAGCGTTACCCAAGCAAAATCAGTGCAAACACGAAGATATACTCTGAAAACAATTTAAAAAATGTTCCCTAAACTTATTTCAACTGAAGCACAGTGTTGCTAATTTGTTTTTATGCGTAAAATCAAATTTTAGGAAAAACTTTTTACCTGGAATTTCTCCCACATAAAAGGAAAAGAAATAATCTTCATAATATTTTAGGGTGACGAGCCTAAAAAAGAAAAGCCTGAGGACAACTTTAACGGTGAGGTAGGCGTTACCCGATCAAAATCAGTGCAAACACGAAAATATGCTCCGAAAACAATTTGAACAATGTTCCTTGAAATTACTTTAACTGAATCACAGTGTTGCTAACTTGTTTTTATGCGTAACACCAAATGCCAGTAAAAGCCTTTTTACTTTGCGCCTCTCTCACATATAACGATTTTTCAGATAGAAAACAACTTTACATAATATTATTTTAGGGTGACAAGCATGGGGAACACAAGCCAGAGGACAACGCTAACGGCGAGGTAAGCGTTACCCAAGCAAAATCAGTGCAAACACGAAGATATACTCTGAAAACAATTTAAGAAATGTTCCTTAAACTTATTTCAACTGAAGCACAGTGTTGCCAATTTGTTTTCATGCGTAAGATCAAGTTTTAGGAAAAGCCTTTTAACCTGGCGTTTCTCCCACATAAAACAAAAATTTCAAATGGAAAAGAAATATTCTTCATAATATTAGGTTGATTCATAATTAGTGCACGTTTTCTATACTTCAACTTTCAACCGCGATAATTCTTTTTGAAAAGACATTTTTGGGCGAAATAAAAACCTCTGTAACCTTTGAATCAGTGGCTATAAAACTGGTACTTTTGGTGACTGTATCTATTAAAAGAAAGACTTTCTGGCCTGAAGATTGCCAACAATTTTTTTCAGAACCCTCTACTTTGAGAGAGCATAACTTATGATGAAATGAAGTAAGATAAAGCGGACTTTGCTCATTGGTAGCCAAGTGTCTCTTGAGCGGTAATGCCAAGTTTGGACTTTACGGAAAATATTTGAGAGAAAATATAGCGAAAAAGTCGAAAGTACTCGCTTTTTTATGGCATCTCGGCGGGTTCAAAAATCGGTCATTTCTGAAATTATTTCATTTTTCTCCGCTAGAAAGTGAGAAAACCCTAACGCTTTTCTACCATAAAATAAACTAGGTCTAATCTTGCTGGATAATGCAAAAGACCTGCAATCGCCTTTTGCTTCAAAGTTTTATATGGCACGGAAGGGCCGCGACGATCATTCAAGTTCGCAATTGAATTTCTCGGCTCAAAATCCATGGAAAATTTTGTTGGAATAGCATCTTGTAGCACAAAGTTTTTTAATCCTTATGCATATTTTTTGAAATTGATACGACTATTCCTCATGGATTTAGGGTAAAAAGAGTGACAAGCAAAAAATTTGGAATTTAGTCTCTTTTATTTGAAGGCTCAGAACTTTGGAATGAATGGAGACATACGAAAGCGGAGGCCCGCATAAGAAACTATAAGAAACGCTCTTTTAGATAGCATAAAAAGTTTCTAAGAAAATTGGTTACACATCAAATACCAGCTCTTGGAAGAAGAGGTGTGAAAAACGTGCATTAATTATGAATCAACCTAATATTAGGTGGGTGCAAAAGTTCTTGCGCCGGATTTTCAAAAAATCATAACTTCCTTTCTTCTAAGCGATTTTTCTCAAGATTATTTTTATATGAAAGAAGAATCCTTTTTCTTTATAGCATTGCCTTTGCCATGAATTAGCGTTGTTGAGTTCGAGAGTTAAAAGCAATTGAAGGAAAGTACTCAAGATTGGCTTTATTCAAGCAGGGTCTCGAAAAATTCTGGTAGCATTTTTATTCGATGGAGAAAATATTGCTTTTACTACTATACTTTTCCCATGAATTAAAACGAAAAAGATCGAGATTTAGAAGCAAATAAAGAAAATTTCTTCACTTTTGCAATTTTTAAGCATGCTCAAAAAAGCATGAAAACGTCACGGAAAAGGCGAAAAAGTCATAATCATGGGTTTTGCGATCTTCCCTTTCTAGCTAAGCGGGAATCGTGCCAATCGGGAGCAATTTCCATTTTCGTGAAAAACGCAGACCCGAAAATCCGGATAAATTACGAAAATGACAATTGCTCCCGATTGGCACGCTTCCCGCTCAGCTAGAAGGGGAAGATCGCAAAACCCATGTTTATGACTTTTTCGCCTTTTCTGTGACGTTTCAAGCTTTTTTGAGCATGCTCAAAAATTGCAAAAGTGAAGAAATTCTCTTTAATTGCTTCTAACTCTTGATCTACTTCGTTTTAATTCATGAAAAAGGTACCACCGTAATCTGCAAAATTTTGTCTATTAAATAAAAGCACTTCCAGAATTTTTCGTGATCCAGCTTGAAAAATGTCGATCTTGAATAATTTTCTTCATTTGCTTTTAACTCTCGAACTTACCAACGCTAATTCATGGCAAAGGCACCACTATAAAGAAGAGTTTTTTTGTTTCATACAAAATAACTTTGAGAAAAATCATTAAGAAGAAAGGAAGTTATGATTTTCTGAAAATCCGGCGCAAGAACTTTTGCACCTACCTTATATCAGGTTGTCCCATAAGTCCGTCCGTTTAAACTTTCAATCGCAATAAGTCATGAACATCTTGGTTATAGACAGGTTCCAAGATACCATTTGATAGAGCAAAGCAAGCTCTACAAGATGCGCTTCTCATTCTCGCATCAGTTCAAATCCATCTCGAGTTTGAAGCAAAAAACCAAAAAGATCCAACCGCCCGAAAAATAAAGAAAGTTCGCAACTCCGTTTAGAAAAATCCTAGAAAAATCCTAATTTGCTCACAGATACCCTATTCATATCAGACATTTATATATACTGTTACTGTATTTTTTCCTCAAATAGAAATCGAGAAAACGAAAATTTTCATGTTCTTGCCAAAGTGATGCTGTGCCGTTCTCACATTAGTAGTTTTATACTACAGACCAGTACAAGTACAGACAAAAATTTTCAGCGCTCTACAGGCTTTAGTTCTCGAGAAACATTGAATTTAGCTTCGTACAGTCGGGTGTTCCGTCTGAAAACGATTATTTCTCGAGAACTAAAGCCTGTAGAGCGCTGAAAATTTTTGTCTGTACTTGTACTGGTCTGTAGTATAAAACTACTAGTGTGAGAACGGCACAGCATCACTTTGGCAAGAACATGAAAATTTTCGTTTTCTCGATTTCTATTTGAGGAAAAAATACAGCAACAGTATATGTAAATGTCTGATGTAGATAGGGTATCTGTGAGCAAGTTAGGATTTTCTAGGAATTTTCTGAACGGAGTTACGATTTTTTCTTTATTTTTCGGGCGGTTGGATCTTTTTGGTTTTTGGCTTCAAACTCGAGATGGATTTGAACTGGTGCGAAAGTGAGAAGCGCATCTTGTAGAGCTTGCTTTGCTCTATCAAATGGTACCTTGGAACCTGTCTAAAACCAAGAAGTTCATGACTTATTGCGATTGAAATTTCAAACGGACGGAACTTATGGGACAACCTGATATTTTAGGGTGACGAGCCTAAAGAAGAAAAGCAAGAGGACATCGTTAACGGCGAGGTAAGCGTTACCCAATCGAAATCAGTTCAAAAAACAATGTCCCTCAAATGTATTTCAACGAAAGCACAACGTTGTTGACTTTTTTTATGCGTGACACCAAATTTTAGGAGAAACCTTTTTACCTCGGGCTTGTCTTAAGTAAAACAAAAATTTCAAATGGAAAGGAAATATTCCTTATAATATTTTAGGACGACGAACCTAAAGAAGAAAAGCCAAAAGGCATCGTCAACGGCGAGGTAGGCATTACAAAAGCAAAATTTAAACAATGTTCCTCAAACTTATTTCAACTGAAGCGCAGTATTGCTAATTTGTTTTTCATGTCTAACACCAAATGCCAGTTGAAGCCTTTTCACTTTGCGCCTCTCTCACATATAACAAATTTTCAAATAGAAAACAGTTCCTCATAATATTATTTTAGGGTGAAAAGCCTGAAGAACACAAGCCAGAGGACAACTTTAACGGCGAGGTAGGCGTTACCCAATCAAAATCAGTGCAAACACGAAGATATATTCTGAACAATTTGAACAGTGTTCCTTAAACTTTTTTCAACTGGAGCACAGTGTTGCTAACTTGTTTTTATGCGTAAAATCAAATTTTAGGAAAAACCTTTTTACCTGGCGTTTCTCCCACATAAAACAAAAATTTCAAATGGAAAAGAAATAATCTTCATAATATTTTAGGGTGAAGAACCTAAGCCAGAAGACATCGTTATCAGCGAGGTATGCATTACAAAAGCAAAATTCAAACAATGTTCCTCAAACTTATTTCAACTGAAGCGCAGTATTGCTAATTTGTTTTTCATGTTTAACACCAAATGCCAGTTGAAGCCTTTTTACTTTGCGCCTCTCTCACATATAACAAATTTTCAAATAGAAAACAATTCCTCATAATATTATTTTAGGGTAAAGAGCCTAAAGAAGAAAAGCCAGAAGACATCGTTATCAGCGAGGTATGCATTACAAAAGCAAAATCAGTGCAAACACGAAGATATACTCTGAAAACAATTTAAGCAATGTTCCTTAAATTTATTGTAACGGAAGCGCAGTGTTGCTAATTTGTTTTTATGCGTAACATCAAATTTCAGGAGAAACATTTTTACCTGGCGTTTCTCCTACATAAAACGAAAATTTCAAACGAAAAAAAATAATCCTCATAATATTTTAGGGTAAAGAGCCTAAAGAAGAAAAGCCAGAAGACATCGTTATTAGCGAGGTATGCATTACAAAAGCAAAATTCAAAAAATGTTCCCTAAACTTATTTCAACTGAAGCGCAGTGTTGCTAATTTGTTTTTCATGTTTAACACCAAATGCCAGTTGAAGCCTTTTTACTTTGCGCCTCTCTCACATATAACAAATTTTCAAATAGAAAACAATTTCTCATAATATTATTTTAGGGTAAAGAGCCTAAAGAAGAAAAGCCAGAAGACATCGTTAACGGCGAGGTAAGCGTTACCCAATCAAAATCAGTTCAAAAAACAATGTCCCTCAAATGTATTTTAACGAAAGCGCAACGTTGTTGACTTTTTTTATGCGTGACACCAAATTTTAGGAGAAACCTTTTTACCTCGGGCTTGTCTTAAGTAAAACAAAAATTTCAAATGGAAAGGAAATATTCCTTATAATATTTTAGGACGACGAGCCTAAAGAAGAAAAGCCAGGAGGCATCGTCAACGGCAAGGTAGGCATTACAAAAGCAAAATTCAAACGATGTTCCTCAAACTTATTTCAACTGAAGCGCAGTATTGCTAATTTGTTTTTCATGTCTAACACCAAATGCCAGTTGAAGCCTTTTTACTTTGCGCCTCTCTCACATATAACAATTTTTCAAATAGAAAACAGTTCCCCATAATATTATTTTAGGGTAAAGAACCTAAAGAAGAAAAGCCAGAAGACATCGTTATCAGCGAGGTATGCATTACAAAAGCAAAATCAGTGCAAACACGAAGATATACTCTGAAAACAATTTAAGCAATGTTCCTTAAATTTATTGTAACGGAAGCAAAGTGTTGCTAATTTGTTTTTATGCGTAACATCAAATTTCAAGAGAAACATTTTTACCTGGCGTTTCTCCTACATAAAACGAAAATTTCAAACGAAAAAAAATAATTCTCATAATATTTTAGGGTAAAGAGCCTAAAGAAGAAAAGCCAGAAGACATCGTTATTAGCGAGGTATGCATTACAAAAGCAAAATTCAAAAAATGTTCCCTAAACTTATTTCAACTGAAGCACAGTGTTACTAATTTGTTTTTCATGTTTAACACCAAATGCCAGTTGAAGCCTTTTTACTTTGCGCCTCTCTCACATATAACAAATTTTCAAATAGAAAAGAATTTCTCATAATATTATTTTAGGGTAAAGAGCCTAAAGAAGAAGAGCCAGAAGACATCGTTAACGGCGAGGTAAGCGTTACCCAATCAAAATCAGTTCAAAAAACAATGTCCCTCAAATGTATTTCAACGAAAGCACAACGTTGTTGACTTTTTTTATGCGTGACACCAAATTTTAGGAGAAACCTTTTTACCTCGGGCTTGTCTTAAGTAAAACAGAAATTTCAAATGGAAAGGAAATATTCCTTACAATATTTTAGGACGACGAGCCTAAAGAAGAAAAGCCAGGAGGCATCGTCAACGGCGAGGTAGGCATTACAAAAGCAAAATTCAAACAATGTTCCTCAAACTTATTTCAACCGAAGCGCAGTATTGCTAATTTGTTTTCCATGCTTACCACCAAATGCTAGTGATAACCTTTTTACTTTGCACCACTATTACATGAAAGAAGTCGCATATAAAAAGCAATCTTCCAAAACATATTGTTCTGGGGTGTCGAGACTCCAACACAAAATCCAGATGACGCCGGTAAAGGCGAAGTGGGTGTTTTTTATTTGAAATTTGAGCAGATATGAAACAACAATTGCACTCTTTGATTTAGTTATAAATGACTAAAGACAATGTTCCTGAATTTTTCTGTGCCGGACAAGTTTGTTAGGTTTTCTTTACTCTTTCCAATCACGGTCTTACGTTTATACGCCTTTCCGTCTACATTTTGAGCTATGTTCAAGCCTCTAAGAAAGACGAAAAGACGGCACAGAAGCATTCAAGAATATTAACTCTGCCCAAATTGAAGAATGTGGACTAACAAACTTAACTGAAAAATTTCACAAAATGCCAATTGTCTTAAAGTAATTCACAGTATTTTGGACCTATCCATCTTCAGAAATAGTAGTCAAAACCTCGAGTAGATATACTGTATGTTGAGCCCACTAATTTCAGAATGAAACTTCAGAAAATCCTCATCCCGAAAGGACCGGTAAAAGTGGGGTAAGCTTTTATGGTTAATCGAACTAACACACGTTCCTCTTAGTATTCAGTCGCAAAATCTCTTGACTCTCTATATCTGGCAGTGGTTTTTTTGCTCATTGCGCTCAAAAATACAAATTCAAGATGTCTGAGACGATGTGAGCTCATCTCCTTTGCAAAGACGAGTTCATAAAAGTAGAAATGGGAGTTTAAAATGAGGAAACTAGAGTTTAACCATAAAAATTTAGTATTATTGCTGGACTTAGGCAAATGTGCGATTTTTTTAGATAATGGACACTTTTGGAAAAAAGGCTAACGCGCTAAAGGACAAGCTGGAGAAGTTCAAGGAAAGACTAAAGAAGAAAAAGGTTTGCTTTGTTTAAATGCATCATAGATATTCTACTGTCTTGACAGAAAATATGAAAATTACCTAAATTTTAACGATTTGAAAGAGACAAGCTCGAAATTTTTGGGACTACTCGAGCGATCGTAGATGTGCAAAAAAGAAAATTTGATTGAATTTTGATATGATTCCATCTACCAGATTTAGGTTAGCGTAAATTGTGTATGGAGTTTATTGTGTATTGTGTATTGTATTAGGTTGGTCCGAAAGTTCTGTCTCACCATTTTCAAAAAATAGTAACTTCTTTCTAACACGATGTCTTTGCAAGACTAAAATTAAAATGAAAAGAGCAATTCATGCGCTTTCTAAAACTGCGTTGGCTCTATTTACTAAGCTCTGAATGCAGAGACGAAATTGGAAAAAGGAAATCACTTCAATTTCGGAATTTTTAAGCAAGCCCTTTAAAAAATCCAAAAGTCTGTTATAAAATCCAAAACAATTAGTAACCTAGGCTTTCTGACTTCCTCTTTCTATGTGAGCAAAATTCGCGCTGATGGATCTTTGCCCAGAAAAGTTATAATTTTCAAGAAAAAATGCCAAAAAATCAGTTTCTTAAGAAAATTGGTTTGTTGACATTTTTCAAAAAATCATAACTTTTCAAAGAACGGCTCGATCAACGCAAACTTTGCTCAGCCAAAAAGAGGGGGTGAAATAGTCTCGGATACTGGCTGCTTCGGACTTTCTGACACAGTTCTGAAATATTTAACTTTCTTGCTTCAAAATTCCGAAATTGAAGTGATTTCGTTTTCCCAATTTTATCTCTGCTTTCAGAGATTAGTAGATGGCAACCAAAATGTTTCCAGAAAGCGCAAGAATTGATGTATTCAATGTGGTTTTGATTTGCAAAAACATTGTGTTAGGAAGAAGTTACGATTTTTTCAAAATGGTGGGACAGAACTTTCGGACCAATCTAATATATGGAGTTTCTAAGAACTTTTGACTTTATTTAATAGATTTAATTAGGTCTTTTCAAGGATATAAATCTGGATAATCCATATCATTTTAGGGTTGCAAGAATGGAAAACAAAACTCAGATGAGACCAGTGAAAGCGAGGTAGGCGTCAAAAAATCAAAATCAGTGCAAACAGGATGTATTCTTGAACAAAATGTAAACGCGGTTCCTCAAATGAATTTTGATGGACACATCGCTGTTGATTTGTTTTTATGCAAAACACCAAATTCTAGCAAAAACGCTTCTATTAGGTTGATGCATAATTCCTGCACCAAAATAGATACAGACCGCAATAACTCGGTATAATCCTAGATCCCAAGTAGGATTCGATATATCATTAGATAGGGCAAACCTAGCTCTACAAGATATTGTCTAAAGTTTTGCAGCTGCTTTGATCCAAGCGAAGATTGAAGCCAAAAACGGAAAAGATCCAAGCGCCCCAAAAAACCATGAAAAAATTGGAAGTCAGTTCAGAAAAATCCTTCAAAATTTCTAGCTTGCTCATGCATTGTCATTTCGTATAAGACATTTCTCTATGCAGTTGCTGTATTTTTCTCTCAGCTAGAAATTGAGAAAACGAAGTTTCTCATGTTTTTCCCAAAACAAAGCTGAGATGTTCTAGCACTGACAGTAGTATACTATAGGACCTTAGAAGTGTGAGTGTGAATTTTCAGCTTTTTACAACAGCTGGTTTACGAGAAATATCAAATTTTTGGCAACTAGGCAAGAAATATTCGGAAGAAAAGAGCTAGATTCGTCATTTCTCGTGAACTAGCTGTTCTAGAAGGCTGAAAATGTAGAGTTTCACTGCTAAGGGCATGTACTATACAACTGTTAGTGCTAGAACATCTCAGCACTAATTTGGCAAAAACATGAAAAACTTCGTTTTCTCATCGTCTAGCTGAGAAAAAATACACGGACCGCATAGATAGATGTCTTAAGTGGAATGTCTACGCGTGAGCAAGAAAGAAATTTTGTGGGAGCTATTTGAACAAAGTTACAATTTTCTTTCGATTGGTCTTAAAGTTTTCGGACGCATGGTTTTTTTTTCAGTTTTCGGCTCAAAGCTTCGCGTGGATCAAGGCTGGTGTAGATATTTGAGAACTATCTTGTAGAGCTAGGTTTACGCTATCTAATGATATATCGAATCCTACTTGGGATGTAGGATTATTCCGAGCTATTACGGTCTGTACCTATTTTGGTGCAGGAATTATGCATCAACCTAATATTTCGAGCCTCTTTACATGATATAAACATTCATACAGTGCTGGCCATAGCTATAAAGCCACTCTAAAAATCACCGTAATTTACTCTCTCTTGCTCATAATTGTCTGAAAAACCACTATTTTGTGCGCAAACTAACGTCACACCATTGACCAGAACGGCTCCCAATTTCATGGTTTTTGGAGGGAGAAAAATTGAAAAATTTGAAAAACGGGTTTCGAAGGCTGGTCACAGCTATAAAGCCACCTCTCATTTTCAATCAGTACCACGTTTTTTGAATCTCAAATTTTTTGTACATATACAACATCAAAATGTGAAACATTTGTTACACTTGGAAGGAGTCGCCTTTTAAAAAGAAGATTCGTACTGCATTTTTTGCTCCAAAATGCATAATAAGTCACATCATTTGCAAAAAACTGCTTTTTCACTGAATTTCGAAGCACTTGTTTGACTCGGATGAAGGCCCTATGCTTTGCCGAGCCTCTGCAATGAATACGGCGAAAAGCGCTTGAGTCAACATTGCGTAGTTGCTGATTTTGATAAACGAGCCCCAACCTCACCTCCAGGTAGACGAGTTTTTGAATAGCAGAAATTGAGTTCTAATGCCCGAAAAGCTCTGTCGCGTGCTCAGCCCGTCGCTTGTACAACGATAGACACGTGCGCATAGCTTGTACGTCATCTCAACTCCGAGGGTTCTGGTTCCGCTTTGGACGCCTTTTTTCCAAAAATGAGTGGTGCACTCCGTCTGATCATGACCCACTCTAACCACCTCGATCGAGCGGAAAACCGCTCAAAACTTCAAGATCCTACTATCCCTGACAGTTTAGTAAGATTTGACTTAATGAGGAGTTCAAAGCAGTGAAATCTGGAGTCTTGTGAGATACACTGCGCACAACTGAACTGCAGACAAAGCATTCTAACTTCAATGCGGCAAATATGTCTTTGCAAAAAAGCTCGACAGCTTCTGCATGAGTACGTCGCCATGCAGACAAGGTGTCATCTTTCAACCAAAAGTTTTCGCGCGTCGGAAATCGAGTTTTGCCCCTCAGAGGCATGCTTACACCTCGGCAAGATGAGGCTCGTTTATCAAGATTAGCGACCAATGCTGAGTTCAGCACTTTCCACCTCGTTCATTGCAAAGGACAAGCGAATCCTAGGACCTTCATCCGAGTCAAAAAAGTGCTTCAAAATTCAGTGAAAAAGCAGTTTTTTGCAAATAACGTGACTTATTATGCATTTTAGAGCAGAAAATGCAGTACGAATCTTCTTTTTGAAAGGCGACTCCTTCCAAGTGTAACAAATGTTTCATATTTTAATGTTGTATATGTACAAAAAATTTGAGGTTCAAAAAACGCAGTACTGATTGAAAATGAGAGGTGGCTTTATAGCTGTGACCAGCCTTCGGAACCCGTTTTTCAAATTTTTCAATTTTTCTCCCTCCAAAATCCATGAAATGGGGGCCGTTCTGGTCAATGGTGTGACGTTAGTTTGCGCACAAAATAGTGGTTTTTCAGACAATTATGAGCAAGAGAGAGTAAATTACAGTGATTTCTAGGGTGGCTTTTTAGCTATGGCCAGCACTGTATAAAGCAGATTTTTAAACAATATCATTTCAGGAAGACGTGAGTGGAAAAGAAAACCATGATGAGACTTGTAAAGGCGAGGTAGGCGTTACCCAGTCAAAATCAGTGCAAACACGAAGATATATTCTGAACAATTTGAACAGTGTTCCTTAAACTTTTTTCAACTGGAGCACAGTGTTGCTAACTTGTTTTTATGCGTAAAATCAAATTTTAGGAAAAACCTTTTTACCTGGCGTTTCTCCCACATAAAACAAAAATTTCAAATGGAAAAGAAATAATCTTCATAATATTTTAGGGTGAAGAGCCTAAAGAAGAAAAGCCAGAAGACATCGTTATCAGCGAGGTATGCATTACAAAAGCAAAATTCAAACAATGTTCCTCAAACTTATTTCAACTGAAGCGCAGTATTGCTAATTTGTTTTTCATGTTTAACACCAAATGCCAGTAGAAGCCTTTTTACTTTGCGCCTCTCTCACATATAACAAATTTTCAAATAGAAAACAATTCCTCATAATATTATTTTAGGGTAAAGAGCCTAAAGAAGAAAAGCCAGAAGACATCGTTATCAGCGAGGTATGCATTACAAAAGCAAATCAGTGCAAACACGAAGATATACTCTGAAAACAATTTAAGCAATGTTCCTTAAATTTATTGTAACGGAAGCACAGTGTTGCTAATTTGTTTTTATGCGTAACATCAAATTTCAGGAGAAACATTTTTACCTGGCGTTTCTCCTAGATAAAACGAAAATTTCAAACGAAAAAAAATAATCCTCATAATATTTTAGGGTAAAGAGCCTAAAGAAGAAAAGCCAGAACACATCGTTATTAGCGAGGTATGCATTACAAAAGCAAAATTCAAAAAATGTTCCCTAAACTTATTTCAACTGAAGCGCAGTGTTGCTAATTTGTTTTTCATGTTTAACACCAAATGCCAGTTGAAGCCTTTTTACTTTGCGCCTCTCCCACATATAACAAATTTTCAAATAGAAAACAATTCCTCATAATATTATTTTAGGGTAAAGAGCCTAAAGAAGAAAAGCCAGAAGACATCGTTAACGGCGAGGTAAGCGTTACCCAATCAAAATCAGTTCAAAAAACAATGTCCCTCAAATGTATTTCAACGAAAGCGCAACGTTGTTGACTTTTTTTATGCGTGACACCAAATTTTAGGAGAAACCTTTTTACCTCGGGCTTGTTTTAAGTAAAACAAAAATTTCATATGGAAAGGAAATATTCCTTATTATATTTTAGGACGACGAGCCTAAAGAAGAAAAGCCAGGAGGCATCGTCAACGGCGAGGTAGGCATTACAAAAGCAAAATTCAAACAATGTTCCTCAAACTTATTTCAACTGAAGCGCAGTATTGCTAATTTGTTTTTCATGTCTAACACCAAATGCCAGTTGAAACCTTTTTACTTTGCGCCTCTCTCACATATAACAAATTTTCAAATAGAAAACAGTTCCCCATAATATTATTTTAGGGTAAAGAGCCTAAAGAAGAAAAGCCAGAAGACATCGTTATCAGCGAGGTATGCATTACAAAAGCAAAATCAGTGCAAACACGAAGATATACTCTGAAAACAATTTAAGCAATGTTCCTTAAATTTATTGTAACGGAAGCACAGTGTTGCTAATTTGTTTTCATGCGTAACATCAAATTTCAGGAGAAAAATTTTTACCTCGGGCTTGTCTTATAAAACAGAAATTTCAAATGGAAAGGAAATATTCCTTATAATATTTTAGGGTGAAGAGCCTAAAGAAGAAAAGCCAGAAGGCATCGTCAACGGCGAGGTAGGCATTACAAAAGCAAATTCAGACAATGTTCCTCAAATTTATTTCAACTGAAGCGCAGTATTGCTAATTTGTTTTTCATGTCTAACACCAAATGCCAGTAGAAGCCTTTTTACTTTGCGCCTCTCTCACATATAACAAATTTTCAAATAGAGAACAATTTCTCATAATATTAGGTTGTCTCATAATTAATGCACGTTTTTATTTGCTTGCTTTAACAAAGCAACCAGACTCAACCCAACAAAGGATAAGGGGTACTGTTCGATAGAGCAAAGCAAGCTCTACAAGATGACACTCATGCCTTTGCGCCATGCTCGATCCATGGAGAGTTCGAACACAAAATCTCCAAATGCCCAAAAAAATCAGATCTTCGTCCAAATAATTTTTACGGACCTCCCACTCGCTAACATCAATAATATCGATATCTGATATCCATATGTGCGATTGTCGTATTTTTTCCTTGACTAGGAACTGAGAAAACGAAAATTTCCATGATTTTCTCAAAGCAATGCTGAGCCGTTTTTGCATATGTAGTTCTATACTACAAGCCTAGGTAAGCATAACTGTAGGTTTTCAACCTATTTCGAGCGGTACTTTTCGAGAAATGTCGATTTTAGCACTGAAACTGAAACGAAAAAATAATTCGTTATTTTTCGAAAACTACCGCTTGGAATGGGCTAAATCTACAGTTATACTTACCTAGGCTTGTAGTATAGAACTACATATGCAAAAATGGCTCAGCATTGCTTTTAGAAAATCAGGGAAATTTTCGTTTTCTCAGTTTCTAGTCAAGGAAAAAATACGACAATCGCACATATGGATATCAGATATCGATATTATTGATGTGAGCGAGTGGAAGGTCCGTAGAAATTATTTGAACGAAGATCTGATTTTTTTCGATTTTTGGGCATTTGGAAATCTTTAGATTTTGAGTTCGAACTCTCCGTGGATCGAGCACGGCGCAAAGTCTTGAGTGCCATCTTGTAAAGCTTGCTTTGCTTTATCGAAAAGTACCCCTTATCCTCTGTTGGGTTGAGTCTGGTTGCTTTGTTAAAGCAAGCAAATAAAAACGTGCATTAATTATGAGACAACCTAATATTATTTTAGGGTAAAAAGCCTAAAGAAGAAAAGCCAGAAGACATCGTTATCAGCGAGGTGTGCATTACAAAAGCAAAATCAGTGCAAACACGAAGATATACTCTGAAAACAATTTAAGCAATGTTCCTTAAATTTATTGTAACGGAAGCACAGTGTTGCTAATTTGTTTTTATGCGTAACATCAAATTTCAAGAGAAACATTTTTACCTAGCGTTTCTCCTACATAAAACGAAAATTTCAAACGAAAAAAAATAATCCTCATAATATTTTAGGGTAAAGAGCCTAAAGAAGAAAAGCCAGAAGACATCGTTATTAGCGAGGTATGCATTACAAAAGCAAAATTCAAACAATATTCCCTAAACTTATTTCAACTGAAGCGCAGTGTTGCTAATTTGTTTTTCATGTTTAACACCAAATGCCAGTAGAAGCCTTTTTACTTTGCGCCTCTCTCACATGTACAAATTTTCAAATAGAAAACAATCCCTCATAATATTATTTTAGGGTGAAAAGCCAGAAGAACACTAGCCAGAGGACAACGTTAACATATAACTTCTCTAGCTTGTCTTTTAGCGCGTTAGCCTTTTTTCCAAAAACGTCCATTATCTAAAAAAATCGCACATTTGCCTAAGTCCAGCAATAATACTAAATTTTTATGGTTAAGCTCTAGTTTCCTCATTTTAAACTCTCATTTCTACTTTTATGAACTCGTCTTTGCAAAGGAGATGAGCTCACATCGCCTCAGACATCTTGAATTTGTATTTTTGAGCGCAATGAGCAAAAAACCACTGCCAGATACAAAGAGTCAAGAGATTTTGCGACTGAATACTAAGAGGAACGTGTGTTAGTTCGATTAACCATAAAAGCTTACCCCATTTTTACCGGTCCTTTCGGGATGAGGATTTTCTGAAGTTTCATTCTGAAATTATGGGCTCAACATACAGTATATCTACTCGAGGTTTTGACCACTATTTCTGAAGATGGATAGGTCCAAAATACTGTGAATTATTTTAAGACAATGGGCATTTTGTGAAATTTTTCAGTTAAATTTGTTAGTCCACATTCTTCAATTTGGGCAGAGTTAATATTCTTGAATGCTTCTATGCCGTCTTTTCGTCTTTCTTAGAGGGTTGAACATAGCTCAAAATGTAGACGGAAAGGCGTATAAACGTAAGACCGTGATTGGAAAGAGCAAAGAAAACCTAACAAACTTGTCCGGCACAGAAAAATTCAGGAGCATTGTCTTTAGTCATTTATAACTAAATCAAAGAGTGCAATTGTTGTTTCATATCTGCTCAAATCTCAAATAAAAAACACCCACTTTGCCTTTACCGGCGTCATCTGGATTTTGTGTTGGAGTCTCGACACCCCAGAACAATATGTTTTGGAAGATTGCTTTTTATATGCGACTTCTTTCATGTAATAGTGGTGCAAAGTAAAAAGGTTATTACTTGAATTGATATATTCAAAGCATTGTGTATAAATTCCTTAAAAGCAGGCCAAGGAAGCACAGCTGTTGCTTCATTTCTTTTTTTCTGCAAGAAATTAAACCTTTAATAGACTTTTATACTTCGAACCAATTTTAAAGAAAAAAATTAATGTTTCAGGGTAACAAGACCGTAGAAGAAATCCCTGTTCGCGGCGAGGTAGGTCTCACGCAAACAAAATCAAGACAATTATGAATTATATTCAAAAACGCGTTCAAATTCCCTAAAAGTGGGCCAAGGAAGTACGCCTGTTCCATTTCTTCTTCTGCAAGAAATCAAACCTTTAATAGAGCTTTTATACTTCGTACCAAGTTTGAAGAAAAAAATTAATGTTTCAGGGTAACAAGACCTCGAAAGAAGAGATCGCTGGTGGCGACGAGGTAGGTTTTGAAACAAAATCAAAACAATTATGAATTATATTCAAAAACGCGTTCAAATTCCTTAAAAGTAGACCAAGGAAGCACAGCTTTTGCTTCATTTCTTTTTCTGCAAAACATCAAAAAAATACATGCATATGCCCATTTTTACAAACTAAACAGAGTTTATTACTCCTATACATGCACCCTGTTCACAACTTCTGAGTTGGTTCAACAATTATGCAAGAAATTTCATGTGCTGACCTGGAAGATACCACAATTAAGACTGTAGAAGAAGCATTCTCCTAAATATTTGATGTTTTAGAGTGGAGAAAGTAGCGAAAGTAGGGAAGGTACCGGAAGAAGCGAAGGAAGCGAAGGCAGCGAAGAGGTTCCAGCCGAAGTGAGTTTTCTGCACCACAAAAAATGCATGTATATGCCCATTTTCACAAACTAATCAGAATTGCTTTATTCCTACACAAGCACCATGTTTACAACCTTTGAGTTGGTTCAACAATTATGCAAAAAATTTCATGGTGTTTGGCTGGGTCATATCTTCAAAAAAACCTGTATGAAGAAGCATTTCTGATAAATATCTGATGTTTTAGAGTGGAGAAGGTAGCGGAAGTGGCGAAGGTACCGGAAGTAGCGAAGGAAGCAAAGGTAGCGAAGAGGTCCCAGCCGAAGTAAGTTTTCTGCACCACAAAAGATGCATGTATATGCCCATTTTCACAAACTAATCAGAATTGCTTTATTCCTATACATGCACCCCGTTCACAACTTTTAAGTTGGTTACAGCTATGCAAGAAATCTCATGTGCTGACCTGGAAGATACCAGAAATAAGACTGTATGAGGAAGCATTTCTGCTAAATATTTGATGTTTCAGAGTGGAGAAAGTAGCGAAGGTACCGGAAGTGGCGAAGGAAGCGAAAGTAGCGAAGAGGTCCCAGCCGAAGTAAGTTTTTTGCACCACAAAAGATGCATGTATATGCCCATTTTTACAAACTAATCGGAATTGCTTTATTCCTACACAAGCACCATGTTTACAACCTTTGAGTTGGTACGACAGCTATGCAAGAAATTTCATGGTGTTTAGCTGGGTCATACCTTTAAAAAGCCTGTATGAAGAAGCATTTCTTCTAAATTTCTGATGTTTCAGAGTGGAGAAGGTAGCGAAAGTGGCGAAGGTACCGGAGGCAGCGAAGGAACCGAAAAGAGCCCAGGCGTAAGTATTTTGCACCACAAAAACACAAAGTTGAAAGAAAATGTATGTGCCCACTTTTAAAAATTAATCAGAGTTATTTTATTCCTATGCATGCAAATGTTTACAACTTTTGAGTCGAAAGAATGTTGGACTTCCAAATTAAACTGAAGAATTTCGCTAAAGCCTAGTGTCTAAAAGTAATTCGTAGCGTTTCGAACCAATTCACCTTCAGAAACAATACGCGAAAATTCGTGTAGAAATAGTGCCTGCTAAACCCATTGATTTCAGAATGGAACTTCAGACAGTCATCCTCCCAAAAAGAACGGTGGAAAAGGAGTATGCTTTTTTGTTAATCGTACTAACACACTTTCTCTTTGCATCCAGTAGCAAAAGCTCTTGACTCTTTGTATCTACCAGTAATTTCTAAACTGCGCTGCGCTCAGATGTACAAATTCAAGATTTTTGAGGCAGCGTGAGCTCATCTCCTTTGCGAAGATAGACTCTTAAAAATAGAAACTAGAGTTCAACATATAGAAACTAGGGCTTAACTAGTTAAATCTAATAACACTGTTGACGGCAAACAAATAAGCGCTTTTCAAGATAATGGGATCTATTGGAGAAGAAGCTAAAAAGTTGAAGGACAAGCTGGATAATATCAAGGAAAAATTATTGAAGAAAAAGGTTTGCTTCATTTGTATGCATCATAGACATCCTAATCTTTTCACGAGAAAATATAATTATCAATCTTAACGATTCAAAAAGGACAAGCTCAAAATTTTCGGAACTCCTTGAGCCATCGTAGATATACAAAAGCGCAACGACAATATCCTCATGAATTCCTTTCTACCACATTTGCAGTAATTTAAATCAAACATTGAGTCTCTTGTAACTTTTGACTCAAAATAACAGGGTGAATTCTATCGTCTCATAGAAATGAAGATGGAAAATCATATTGTTTTAGGGTAACAACACCGCAGAAGAAATCCCTGGTGGCGGCGAGGTAGGTCTTACGCAAACACAATCAAAACAATTATAAATTATATTCAAAAACGCGTTCAAATTCCCTAAAAGCAGACCAAGGAAGCACAGCTGTTTCTTCATTTCTTTTTTTCTGCAAAAAATTAAACCTTTAATAGACTTTTATACTTCGAACCAATTTTTGAAAAAAAATCAATGTTTCAGGGTAACAAGACCTCGAAAGAAGAAATCGCTGGTGGCGGCGAGGTAGGTTTTAAAACAAAATCAAAACAATTATGAATAACATTCAAAAACGCGTTCAAATTCCCTAAAAGTGGGCCAAGGAAGCACGCCTGTTCCATTTCTT
Source organism: Cylicocyclus nassatus (assembly GCA_958299035.1). Classification (NCBI taxonomy): domain Eukaryota; kingdom Metazoa; phylum Nematoda; class Chromadorea; order Rhabditida; family Strongylidae; genus Cylicocyclus; species Cylicocyclus nassatus. Next base: position 61,635,221 of record CATQJL010000305.1, read on the forward strand.
CTTCTGCAAGAAATCAAACCTTTAATAGAGCTTTTATACTTCGTACCAAGCTTAAAGAAAAAAAACTTAATCTTTCAGGGTAACAAGACCTCGAAAGAAGAGATCGCTGGTGGCGGCGAGGTAGGTTTTAAAACAAAATCAAAACAATTATGAATTATATTCAAAAACGCATTCAAATTCCTTAAAAGTAGGCAAAGGAACCACGCTTGTTGCTTCATTTCTTTTTCTGCAAGAAATCAAACCTTTAATACAGCTTTTATAATTCATACCACTCTTAAAGAAAAAAAAATTAATGTTTCAGGGTAACAAGACAGTAGAAGAAATCCCTGGTGGCGGCGAGGTAGGTTTTACGCACAACATCAAAACAATTATGAATTCAAAAACGCGTTCAAATTCCTTAAAAGTAGGCCAAGGAAGCAAGCCTGTTGCTTCATTTCTTTTTCTGCAAGAAATCAAAGCTTTGATAGAGCTTTTATACTTCGTACCAATTTTAAAGAAAAAAAATTAATGTTTCAGGGTAACAAGACCGTAGAAGAAATTTCGGGTGGCAACGAGGTATGCCTTACGCAAGCAAAATCAAAACAATTACGAATCATATTCAAAAACTAGTTCAAATTCCTCAAAAGTAGGCCAAGGAACCACGCCTGTTGCTTCATTTCTTTTTCTGCAAGAAATCAAACCTTTAATACAGCTTTTATAATTCGTACCAATTTTGAAGAAAAGAAATTAATGTTTCAGGGTAACAAGACAGTAGATGAAATCCCTGGTGGAGGCGAGGTAAGTGTTACGCAAACAAAATTAAACAGATATGAATTGATATATTCAAAGCATTGTGTACAAATTTCTTAAAAGTAGACCAAGGAAGCACAGCTTTTGCTTCATTTTTTTTGTAAACATCAAAAAAATACATGTATATGTATGCCCATTTTTACAAACTAAACAGAGTTTATTATTTCTATACATGCACCCTGTTCACAACTTTTGAGATGGTTCAACAATTATGCAAGAAATTTCATGTGCTGACCTGGAAGATACCACAAATAAGACTGTAGAAGAAGCATTTCTTCTAAATATTTGATGTTTTAGAGTGGAGAAAGTAGCGAAGGTACCGGAAGTGGCGAAGGAAGAGAAAGTAGCGAAGAGGTCCCAGCCGAAGTAAGTTTTTTTGCACCACAAAAGATGCATGTATGCCCATTTTCACAAACTAATCAGAATTGCTTTATTCCTACACAAGCACCATGTTTACAACCTTTGAGTTGGTTCAACAATTATGCAAAAAATTTCATGGTGTTTGGCTGGGTCATATCTTCAAAAAAACCTGTATGAAGAAGCATTTCTGACAAATATCTGATGTTTTAGAGTGGAGAAGGTAGCGGAAGTGGCGAAGGTACCGGAAGTAGCGAAGGAAGCAAAGGTAGCGAAGAGGTCCCAGCCGAAGTAAGTTTTCTGCACCACAAAAGATGCATGTATATGCCCATTTTCACAAACTAATCAGAATTGCTTTATTCCTATACATGCACCCCGTTCACAACTTTTAAGTTGGTTACAGCTATGCAAGAAATCTCATGTGCTGACCTGGAAGATACCAGAAATAAGACTGTATGAGGAAGCATTTCTGCTAAATATTTGATGTTTCAGAGTGGAGAAAGTAGCGAAGGTACCGGAAGTGGCGAAGGAAGCGAAAGTAGCGAAGAGGTCCCAGCCGAAGTAAGTTTTTTGCACCACAAAAGATGCATGTATATGCCCATTTTTACAAACTAATCGGAATTGCTTTATTCCTACACAAGCACCATGTTTACAACCTTTGAGTTGGTACGACAGCTATGCAAGAAATTTCATGGTGTTTAGCTGGGTCATACCTTTAAAAAGCCTGTATGAAGAAGCATTTCTTCTAAATTTCTGATGTTTCAGAGTGGAGAAGGTAGCGAAAGTGGCGAAGGTACCGGAGGCAGCGAAGGAACCGAAAAGAGCCCAGGCGTAAGTATTTTGCACCACAAAAACACAAAGTTGAAAGAAAATGTATGTGCCCACTTTTAAAAATTAATCAGAGTTATTTTATTCCTATGCATGCAAATGTTTACAACTTTTGAGTCGAAAGAATGTTGGACTTCCAAATTAAACTGAAGAATTTCGCTAAAGCCTAGTGTCTAAAAGTAATTCGTAGCGTTTCGAACCAATTCACCTTCAGAAACAATACGCGAAAATTCGTGTAGAAATAGTGCCTGCTAAACCCATTGATTTCAGAATGGAACTTCAGACAGTCATCCTCCCAAAAAGAACGGTGGAAAAGGAGTATGCTTTTTTGTTAATCGTACTAACACACTTTCTCTTTGCATCCAGTAGCAAAAGCTCTTGACTCTTTGTATCTACCAGTAATTTCTAAACTGCGCTGCGCTCAGATGTACAAATTCAAGATTTTTGAGGCAGCGTGAGCTCATCTCCTTTGCGAAGATAGACTCTTAAAAATAGAAACTAGAGTTCAACATATAGAAACTAGGGCTTAACTAGTTAAATCTAATAAAACTGTTGACGGCAAACAAATAAGCGCTTTTCAAGATAATGGGATCTATTGGAGAAGAAGCTAAAAAGTTGAAGGACAAGCTGGATAATATCAAGGAAAAATTATTGAAGAAAAAGGTTTGCTTCATTTGTATGCATCATAGACATCCTAATCTTTTCACGAGAAAATATAATTATCAATCTTAACGATTCAAAAAGGACAAGCTCAAAATTTTCGGAACTCCTTGAGCCATCGTAGATATACAAAAGCGCAACGACAATATCCTCATGAATTCCTTTCTACCACATTTGCAGTAATTTAAATCAAACATTGAGTTTCTTGTAACTTTTGACTCAAAATAACAGGGTGAATTCTATCGTCTCATAGAAATGAAGATGGAAAATCATATTGTTTTAGGGTAACAACACCGCAGAAGAAATCCCTGGTGGCGGCGAGGTAGGTCTTACGCAAACACAATCAAAACAATTATAAATTATATTCAAAAACGCGTTCAAATTCCCTAAAAGCAGACCAAGGAAGCACAGCTGTTTCTTCATTTCTTTTTTTCTGCAAAAAATTAAACCTTTAATAGACTTTTATACTTCGAACCAATTTTTGAAAAAAAATTAATGTTTCAGGGTAACAAGACCTCGAAAGAAGAAATCGCTGGTGGCGGCGAGGTAGGTTTTAAAACAAAATCAAAACAATTATGAATAACATTCAAAAACGCGTTCAAATTCCCTAAAAGTGGGCCAAGGAAGCACGCCTGTTCCATTTCTTCTTCTGCAAGAAATCAAACCTTTAATAGAGCTTTTATACTTCGTACCAAGCTTAAAGAAAAAAACTTAATCTTTCAGGGTAACAAGACCTCGAAAGAAGAGATCGCTGGTGGCGGCGAGGTAGGTTTTAAAACAAAATCAAAACAATTATGAATTATATTCAAAAACGCATTCAAATTCCTTAAAAGTAGGCAAAGGAACCACGCTTGTTGCTTCATTTCTTTTTCTGCAAGAAATCAAACCTTTAATACAGCTTTTATAATTCATACCACTCTTAAAGAAAAAAAAATTAATGTTTCAGGGTAACAAGACAGTAGAAGAAATCCCTGGTGGCGGCGAGGTAGGTTTTACGCACAACATCAAAACAATTATGAATTCAAAAACGCGTTCAAATTCCTTAAAAGTAGGCCAAGGAAGCAAGCCTGTTGCTTCATTTCTTTTTCTGCAAGAAATCAAAGCTTTGATAGAGCTTTTATACTTCGTACCAATTTTAAAGAAAAAAAATTAATGTTTCAGGGTAACAAGACCGTAGAAGAAATTTCGGGTGGCAACGAGGTATGCCTTACGCAAGCAAAATCAAAACAATTACGAATCATATTCAAAAACTAGTTCAAATTCCTCAAAAGTAGGCCAAGGAACCACGCCTGTTGCTTCATTTCTTTTTCTGCAAGAAATCAAACCTTTAATACAGCTTTTATAATTCGTACCAATTTTGAAGAAAAGAAATTAATGTTTCAGGGTAACAAGACAGTAGATGAAATCCCTGGTGGAGGCGAGGTAAGTGTTACGCAAACAAAATTAAACAGATATGAATTGATATATTCAAAGCATTGTGTACAAATTTCTTAAAAGTAGACCAAGGAAGCACAGCTTTTGCTTCATTTTTTTTGTAAACATCAAAAAAATACATGTATATGTATGCCCATTTTTACAAACTAAACAGAGTTTATTATTTCTATACATGCACCCTGTTCACAACTTTTGAGATGGTTCAACAATTATGCAAGAAATTTCATGTGCTGACCTGGAAGATACCACAAATAAGACTGTAGAAGAAGCATTTCTTCTAAATATTTGATGTTTTAGAGTGGAGAAAGTAGCGAAGGTACCGGAAGTGGCGAAGGAAGAGAAAGTAGCGAAGAGGTCCCAGCCGAAGTAAGTTTTTTTGCACCACAAAAGATGCATGTATGCCCATTTTCACAAACTAATCAGAATTGCTTTATTCCTACACAAGCACCATGTTTACAACCTTTGAGTTGGTTCGACAGCTATGCAAGAAATTTCATGGTGTTTAGCTGGGTCATATCTTCAAAAAAACCTGTATGAAGAAGCATTTCTGATAAATATCTGATGTTTTAGAGTGGAGAAGGTAGCGGAAGTGGCGAAGGTACCGGAAGTAGCGAAGGAAGCAAAGGTAGCGAAGAGGTCCCAGCCGAAGTAAGTTTTCTGCACCACAAAAGATGCATGTATATGCCCATTTTCACAAACTAATCAGAATTGCTTTATTCCTATACATGCACCCCGTTCACAACTTTTAAAATGGTTACAGCTATGCAAGAAATCTCATGTGCTGACCTGGAAGATACCAGAAATAAGACTGTATGAGGAAGCATTTCTGCTAAATATTTGATGTTTCAGAGTGGAGAAAGTAGCGAAGGTACCGGAAGTGGCGAAGGAAGCGAAAGTAGCGAAGAGGTCCCAGCCGAAGTAAGTTTTTTGCACCACAAAAGATGCATGTATATGCCCATTTTTACAAACTAATCGGAATTGCTTTATTCCTACACAAGCACCATGTTTACAACCTTTGAGTTGGTACGACAGCTATGCAAGAAATTTCATGGTGTTTAGCTGGGTCATACCTTTAAAAAGCCTGTATGAAGAAGCATTTCTTCTAAATTTCTGATGTTTCAGAGTGGAGAAGGTAGCGAAAGTGGCGAAGGTACCGGAGGCAGCGAAGGAACCGAAAAGAGCCCAGGCGTAAGTATTTTGCACCACAAAAACACAAAGTTGAAAGAAAATGTATGTGCCCACTTTTAAAAATTAATCAGAGTTATTTTATTCCTATGCATGCAAATGTTTACAACTTTTGAGTCGAAAGAATGTTGGACTTCCAAATTAAACTGAAGAATTTCGCTAAAGCCTAGTGTCTAAAAGTAATTCGTAGCGTTTCGAACCAATTCACCTTCAGAAACAATACGCGAAAATTCGTGTAGAAATAGTGCCTGCTAAACCCATTGATTTCAGAATGGAACTTCAGACAGTCATCCTCCCAAAAAGAACGGTGGAAAAGGAGTATGCTTTTTTGTTAATCGTACTAACACACTTTCTCTTTGCATCCAGTAGCAAAAGCTCTTGACCCTTTGTATCTACCAGTAATTTCTAAACTGCGCTGCGCTCAGATGTACAAATTCAAGATTTTTGAGGCAGCGTGAGCTCATCTCCTTTGCGAAGATAGACTCTTAAAAATAGAAACTAGAGTTCAACATATAGAAACTAGGGCTTAACTAGTTAAATCTAATAACACTGTTGACGGCAAACAAATAAGCGCTTTTCAAGATAATGGGATCTATTGGAGAAGAAGCTAAAAAGTTGAAGGACAAGCTGGATAATATCAAGGAAAAATTATTGAAGAAAAAGGTTTGCTTCATTTGTATGCATCATAGACATCCTAATCTTTTCACGAGAAAATATAATTATCAATCTTAACGATTCAAAAAGGACAAGCTCAAAATTTTCGGAACTCCTTGAGCCATCGTAGATATACAAAAGCGCAACGACAATATCCTCATGAATTCCTTTCTACCACATTTGCAGTAATTTAAATCAAACATTGAGTTTCTTGTAACTTTTGACTCAAAATAACAGGGTGAATTCTATCGTCTCATAGAAATGAAGATGGAAAATCATATTGTTTTAGGGTAACAACACCGCAGAAGAAATCCCTGGTGGCGGCGAGGTAGGTCTTACGCAAACACAATCAAAACAATTATAAATTATATTCAAAAACGCGTTCAAATTCCCTAAAAGCAGACCAAGGAAGCACAGCTGTTTCTTCATTTCTTTTTTTCTGCAAAAAATTAAACCTTTAATAGACTTTTATACTTCGAACCAATTTTTGAAAAAAAATTAATGTTTCAGGGTAACAAGACCTCGAAAGAAGAAATCGCTGGTGGCGGCGAGGTAGGTTTTAAAACAAAATCAAAACAATTATGAATAACATTCAAAAACGCGTTCAAATTCCCTAAAAGTGGGCCAAGGAAGCACGCCTGTTCCATTTCTTCTTCTGCAAGAAATCAAACCTTTAATAGAGCTTTTATACTTCGTACCAAGCTTAAAGAAAAAAAACTTAATCTTTCAGGGTAACAAGACCTCGAAAGAAGAGATCGCTGGTGGCGGCGAGGTAGGTTTTAAAACAAAATCAAAACAATTATGAATTATATTCAAAAACGCATTCAAATTCCTTAAAAGTAGGCAAAGGAACCACGCTTGTTGCTTCATTTCTTTTTCTGCAAGAAATCAAACCTTTAATACAGCTTTTATAATTCATACCACTCTTAAAGAAAAAAAAATTAATGTTTCAGGGTAACAAGACAGTAGAAGAAATCCCTGGTGGCGGCGAGGTAGGTTTTACGCACAACATCAAAACAATTATGAATTCAAAAACGCGTTCAAATTCCTTAAAAGTAGGCCAAGGAAGCAAGCCTGTTGCTTCATTTCTTTTTCTGCAAGAAATCAAAGCTTTGATAGAGCTTTTATACTTCGTACCAATTTTAAAGAAAAAAAATTAATGTTTCAGGGTAACAAGACCGTAGAAGAAATTTCGGGTGGCAACGAGGTATGCCTTACGCAAGCAAAATCAAAACAATTACGAATCATATTCAAAAACTAGTTCAAATTCCTCAAAAGTAGGCCAAGGAACCACGCCTGTTGCTTCATTTCTTTTTCTGCAAGAAATCAAACCTTTAATACAGCTTTTATAATTCGTACCAATTTTGAAGAAAAGAAATTAATGTTTCAGGGTAACAAGACAGTAGATGAAATCCCTGGTGGAGGCGAGGTAAGTGTTACGCAAACAAAATTAAACAGATATGAATTGATATATTCAAAGCATTGTGTACAAATTTCTTAAAAGTAGACCAAGGAAGCACAGCTTTTGCTTCATTTTTTTTGTAAACATCAAAAAAATACATGTATATGTATGCCCATTTTTACAAACTAAACAGAGTTTATTATTTCTATACATGCACCCTGTTCACAACTTTTGAGATGGTTCAACAATTATGCAAGAAATTTCATGTGCTGACCTGGAAGATACCACAAATAAGACTGTAGAAGAAGCATTTCTTCTAAATATTTGATGTTTTAGAGTGGAGAAAGTAGCGAAGGTACCGGAAGTGGCGAAGGAAGAGAAAGTAGCGAAGAGGTCCCAGCCGAAGTAAGTTTTTTTGCACCACAAAAGATGCATGTATGCCCATTTTCACAAACTAATCAGAATTGCTTTATTCCTACACAAGCACCATGTTTACAACCTTTGAGTTGGTTCGACAGCTATGCAAGAAATTTCATGGTGTTTAGCTGGGTCATACCTTTGAAAAGCCTGTAGCCTGTGAAGAAGCATTTCTGCTAAATTTCTGCTGTTTCAGAGTGGAGAAGGTAGCGAAAGTGGCGAAGGTACCGGAGGTAGCGAAGGAACCGAAAAGAGCCCAGGCGTAAGTATTTTGCACCACAAAAACACAAAGTTGAAAAAACATGTATGTGCGCACTTTTAGAAATTAATCAGAGGTATTTTATTCCTATGCATGCAAATGTTTACAACTTTGGACTCGAAAGAATGTTGGACTTCCAAATTAAACTGAAGAATTTCGCTAAAGCCTAGTGTCTAAAAGTAATTCGTAGCGTTTCGAGCCAGTTCATTTTCAGAAACAATACGCGAAAATTCGTGTAGAAATAGCGCCTGCTAAGCCCATTGATTTCAGAATGGAACTTCAGACAATCATCCTCCCAAAAAGGACGGTGGAAAAGGAGTATGCTTTTTTGTTAATCGTACTAACACACGTTTCTCTTTGCATCCAGTAGCAAAAGCTCTTGACTCTTTGTATCTACCAGTAATTTCTAAACTGCGCTGCGCTCAAATGTACAAATTCAAGATTTTTGGGGCAGCGTGAGCTCATCTCCTTTGCGAAGATAGACTACTTAAAAATAGAAACTAGAGTTTAACATATAGAAACTAGGGCTTGATTAGTTAAATCTCATAATACTGCTGACTGCAAACAAATGTGCGATTTTTAAGATAATGGGAACTATTGGAGAAGAGGCTAAAAAGTTAAAGGACAAGCTGCAAAATCTCAAGGAAGAATTATTGAAGAAAAAGGTTTGCTTCATTCGTATGCATCATAAACATCCTAATCTCTTCGCGAGAAAATATGAAAATTATCAATCACATTTAAAACGGACAAGCTCAAAATTTTTGGAACTCCTTGAGCCATTGATGATGATGTAGATGTACAAAAGTGAAACGATAATATCCTCGTGAATTCCTTTCCACCACATTTGCGGTAATTTAAATCAAACAAGGAGTTTCTTGTAACTTTTGTCTCAAACTAATAGGGTGAATTCTATCGTCTCATAGAAATGAAGATGGAAAATCATATTGTTTTAGGGTAACAACACCGCAGAAGAAACCCCTGGTGGCGGCGAGGTAGGTCTTACGCAAACACAATCAAAAAAATTATAAATTATATTCAAAAACGCGTTCAAATTCCCTAAAAGTGGGCCAAGGAAGCACAGCTGTTTCTTCATTTCTTTTTTTCTGCAAGAAATCAAAATTTTATTAGAGCTTTTATAGTTCGTACGAATTTTAAAGAAAAAAAATTAATGTTTCAGGGTAACAAGACCTCGAAAGAAGAAATCGCTGGTGGCGGCGAGGTAGGTTTTAAAACAAAATCAAAACAATTATGAATAACATTCAAAAACGCGTTCAAATTCCCTAAAAGCAGACCAAGGAAGCACAGCTGTTTCTTCATTTCTTTTTTTCTGCAAGAAATCAAAATTTTATTAGAGCTTTTATAGTTCGTACGAATTTTAAAGAAAAAAATTAATGTTTCAGGGTAACAAGACCGTAGAAGTAATCTCTGGTGGCGGCGAGGTAAGTCTTACGCAAACAAAATCAGAACAGATATGAATTGATATATTAAAAGATTGTGTGCAAATTCCTTGAAAATAGACCAAGGAAGCACAGCTGTTGCTTCATTTCTTTTTTCTGCAAGAAATTAAACCTTTAATAGACTTTTATACTTCGAACCAATTTAAAAAAAAAATAATGTTCCAGGGTAACAATACCTCGAAAGAAGAAATCGCTGGTGGCGGCGAGGTAGGTTTTAAAACCAAATCAAAATAGTCATGAATTATATTCAAAAACACGTTCAAATTCCTCAAAAGTAGGCCAAGGAAGCACGCCTGTTGCTTCATTTCTTTTTCTGCAAGAAATCAAAATTTTATTAGAGCTTTTATAGTTCGTACCAATTTTAAAGAAATAAATTAATGTTTCAGGGTAACAAGACCGTAGAAGAACTCCCTGGAGGCGGCGAGGTAGGTCTTACGCAAACAGAATCAGAACAGATATGAATTGATATATTCAAAGATTGTGTGCAAATTCCTTAAAAATAGACCAAGGAAGCACAGCTGTTGCTTCATTTCTTTTTTCTGCAAGAAATTAAACCTTTAATAGAGCTTTTATCTTTTATACTTTGTATAAATTTTAAAGAAAAAAAATTAATGTTTCAGGGTAACAAGACCGTAGAAAAAATCCCTGGTGGCGCCGAGGTAGGTCTTACGCAAACAGAATCAGAACAGATATCAATTGATATATTCAAAGCATTGTGTGCAAATTTCTTAAAATTAGAGCAAGGAAGCACAGCTATTGCTTCATTTCGTTTTCTGGAAAACGTCAAAAAAATTCATGTATATGCCCAATTTTACAAACTAAACAGAGTTAATTCATTCCTATTCCTATTCCTATTTCTATTCCTATACATGCACCTTGTTCACAACTTTTGAGTTGGTTCAACAGCTATGCAAGAAATCTCATGTGCTGGCCTAGAAGATACCACAAATAAGACTGTATGAAGAAGCATTTCTGCTAAATATTTGATGTTTTAGAGTGGAGAAAGTAGCGAAGGTACCGCAAGTAGCGAAGGAAGCGAAATTAGCGAAGAGGTCCCGGCCGAAGTATGTTTTTTGCACCATAAAAATGCATGTATATGCCCATTTTCACAAACTAATCAAAATTACTTTATCTTTATACAAGCACTATGTTTAAAAGCTTTGAGTTGGTTCGACAGCTATGCAAGAAATTTCATGTGTCTAGCTGGGCCATACTTCAGAAAAGACTGTATGAAAAGCATTTCTGCTAAATATGTGATGTTTTAGAGTGGAGAAGGTAGCCAAAGCGGAGAAGGTACCGGAATTAGCGAAGGAAGCGAAAGTGGCGAAGAGGTCCCAGCCGAAGTAAGTTTTTTGCACCATAAAAATACATGTATATGCCCATTCTCACAAACTAATCAGAATTGCTTTATTCCTACAAAGCACCATGTTTACAACCTTTGAGTTGGTTCAACAGCTATGCGAGAAATTTTATGATGTTTAGCTGGGTCATACATTAAAAGCCTTCATGAAGAGGCATTTCTGCTGAATATCTAATGTTTCAGAGTGGAGAAGGTAGCGAAAGTGGCGAAGGCACCGGAGGTAGCGAAGGAACCGAAAAGAGCCCAGGCGTAAGTATTTTGCACCACCACAGAAACACAAAGTTGAAAAAACATGTATGTGCCCACTTTTAAAAATTAATCAGAGTTATTTTATTTCTTTACATGCAAATGTTTACAAGTTTCGAGTCGAAAGAATGTAGGACTTCCAAATTATAACTGAAGAATCTCGCTAAAGCCTAGTTTCCAAAATTAATTCGTAGCGTTTCGAGCCAATTCACCTTCAGAGACAATACGCGAAAATTCGTGTAGAAATAGTGCCTGCTAAGCCCATTGATTTCAGAATGGAACTTCAGACAATCATCCTCCCAAAAAGGACGGTGGAAAAGGAGTATGCTTTTTTGTTAATCGTATTAACACACGTTTCTCTTTGCAACCAGTCGCAAAGGCTCTTGACTCTTTGTATCTACCAGTAATTTCTAAACTGCGCTGCGCTCAAATGTACAAATTCAAGATTTTTGGGGCAGCGTGAGCTCATCTCCTTTGCGAAGATAGACTACTTAAAAATAGAAACTAGAGTTTAACATATAGAAACTAGGGCTTGATTAGTTAAATCTCATAATACTGCTGACTGCAAACAAATGTGCGATTTTTAAGATAATGGGAACTATTGGAGAAGAGGCTAAAAAGTTAAAGGACAAGCTGCAGAATCTCAAGGAAGAATTATTGAAGAAAAAGGTTTGCTTCATTCGTATGCATCATAAACATCCTAATCTCTTCGCGAGAAAATATGAAAATTATCAATCACATTTAAAACGGACAAGCTCAAAATTTTTGGAACTCCTTGAGCCATTGATGATGATGTAGATGTACAAAAGTGAAACGATAATATCCTCATGAATTCCTTTCCACCACATTTGCGGTAATTTAAATCAAACATGGAGTTTCTTGTAACTTTTGTCTCAAACTAATAGGATGAATTCTATCGTCTCATAGAAATGAAGATGGAAAATCATATTGTTTTAGGGTAACAACACCGCAGAAGAAACCCCTGGTGGCGGCGAGGTAGGTCTTACGCAAACACAATCAAAAAAATTATAAATTATATTCAAAAACGCGTTCAAATTCCCTAAAAGTGGGCCAAGGAAGTACGCCTGTTTCCATTTCTTTTTCTGCAAGAAATCAAAATTTTATTAGAGCTTTTATAGTTCGTACGAATTTTAAAGAAAAAAATTAATGTTTCAGGGTAACAAGACCGTAGAAGTAATCTCTGGTGGCGGCGAGGTAAGTCTTACGCAAACAAAATCAGAACAGATATGAATTGATATATTAAAAGATTGTGTGCAAATTCCTTAAAAATAGACCAAGGAAGCACGCCTGTTGCTTCATTTCTTTTTCTCAAGAAATCAAACCTTTAATAGAGCTTTTATACTTCGTACCAATTTTGAAAAAAAATTAATGTTTCAGGGTAACAAGACCGTAGAAGAACTCCCTGGAGGCGGCGAGGTAGGTCTTACGCAAACAGAATCAGAACAGATATGAATTGATATATTCAAAGATTGTGTGCAAATTCCTTAAAAATAGACCAAGGAAGCACAGCTGTTGCTTCATTTCTTTTTTCTGCAAGAAATTAAACCTTTAATAGAGCTTTTATCTTTTATACTTCGTATAAATTTTAAAGAAAAAATTAATGTTTCAGGGTAACAAGACCGTAGAAGAACTCCCTGGTGGCGCCGAGGTAGGTCTTACGGAAACAAAATCAAGACAATTATGAATTACATTCAAAAATACGTTCAAATTCCTCAAAAGTATGCCAAGCAAGCACGCCTGTTGCTTCATTTCTTTTTCTGCAAGAAATCAAACCTTTAATAGAGCTTTTATACTTCGTACCAATTTCAAAGAAAAAAATTAATGTTTCAGGGTAACAAGACCGTAGAAGAAATCCCTGGTGGCGCCGAGGTAGGTCTTACGCAAACAAAATCAAGACAATTATGATTAATATTCAAAAACGCGTTCAAATTCCTCAAAAGTATACCAAGCAAGCACGCCTGTTGCTTCATTTCTTTTTCTCAAGAAATCAAACCTTTAGTAGAGCTTTTATACTTCGTACCAATTCTAAATAAAAAATTAATGTTTCAGGGTAACAAGACCGTAGAAGAACTCCCTGGAGGCGGCGAGGTAGGTCTTACGCAAACAGAATCAGAACAGATATGAATTGATATATTCAAAGCATTGTGTGCAAATTCCTTAAAAATAGACCAAGAAAGCACAGCTGTTGCTTCATTTCTTTTTCCTGCAAGAAATTAAACCTTTAATAGAGCTTTTATCTTTTATACTTCGTATAAATTTTAAAGAAAAAATTAATGTTTCAGGGTAACAAGACCGTAGAAGAACTCCCTGGTGGCGCCGAGGTAGGTCTTACGGAAACAAAATCAAGACAATTATGAATTACATTCAAAAATACGTTCAAATTCCTCAAAAGTATGCCAAGCAAGCACGCCTGTTGCTTCATTTCTTTTTCTGCAAGAAATCAAACCTTTAATAGAGCTTTTATACTTCGTACCAATTTCAAAGAAAAAAATTAATGTTTCAGGGTAACAAGACCGTAGAAGAACTCCCTGGTGGCGCCGAGGTAGGTCTTACGCAAACAGAATCAGAACAGTTATGAAATGATATATTCAAAGATTGTGTGCAAACTTCTTAAAAATAGACCAAGGAAGCACAGCTGTTGCTTCATTTCTTTTTCTGGAAAACGTCAAAAAAATTCATGTATATGCCCAATTTTACAAACTAAACAGAGTCAATTCATTCCTATTCCTATTCCTATTTCTATTCCTATACATGCACCTTGTTCACAACTTTTGAGTTGGTTCAACAGCTATGCAAGAAATCTCATGTGCTGGCCTAGAAGATACCACAAATAAGACTGTATGAAGAAGCATTTCTGCTAAATATTTGATGTTTTAGAGTGGAGAAAGTAGCGAAAGTAGCGAAGGTACCGCAAGTAGCGAAGGAAGCGAAATCAGCGAAGAGGTCCCAGCAGAAGTAAGTTTTTTGCACCATAAAAACGCATGTATATGCCCATTTTCACAAACTAATCAAAATTACTTTATCTTTATACAAGCACTATGTTTAAAAGCTTTGAGTTGGTTCGACAGCTATGCAAGAAATTTCATGTGTCTAGCTGGGCCATACTTCAGAAAAGACTGTATGAAAAGCATTTCTGCTAAATATGTGATGTTTTAGAGTGGAGAAGGTAGCCAAAGCGGAGAAGGTACCGGAATTAGCGAAGGAAGCGAAAGTGGCGAAGAGGTCCCAGCCGAAGTAAGTTTTTTGCACCATAAAAATACATGTATATGCCCATTCTCACAAACTAATCAGAATTGCTTTATTCCTACAAAGCACCATGTTTACAACCTTTGAGTTGGTTCAACAACTATGCAAGAAATCTCATGTGTTTAGCTGGGCCATACCTTAGAAAAGACTGTATGAAGAAGCATTTCTGCTAAATATGTGATGTTTTAGAGTGAAGAAGGTAGCCAAAGCGGAGAAGGTACCGGGATTAGCGAAGGAAGCGAAAGTGGCGAAGAGGTCCCAGCCGAAGTAAGTTTTTTGCACCATAAAAATACATGTATATGCACATTCTCACAAACTAATCAGAATTGCTTTATTCCTACAAAGCACCATGTTTACAACCTTTGAGTTGGTTCAACAGCTATGCGAGAAATTTTATGGTGTTTAGCTGGGTCATACATTAAAAGCCTTCATGAAGAGGCATTTCTGCTGAATATCTAATGTTTCAGAGTGGAGAAGGTAGCGAAAGTGGCGAAGGCACCGGAGGTAGCGAAGGAACCGAAAAGAGCCCAGGCGTAAGTATTTTGCACCACCACAGAAACACAAAGTTGAAAAAACATGTATGTGCCCACTTTTAAAGATTAATCAGAGTTATTTTATTTCTTTACATGCAAATGTTTACAAGTTTCGAGTCGAAAGAATGTAGGACTTCCAAATTATAACTGAAGAATCTCGCTAAAGCCTAGTTTCCAAAATTAATTCGTAGCGTTTCGAGCCAATTCACCTTCAGAGACAATACGCGAAAATTCGTGTAGAAATACTGCCTACTAAGCCCATTGATTTCAGAATGGAACTTCAGACACTCATCCTCCCAGAAAGAACGGTGGAAAAGGAGTATGCTTTTTTGTTAATCGTATTAACACACGTTTCTCTTTGCAACCAGTCGCAAAGGCTCTTGACTCTTTGTATCTACCAGTAATTTCTAAACTGCGCTGCGCTCAGATGTACAAATTCAAGATTTTTGAGGCAGCGTGAGCTCATCTCCTTTGCGAAGATAGACTCTTAAAAATAGAAACTAGAGTTCAACATATAGAAACTAGGGCTTAACTAGTTAAATCTAATAACACTGTTGACGGCAAACAAATAAGCGCTTTTCAAGATAATGGGATCTATTGGAGAAGAAGCTAAAAAGTTGAAGGACAAGCTGGATAATATCAAGGAAAAATTATTGAAGAAAAAGGTTTGCTTCATTTGTATGCATCATAGACATCCTAATCTTTTCACGAGAAAATATAATTATCAATCTTAACGATTCAAAAAGGACAAGCTCAAAATTTTCGGAACTCCTTGAGCCATCGTAGATATACAAAAGCGCAACGACAATATCCTCATGAATTCCTTTCTACCACATTTGCAGTAATTTAAATCAAACATTGAGTTTCTTGTAACTTTTGACTCAAAATAACAGGGTGAATTCTATCGTCTCAAAGAAATGAAACTGGAAAATCATATTGTTTTAGGGTAACGAGACCGCAGAAGAAATCCCTGGTGGCGGCGAGGTAGGTCTTACGCAAACAAAATCAGAACAGATATGAATTGATATGTTCAAAAGCATTGTGTACAAATTCCTTAAAAGTAGACGAAAGAGGCACAGCTGTTGCTTAATTTCTTTTTCTGCAAGAAATCAAACCTTTGATAGAGCTTTTATCTTTTATACTTCGTACCAATTTTAAAGAAAAAAATTAATGTTTCAGGGTAACAAGACCGTAGAAGAAATCCCTGGTGGCGCCGAGGTAGGTCTTACGCAAACAAAATCAAGACAATTATGATTAATATTCAAAAACGCGTTCAAATTCCTCAAAAGTATACCAAGCAAGCACGCCTGTTGCTTCATTTCTTTTTCTCAAGAAATCAAACCTTTAATAGAGCTTTTATACTTCGTACCAATTTAAAAAAAAATTAATGTTTCAGGGTAACAAGACCGTAGAAGAACTCCCTGGAGGCGGCGAGGTAGGTCTTACGCAAACAGAATCAGAACAGATATGAATTGATATATTCAAAGCATTGTGTGCAAATTCCTTAAAAATAGACCAAGAAAGCACAGCTGTTGCTTCATTTCTTTTTCCTGCAAGAAATTAAACCTTTAATAGAGCTTTTATCTTTTATACTTCGTATAAATTTTAAAGAAAAAAATTAATGTTTCAGGGTAACAAGACCGTAGAAGAACTCCCTGGTGGCGCCGAGGTAGGTCTTACGGAAACAAAATCAAGACAATTATGAATTACATTCAAAAATACGTTCAAATTCCTCAAAAGTATGCCAAGCAAGCACGCCTGTTGCTTCATTTCTTTTTCTGCAAGAAATCAAACCTTTAATAGAGCTTTTATACTTCGTACCAATTTCAAAGAAAAAAATTAATGTTTCAGGGTAACAAGACCGTAGAAGAACTCCCTGGTGGCGCCGAGGTAGGTCTTACGCAAACAGAATCAGAAGAGTTATGAATTGATATATTCAAAGATTGTGTGCAAACTTCTTAAAAATAGACCAAGGAAGCACAGCTGTTGCTTCATTTCTTTTTCTGGAAAACGTCAAAAAAATTCATGTATATGCCCATTTTCACAAACTAATCAAAATTACTTTATCTTTATACAAGCACTATGTTTAAAAGCTTTGAGTTGGTTCGACAGCTATGCAAGAAATTTCATGTGTCTAGCTGGGCCATACTTCAGAAAAGACTGTATGAAAAGCATTTCTGCTAAATATCTGATGTTTTAGAGTGGAGAAGGTAGCCAAAGCGGAGAAGGTGCCGGAAGTAGCGAAGGAAGTGAAAGTGGCGAAAAGGTCCCGGCCGAAGTAAGATTTTGCACCATAAAAATACATGTATATGCCCATTTTCACAAACTAATCAGAATTGCTTTATTCCTGTACATGCACCCTGCTCACAGCTTTTGAGTTGGTTCAACAACTATGCAAGAAATCTCATGTGTTTAGCTGGGCCATACATTAAAAGCCTTCATGAAGAGGCATTTCTGCTAAATATGTGATGTTTTAGAGTGGAGAAGGTAGCCAAAGCGGAGAGGGTACCGGAAGTAGCGAAGGAAGCGAAAGTGGCGAAGAGGTCCCGGCCGAAGTAATTTTTTTGCACCATAAAAATACATGCTCAGACAATCGCTGGGGGCAGGCGGGCACCGAAAAAATAGATTGCTGATTTCTCGCACCCCGCTCGCGGATTTTTTGCAAAGCAATCAGGACTTTTCGGAAGACCGCTTGCTGAGTCAGCGGATTTTTGAGAGACTGCCTGTTGAATTCTTTCTATTCTCTTATTTTTTGCAGATATATTGGTGAATCTCTGAGGAATCGAGAACTCAGTAAGCGGTCTTCCGAAAAGCCCTGATTGCTCTACAAAAATCCGCGAGCGGGCTGCGAGAGATCAGCAATCTATTTTTCCGGTGCCCGCCTGCCCCCGGCGAGCGTCTGAGTGTATATACCCATTTTCACAAACTAATCAGAATTGCTTTATTCCTGTACATGCACCCTGCTCACAGCTTTTGAGTTGGTTTAACAACTATGCAAGAAATCTCATGTGTTTAGCTGGGCCATACCTTAGAAAAGACTGTATGAAGAAGCAATTCTGCTAAATATGTTATGTTTTAGAGTGGCGAAGGTAGCGAAAGTGGCGAAGGCACCGGTAGCGAAGGAACCGAAAAGAGCCCAGGCGTAAGTATTTTGCACTACCACAGAAACACAAAGTTGAAAAAACATGTATGTGCCCACTTTTAAAAATTAATCAGAGTTATTTTATTCCTTTACATGCAAATGTTTACAAGTTTTGAGTCGAAAGAATGTGGGACTTCCAAATTATAACTGAAGAATCTCGCTAAAGCCTAGTGTCTAAAATTAAGTCGTAGCGTTTCGAGCCAATTCACCTTCAGAAACAATACGCAAAAATTCGTCTCTTTGCATCCAGTAACAAAGGCTCTTGACTCTTTGTATCTACCAGTAATTTCTAAACTGCGCTGCGCTCAGATGTACAAATTCAAGATTTTTGGGGCAACGTGAGCTCATCTCCTTTGCGAAGATAGACTCTTAAAAATAGAAACTAGAGTTTAACATATAGAAACTAGGGCTTAACTAGTTGAATCTAATAACACTGTTGACGGCAAACAAATGTGCGCTTTTCAAGATAATGGGATCTATTGGAGAAGAAGCTAAAAAGTTGAAGGACAAGCTGGAGAATATCAAGGAAAAATTATTGAAGAAAAAGGCTTGCTTCATTTGTATGCATCATAGACATCCTAATCTTTTCACGAGAAAATATAATTATCAATCTTAACGATTCAAAAAGGACAAGCTCAAAATTTTTGGAACTCCTTGGGCCATCGTAGATATACAAAAGCGCAACGACAATATCCTCATGAATTCCTTTCTACCACATTTGCGGTAATTTAAATCAAACATGGACTTTCTTGTAACATTTGACTCAAAATAACAGGGTGAATTCTATCGTCTCAAAGAAATGAAACTGGAAAATCATATTGTTTTAGGGTAACGAGACCGCAGAAGAAATCCCTGGTGGCGGCGAGGTAGGTCTTAGGCAAACAAAATTAGAACAGATATGAATTGATATGTTCAAAAGCATTGTGTACAAATTCCTTAAAAGTAGACGAAAGAGGCACAGCTGTTGCTTAATTTCTTTTTCTGCAAGAAATCAAACCTTTGATAAAGCTTTTATCTTTTATACTTCGTACCAATTTTAAAGGAAAAAATTAATGTTTCAGGGTAACAAGACCGTAGAAGAACTCCCTGGAAGTGGCGAGGTAGGTCTTACGCAAACAGAATCAGAACAGATATGAATTGATATATTCAAAGCATTGTGTGCAAATTCCTTAAAAATAGACCAAGAAAGCACAGCTGTTGCTTCATTTCTTTTTCCTGCAAGAAATTAAACCTTTAATAGAGCTTTTATCTTTTATACTTCGTATAAATTTTAAAGAAAAAAATTAATGTTTCAGGGTAACAAGACCGTAGAAGAACTCCCTGGTGGCGCCGAGGTAGGTCTTACGCAAACAGAATCAGAACAGTTATGAATTGATACATTCAAAGATTGTGTGCAAACTTCTTAAAAATAGACCAAGCAAGCACAGCTGTTGCTTCATTTCTTTTTCTGGAAAACGTCAAAAAAATTCATGTATATGCCCAATTTTACAAACTAAACAGAGTCAATTCATTCCTATTCCTATTCCTATTTCTATTCCTATACATGCACCTTGTTCACAACTTTTGAGTTGGTTCAACAGCTATGCAAGAAATCTCATGTGCTGGCCTAGAAGATACCACAAATAAGACTGTATGAAGAAGCATTTCTGCTAAATATTTGATGTTTTAGAGTGGAGAAAGTAGCGAAAGTAGCGAAGGTACCGCAAGTAGCGAAGGAAGCGAAATCAGCGAAGAGGTCCCAGCAGAAGTAAGTATTTTGCACCATAAAAATGCATGTATATGCCCATTTTCACAAACTAATCAAAATTACTTTATCTTTATACAAGCACTATGTTTAAAAGCTTTGAGTTGGTTCGACAGCTATGCAAGAAATTTCATGTGTCTAGCTGGGCCATACTTCAGAAAAGACTGTATGAAAAGTATTTCTGCTGAATATCTAATGTTTCAGAGTGGAGAAGGTAGCGAAAGTGGCGAAGGCACCGGAATTAGCGAAGGAAGCGAAAGTGGCGAAGAGGTCCCAGCCGAAGTAAGTTTTTTGCACCATAAAAATACATGTATATGCCCATTCTCACAAACTAATCAGAATTGCTTTATTCCTACAAAGCACCATGTTTACAACCTTTGAGTTGGTTCAACAACTATGCAAGAAATCTCATGTGTTTAGCTGGGCCATACCTTAGAAAAGACTGTATGAAGAAGCATTTCTGCTAAATATGTGATGTTTTAGAGTGAAGAAGGTAGCCAAAGCGGAGAAGGTACCGGGATTAGCGAAGGAAGCGAAAGTGGCGAAGAGGTCCCAGCCGAAGTAAGTTTTTTGCACCATAAAAATACATGTATATGCACATTCTCACAAACTAATCAGAATTGCTTTATTCCTACAAAGCACCATGTTTACAACCTTTGAGTTGGTTCAACAGCTATGCGAGAAATTTTATGGTGTTTAGCTGGGTCATACATTAAAAGCCTTCATGAAGAGGCATTTCTGCTGAATATCTAATGTTTCAGAGTGGAGAAGGTAGCGAAAGTGGCGAAGGCACCGGAGGTAGCGAAGGAACCGAAAAGAGCCCAGGCGTAAGTATTTTGCACCACCACAGAAACACAAAGTTGAAAAAACATGTATGTGCCCACTTTTAAAGATTAATCAGAGTTATTTTATTTCTTTACATGCAAATGTTTACAAGTTTCGAGTCGAAAGAATGTAGGACTTCCAAATTATAACTGAAGAATCTCGCTAAAGCCTAGTTTCCAAAATTAATTCGTAGCGTTTCGAGCCAATTCACCTTCAGAGACAATACGCGAAAATTCGTGTAGAAATACTGCCTACTAAGCCCATTGATTTCAGAATGGAACTTCAGACACTCATCCTCCCAGAAAGAACGGTGGAAAAGGAGTATGCTTTTTTGTTAATCGTATTAACACACGTTTCTCTTTGCAACCAGTCGCAAAGGCTCTTGACTCTTTGTATCTACCAGTAATTTCTAAACTGCGCTGCGCTCAGATGTACAAATTCAAGATTTTTGAGGCAGCGTGAGCTCATCTCCTTTGCGAAGATAGACTCTTAAAAATAGAAACTAGAGTTCAACATATAGAAACTAGGGCTTAACTAGTTAAATCTAATAACACTGTTGACGGCAAACAAATAAGCGCTTTTCAAGATAATGGGATCTATTGGAGAAGAAGCTAAAAAGTTGAAGGACAAGCTGGATAATATCAAGGAAAAATTATTGAAGAAAAAGGTTTGCTTCATTTGTATGCATCATAGACATCCTAATCTTTTCACGAGAAAATATAATTATCAATCTTAACGATTCAAAAAGGACAAGCTCAAAATTTTCGGAACTCCTTGAGCCATCGTAGATATACAAAAGCGCAACGACAATATCCTCATGAATTCCTTTCTACCACATTTGCAGTAATTTAAATCAAACATTGAGTTTCTTGTAACTTTTGACTCAAAATAACAGGGTGAATTCTATCGTCTCAAAGAAATGAAACTGGAAAATCATATTGTTTTAGGGTAACGAGACCGCAGAAGAAATCCCTGGTGGCGGCGAGGTAGGTCTTACGCAAACAAAATCAGAACAGATATGAATTGATATGTTCAAAAGCATTGTGTACAAATTCCTTAAAAGTAGACGAAAGAGGCACAGCTGTTGCTTAATTTCTTTTTCTGCAAGAAATCAAACCTTTGATAGAGCTTTTATCTTTTATACTTCGTACCAATTTTAAAGAAAAAAATTAATGTTTCAGGGTAACAAGACCGTAGAAGAAATCCCTGGTGGCGCCGAGGTAGGTCTTACGCAAACAAAATCAAGACAATTATGATTAATATTCAAAAACGCGTTCAAATTCCTCAAAAGTATACCAAGCAAGCACGCCTGTTGCTTCATTTCTTTTTCTCAAGAAATCAAACCTTTAATAGAGCTTTTATACTTCGTACCAATTTAAAAAAAAATTAATGTTTCAGGGTAACAAGACCGTAGAAGAACTCCCTGGAGGCGGCGAGGTAGGTCTTACGCAAACAGAATCAGAACAGATATGAATTGATATATTCAAAGCATTGTGTGCAAATTCCTTAAAAATAGACCAAGAAAGCACAGCTGTTGCTTCATTTCTTTTTCCTGCAAGAAATTAAACCTTTAATAGAGCTTTTATCTTTTATACTTCGTATAAATTTTAAAGAAAAAAATTAATGTTTCAGGGTAACAAGACCGTAGAAGAACTCCCTGGTGGCGCCGAGGTAGGTCTTACGGAAACAAAATCAAGACAATTATGAATTACATTCAAAAATACGTTCAAATTCCTCAAAAGTATGCCAAGCAAGCACGCCTGTTGCTTCATTTCTTTTTCTGCAAGAAATCAAACCTTTAATAGAGCTTTTATACTTCGTACCAATTTCAAAGAAAAAAATTAATGTTTCAGGGTAACAAGACCGTAGAAGAACTCCCTGGTGGCGCCGAGGTAGGTCTTACGCAAACAGAATCAGAACAGTTATGAATTGATATATTCAAAGATTGTGTGCAAACTTCTTAAAAATAGACCAAGGAAGCACAGCTGTTGCTTCATTTCTTTTTCTGGAAAACGTCAAAAAAATTCATGTATATGCCCATTTTCACAAACTAATCAAAATTACTTTATCTTTATACAAGCACTATGTTTAAAAGCTTTGAGTTGGTTCGACAGCTATGCAAGAAATTTCATGTGTCTAGCTGGGCCATACTTCAGAAAAGACTGTATGAAAAGCATTTCTGCTAAATATCTGATGTTTTAGAGTGGAGAAGGTAGCCAAAGCGGAGAAGGTGCCGGAAGTAGCGAAGGAAGTGAAAGTGGCGAAAAGGTCCCGGCCGAAGTAAGATTTTGCACCATAAAAATACATGTATATGCCCATTTTCACAAACTAATCAGAATTGCTTTATTCCTGTACATGCACCCTGCTCACAGCTTTTGAGTTGGTTCAACAACTATGCAAGAAATCTCATGTGTTTAGCTGGGCCATACATTAAAAGCCTTCATGAAGAGGCATTTCTGCTAAATATGTGATGTTTTAGAGTGGAGAAGGTAGCCAAAGCGGAGAGGGTACCGGAAGTAGCGAAGGAAGCGAAAGTGGCGAAGAGGTCCCGGCCGAAGTAATTTTTTTGCACCATAAAAATACATGCTCAGACAATCGCTGGGGGCAGGCGGGCACCGAAAAAATAGATTGCTGATTTCTCGCACCCCGCTCGCGGATTTTTTGCAAAGCAATCAGGACTTTTCGGAAGACCGCTTGCTGAGTCAGCGGATTTTTGAGAGACTGCCTGTTGAATTCTTTCTATTCTCTTATTTTTTGCAGATATATTGGTGAATCTCTGAGGAATCGAGAACTCAGCAAGCGGTCTTCCGAAAAGCCCTGATTGCTCTACAAAAATCCGCGAGCGGGCTGCGAGAGATCAGCAATCTATTTTTCCGGTGCCCGCCTGCCCCCGGCGAGCGTCTGAGTGTATATACCCATTTTCACAAACTAATCAGAATTGCTTTATTCCTGTACATGCACCCTGCTCACAGCTTTTGAGTTGGTTTAACAACTATGCAAGAAATCTCATGTGTTTAGCTGGGCCATACCTTAGAAAAGACTGTATGAAGAAGCAATTCTGCTAAATATGTTATGTTTTAGAGTGGCGAAGGTAGCGAAAGTGGCGAAGGCACCGGTAGCGAAGGAACCGAAAAGAGCCCAGGCGTAAGTATTTTGCACTACCACAGAAACACAAAGTTGAAAAAACATGTATGTGCCCACTTTTAAAAATTAATCAGAGTTATTTTATTCCTTTACATGCAAATGTTTACAAGTTTTGAGTCGAAAGAATGTGGGACTTCCAAATTATAACTGAAGAATCTCGCTAAAGCCTAGTGTCTAAAATTAAGTCGTAGCGTTTCGAGCCAATTCACCTTCAGAAACAATACGCAAAAATTCGTCTCTTTGCATCCAGTAACAAAGGCTCTTGACTCTTTGTATCTACCAGTAATTTCTAAACTGCGCTGCGCTCAGATGTACAAATTCAAGATTTTTGGGGCAACGTGAGCTCATCTCCTTTGCGAAGATAGACTCTTAAAAATAGAAACTAGAGTTTAACATATAGAAACTAGGGCTTAACTAGTTGAATCTAATAACACTGTTGACGGCAAACAAATGTGCGCTTTTCAAGATAATGGGATCTATTGGAGAAGAAGCTAAAAAGTTGAAGGACAAGCTGGAGAATATCAAGGAAAAATTATTGAAGAAAAAGGTTTGCTTCATTTGTATGCATCATAGACATCCTAATCTTTTCACGAGAAAATATAATTATCAATCTTAACGATTCAAAAAGGACAAGCTCAAAATTTTTGGAACTCCTTGGGCCATCGTAGATATACAAAAGCGCAACGACAATATCCTCATGAATTCCTTTCTACCACATTTGCGGTAATTTAAATCAAACATGGACTTTCTTGTAACATTTGACTCAAAATAACAGGGTGAATTCTATCGTCTCAAAGAAATGAAACTGGAAAATCATATTGTTTTAGGGTAACGAGACCGCAGAAGAAATCCCTGGTGGCGGCGAGGTAGGTCTTAGGCAAACAAAATTAGAACAGATATGAATTGATATGTTCAAAAGCATTGTGTACAAATTCCTTAAAAGTAGACGAAAGAGGCACAGCTGTTGCTTAATTTCTTTTTCTGCAAGAAATCAAACCTTTGATAAAGCTTTTATCTTTTATACTTCGTACCAATTTTAAAGGAAAAAATTAATGTTTCAGGGTAACAAGACCGTAGAAGAACTCCCTGGAAGTGGCGAGGTAGGTCTTACGCAAACAGAATCAGAACAGATATGAATTGATATATTCAAAGCATTGTGTGCAAATTCCTTAAAAATAGACCAAGAAAGCACAGCTGTTGCTTCATTTCTTTTTCCTGCAAGAAATTAAACCTTTAATAGAGCTTTTATCTTTTATACTTCGTATAAATTTTAAAGAAAAAAATTAATGTTTCAGGGTAACAAGACCGTAGAAGAACTCCCTGGTGGCGCCGAGGTAGGTCTTACGCAAACAGAATCAGAACAGTTATGAATTGATACATTCAAAGATTGTGTGCAAACTTCTTAAAAATAGACCAAGCAAGCACAGCTGTTGCTTCATTTCTTTTTCTGGAAAACGTCAAAAAAATTCATGTATATGCCCAATTTTACAAACTAAACAGAGTCAATTCATTCCTATTCCTATTCCTATTTCTATTCCTATACATGCACCTTGTTCACAACTTTTGAGTTGGTTCAACAGCTATGCAAGAAATCTCATGTGCTGGCCTAGAAGATACCACAAATAAGACTGTATGAAGAAGCATTTCTGCTAAATATTTGATGTTTTAGAGTGGAGAAAGTAGCGAAAGTAGCGAAGGTACCGCAAGTAGCGAAGGAAGCGAAATCAGCGAAGAGGTCCCAGCAGAAGTAAGTATTTTGCACCATAAAAATGCATGTATATGCCCATTTTCACAAACTAATCAAAATTACTTTATCTTTATACAAGCACTATGTTTAAAAGCTTTGAGTTGGTTCGACAGCTATGCAAGAAATTTCATGTGTCTAGCTGGGCCATACTTCAGAAAAGACTGTATGAAAAGTATTTCTGCTGAATATCTAATGTTTCAGAGTGGAGAAGGTAGCGAAAGTGGCGAAGGCACCGGAATTAGCGAAGGAAGCGAAAGTGGCGAAGAGGTCCCAGCCGAAGTAAGTTTTTTGCACCATAAAAATACATGTATATGCCCATTCTCACAAACTAATCAGAATTGCTTTATTCCTACAAAGCACCATGTTTACAACCTTTGAGTTGGTTCAACAACTATGCAAGAAATCTCATGTGTTTAGCTGGGCCATACCTTAGAAAAGACTGTATGAAGAAGCATTTCTGCTAAATATGTGATGTTTTAGAGTGAAGAAGGTAGCCAAAGCGGAGAAGGTACCGGGATTAGCGAAGGAAGCGAAAGTGGCGAAGAGGTCCCAGCCGAAGTAAGTTTTTTGCACCATAAAAATACATGTATATGCACATTCTCACAAACTAATCAGAATTGCTTTATTCCTACAAAGCACCATGTTTACAACCTTTGAGTTGGTTCAACAGCTATGCGAGAAATTTTATGGTGTTTAGCTGGGTCATACATTAAAAGCCTTCATGAAGAGGCATTTCTGCTGAATATCTAATGTTTCAGAGTGGAGAAGGTAGCGAAAGTGGCGAAGGCACCGGAGGTAGCGAAGGAACCGAAAAGAGCCCAGGCGTAAGTATTTTGCACCACCACAGAAACACAAAGTTGAAAAAACATGTATGTGCCCACTTTTAAAGATTAATCAGAGTTATTTTATTTCTTTACATGCAAATGTTTACAAGTTTCGAGTCGAAAGAATGTAGGACTTCCAAATTATAACTGAAGAATCTCGCTAAAGCCTAGTTTCCAAAATTAATTCGTAGCGTTTCGAGCCAATTCACCTTCAGAGACAATACGCGAAAATTCGTGTAGAAATACTGCCTACTAAGCCCATTGATTTCAGAATGGAACTTCAGACACTCATCCTCCCAGAAAGAACGGTGGAAAAGGAGTATGCTTTTTTGTTAATCGTATTAACACACGTTTCTCTTTGCAACCAGTCGCAAAGGCTCTTGACTCTTTGTATCTACCAGTAATTTCTAAACTGCGCTGCGCTCAGATGTACAAATTCAAGATTTTTGAGGCAGCGTGAGCTCATCTCCTTTGCGAAGATAGACTCTTAAAAATAGAAACTAGAGTTCAACATATAGAAACTAGGGCTTAACTAGTTAAATCTAATAACACTGTTGACGGCAAACAAATAAGCGCTTTTCAAGATAATGGGATCTATTGGAGAAGAAGCTAAAAAGTTGAAGGACAAGCTGGATAATATCAAGGAAAAATTATTGAAGAAAAAGGTTTGCTTCATTTGTATGCATCATAGACATCCTAATCTTTTCACGAGAAAATATAATTATCAATCTTAACGATTCAAAAAGGACAAGCTCAAAATTTTCGGAACTCCTTGAGCCATCGTAGATATACAAAAGCGCAACGACAATATCCTCATGAATTCCTTTCTACCACATTTGCAGTAATTTAAATCAAACATTGAGTTTCTTGTAACTTTTGACTCAAAATAACAGGGTGAATTCTATCGTCTCAAAGAAATGAAACTGGAAAATCATATTGTTTTAGGGTAACGAGACCGCAGAAGAAATCCCTGGTGGCGGCGAGGTAGGTCTTACGCAAACAAAATCAGAACAGATATGAATTGATATGTTCAAAAGCATTGTGTACAAATTCCTTAAAAGTAGACGAAAGAGGCACAGCTGTTGCTTAATTTCTTTTTCTGCAAGAAATCAAACCTTTGATAGAGCTTTTATCTTTTATACTTCGTACCAATTTTAAAGAAAAAAATTAATGTTTCAGGGTAACAAGACCGTAGAAGAAATCCCTGGTGGCGCCGAGGTAGGTCTTACGCAAACAAAATCAAGACAATTATGATTAATATTCAAAAACGCGTTCAAATTCCTCAAAAGTATACCAAGCAAGCACGCCTGTTGCTTCATTTCTTTTTCTCAAGAAATCAAACCTTTAATAGAGCTTTTATACTTCGTACCAATTTAAAAAAAAATTAATGTTTCAGGGTAACAAGACCGTAGAAGAACTCCCTGGAGGCGGCGAGGTAGGTCTTACGCAAACAGAATCAGAACAGATATGAATTGATATATTCAAAGCATTGTGTGCAAATTCCTTAAAAATAGACCAAGAAAGCACAGCTGTTGCTTCATTTCTTTTTCCTGCAAGAAATTAAACCTTTAATAGAGCTTTTATCTTTTATACTTCGTATAAATTTTAAAGAAAAAAATTAATGTTTCAGGGTAACAAGACCGTAGAAGAACTCCCTGGTGGCGCCGAGGTAGGTCTTACGGAAACAAAATCAAGACAATTATGAATTACATTCAAAAATACGTTCAAATTCCTCAAAAGTATGCCAAGCAAGCACGCCTGTTGCTTCATTTCTTTTTCTGCAAGAAATCAAACCTTTAATAGAGCTTTTATACTTCGTACCAATTTCAAAGAAAAAAATTAATGTTTCAGGGTAACAAGACCGTAGAAGAACTCCCTGGTGGCGCCGAGGTAGGTCTTACGCAAACAGAATCAGAACAGTTATGAATTGATATATTCAAAGATTGTGTGCAAACTTCTTAAAAATAGACCAAGGAAGCACAGCTGTTGCTTCATTTCTTTTTCTGGAAAACGTCAAAAAAATTCATGTATATGCCCATTTTCACAAACTAATCAAAATTACTTTATCTTTATACAAGCACTATGTTTAAAAGCTTTGAGTTGGTTCGACAGCTATGCAAGAAATTTCATGTGTCTAGCTGGGCCATACTTCAGAAAAGACTGTATGAAAAGCATTTCTGCTAAATATGTGATGTTTTAGAGTGGAGAAGGTAGCCAAAGCGGAGAGGGTACCGGAAGTAGCGAAGGAAGCGAAAGTGGCGAAGAGGTCCCGGCCGAAGTAAGTTTTTTGCACCATAAAAATACATGTATATGCCCATTTTCACAAACTAATCAGAATTGCTTTATTCCTGTACATGCACCCTGCTCACAGCTTTTGAGTTGGTTCAACAACTATGCAAGAAATCTCATGTGTTTAGCTGGGCCATACATTAAAAGCCTTCATGAAGAGGCAATACTGCTAAATATGTGATGTTTTAGAGTGGAGAAGGTAGCCAAAGCGGAGAGGGTACCGGAAGTAGCGAAGGAAGCGAAAGTGGCGAAGAGGTCCCGGCCGAAGTAATTTTTTTGCACCATAAAAATACATGCTCAGACAATCGCTGGGGGCAGGCGGGCACCGAAAAAATAGATTGCTGATTTCTCGCACCCCGCTCGCGGATTTTTTGCAAAGCAATCAGGACTTTTCGGAAGACCGCTTGCTGAGTCAGCGGATTTTCGAGAGACTGCCTGTTGAATTCTTTCTATTCTCTTATTTTTTGCAGATATATTGGTGAATCTCTGAGGAATCGAGAACTCAGCAAGCGGTCTTCCGAAAAGCCCTGATTGCTTTACAAAAATCCGCGAGCGGGCTGCGAGAGATCAGCAATCTATTTTTCCGGTGCCCGCCTGCCCCCGGCGAGCGTCTGAGTGTATATACCCATTTTCACAAACTAATCAGAATTGCTTTATTCCTGTACATGCACCCTGCTCACAGCTTTTGAGTTGGTTTAACAACTATGCAAGAAATCTCATGTGTTTAGCTGGGCCATACCTTAGAAAAGACTGTATGAAGAAGCAATTCTGCTAAATATGTTATGTTTTAGAGTGGCGAAGGTAGCGAAAGTGGCGAAGGCACCGGTAGCGAAGGAACCGAAAAGAGCCCAGGCGTAAGTATTTTGCACTACCACAGAAACACAAAGTTGAAAAAACATGTATGTGCCCACTTTTAAAAATTAATCAGAGTTATTTTATTCCTTTACATGCAAATGTTTACAAGTTTTGAGTCGAAAGAATGTGGGACTTCCAAATTATAACTGAAGAATCTCGCTAAAGCCTAGTGTCTAAAATTAAGTCGTAGCGTTTCGAGCCAATTCACCTTCAGAAACAATACGCAAAAATTCGTCTCTTTGCATCCAGTAACAAAGGCTCTTGACTCTTTGTATCTACCAGTAATTTCTAAACTGCGCTGCGCTCAGATGTACAAATTCAAGATTTTTGGGGCAACGTGAGCTCATCTCCTTTGCGAAGATAGACTCTTAAAAATAGAAACTAGAGTTTAACATATAGAAACTAGGGCTTAACTAGTTGAATCTAATAACACTGTTGACGGCAAACAAATGTGCGCTTTTCAAGATAATGGGATCTATTGGAGAAGAAGCTAAAAAGTTGAAGGACAAGCTGGAGAATATCAAGGAAAAATTATTGAAGAAAAAGGTTTGCTTCATTTGTATGCATCATAGACATCCTAATCTTTTCACGAGAAAATATAATTATCAATCTTAACGATTCAAAAAGGACAAGCTCAAAATTTTTGGAACTCCTTGGGCCATCGTAGATATACAAAAGCGCAACGACAATATCCTCATGAATTCCTTTCTACCACATTTGCGGTAATTTAAATCAAACATGGACTTTCTTGTAACATTTGACTCAAAATAACAGGGTGAATTCTATCGTCTCAAAGAAATGAAACTGGAAAATCATATTGTTTTAGGGTAACGAGACCGCAGAAGAAATCCCTGGTGGCGGCGAGGTAGGTCTTAGGCAAACAAAATTAGAACAGATATGAATTGATATGTTCAAAAGCATTGTGTACAAATTCCTTAAAAGTAGACGAAAGAGGCACAGCTGTTGCTTAATTTCTTTTTCTGCAAGAAATCAAACCTTTGATAAAGCTTTTATCTTTTATACTTCGTACCAATTTTAAAGGAAAAAATTAATGTTTCAGGGTAACAAGACCGTAGAAGAACTCCCTGGAAGTGGCGAGGTAGGTCTTACGCAAACAGAATCAGAACAGATATGAATTGATATATTCAAAGCATTGTGTGCAAATTCCTTAAAAATAGACCAAGAAAGCACAGCTGTTGCTTCATTTCTTTTTCCTGCAAGAAATTAAACCTTTAATAGAGCTTTTATCTTTTATACTTCGTATAAATTTTAAAGAAAAAAATTAATGTTTCAGGGTAACAAGACCGTAGAAGAACTCCCTGGTGGCGCCGAGGTAGGTCTTACGCAAACAGAATCAGAACAGTTATGAATTGATACATTCAAAGATTGTGTGCAAACTTCTTAAAAATAGACCAAGCAAGCACAGCTGTTGCTTCATTTCTTTTTCTGGAAAACGTCAAAAAAATTCATGTATATGCCCAATTTTACAAACTAAACAGAGTCAATTCATTCCTATTCCTATTCCTATTTCTATTCCTATACATGCACCTTGTTCACAACTTTTGAGTTGGTTCAACAGCTATGCAAGAAATCTCATGTGCTGGCCTAGAAGATACCACAAATAAGACTGTATGAAGAAGCATTTCTGCTAAATATTTGATGTTTTAGAGTGGAGAAAGTAGCGAAAGTAGCGAAGGTACCGCAAGTAGCGAAGGAAGCGAAATCAGCGAAGAGGTCCCAGCAGAAGTAAGTTTTTTGCACCATAAAAATGCATGTATATGCCCATTTTCACAAACTAATCAAAATTACTTTATCTTTATACAAGCACTATGTTTAAAAGCTTTGAGTTGGTTCGACAGCTATGCAAGAAATTTCATGTGTCTAGCTGGGCCATACTTCAGAAAAGACTGTATGAAAAGCATTTCTGCTAAATATCTGATGTTTTAGAGTGGAGAAGGTAGCCAAAGCGGAGAAGGTGCCGGAAGTAGCGAAGGAAGTGAAAGTGGCGAAAAGGTCCCGGCCGAAGTAAGATTTTGCACCATAAAAATACATGTATATGCCCATTTTCACAAACTAATCAGAATTGCTTTATTCCTGTACATGCACCCTGCTCACAGCTTTTGAGTTGGTTCAACAACTATGCAAGAAATCTCATGTGTTTAGCTGGGCCATACATTAAAAGCCTTCATGAAGAGGCATTTCTGCTAAATATGTGATGTTTTAGAGTGGAGAAGGTAGCCAAAGCGGAGAGGGTACCGGAAGTAGCGAAGGAAGCGAAAGTGGCGAAGAGGTCCCGGCCGAAGTAAGTTTTTTGCACCATAAAAATACATGTATATGCCCATTTTCACAAACTAATCAGAATTGCTTTATTCCTGTACATGCACCCTGCTCACAGCTTTTGAGTTGGTTCAACAACTATGCAAGAAATCTCATGTGTTTAGCTGGGCCATACATTAAAAGCCTTCATGAAGAGGCAATACTGCTAAATATGTGATGTTTTAGAGTGGAGAAGGTAGCCAAAGCGGAGAGGGTACCGGAAGTAGCGAAGGAAGCGAAAGTGGCGAAGAGGTCCCGGCCGAAGTAATTTTTTTGCACCATAAAAATACATGCTCAGACAATCGCTGGGGGCAGGCGGGCACCGAAAAAATAGATTGCTGATTTCTCGCACCCCGCTCGCGGATTTTTTGCAAAGCAATCAGGACTTTTCGGAAGACCGCTTGCTGAGTCAGCGGATTTTCGAGAGACTGCCTGTTGAATTCTTTCTATTCTCTTATTTTTTGCAGATATATTGGTGAATCTCTGAGGAATCGAGAACTCAGCAAGCGGTCTTCCGAAAAGCCCTGATTGCTTTACAAAAATCCGCGAGCGGGCTGCGAGAGATCAGCAATCTATTTTTCCGGTGCCCGCCTGCCCCCGGCGAGCGTCTGAGTGTATATACCCATTTTCACAAACTAATCAGAATTGCTTTATTCCTGTACATGCACCCTGCTCACAGCTTTTGAGTTGGTTTAACAACTATGCAAGAAATCTCATGTGTTTAGCTGGGCCATACCTTAGAAAAGACTGTATGAAGAAGCAATTCTGCTAAATATGTTATGTTTTAGAGTGGCGAAGGTAGCGAAAGTGGCGAAGGCACCGGTAGCGAAGGAACCGAAAAGAGCCCAGGCGTAAGTATTTTGCACTACCACAGAAACACAAAGTTGAAAAAACATGTATGTGCCCACTTTTAAAAATTAATCAGAGTTATTTTATTCCTTTACATGCAAATGTTTACAAGTTTTGAGTCGAAAGAATGTGGGATTTCCAAATTATAACTGAAGAATCTCGCTAAAGCCTAGTGTCTAAAATTAATTCGTAGCGTTTCGAGCCAATTCACCTTCAGAAACAATACGCAAAAATTCGTCTCTTTGCATCCAGTAACAAAGGCTCTTGACTCTTTGTATCTACCAGTAATTTCTAAACTGCGCTGCGCTCAGATGTACAAATTCAAGATTTTAGGGGCAACGTGAGCTCATCTCCTTTGCGAAGATAGACTCTTAAAAATAGAAACTAGAGTTTAACATATAGAAACTAGGGCTTAACTAGTTGAATCTAATAACACTGTTGACGGCAAACAAATGTGCGCTTTTCAAGATAATGGGATCTATTGGAGAAGAAGCTAAAAAGTTGAAGGACAAGCTGGAGAATATCAAGGAAAAATTATTGAAGAAAAAGGTTTGCTTCATTTGTATGCATCATAGACATCCTAATCTTTTCACGAGAAAATATAATTATCAATCTTAACGATTCAAAAAGGACAAGCTCAAAATTTTTGGAACTCCTTGGGCCATCGTAGATATACAAAAGCGCAACGACAATATCCTCATGAATTCCTTTCTACCACATTTGCGGTAATTTAAATCAAACATGGACTTTCTTGTAACATTTGACTCAAAATAACAGGGTGAATTCTATCGTCTCAAAGAAATGAAACTGGAAAATCATATTGTTTTAGGGTAACGAGACCGCAGAAGAAATCCCTGGTGGCGGCGAGGTAGGTCTTACGCAAACAGAATCAGAACAGATATGAATTGATATATTCAAAGCATTGTGTGCAAATTCCTTAAAAATAGACCAAGAAAGCACAGCTGTTGCTTCATTTCTTTTTCCTGAAGAAATTAAACCTTTAATAGAGCTTTTATCTTTTATACTTCGTATAAATTTTAAAGAAAAAAATTAATGTTTCAGGGTAACAAGACCGTAGAAGAACTCCCTGGTGGCGCCGAGGTAGGTCTTACGGAAACAAAATCAAGACAATTATGAATTACATTCAAAAATACGTTCAAATTCCTCAAAAGTATGCCAAGCAAGCACGCCTGTTGCTTCATTTCTTTTTCTGCAAGAAATCAAACCTTTAATAGAGCTTTTATACTTCGTACCAATTTCAAAGAAAAAAAGTAATGTTTCAGGGTAACAAGACCGTAGAAGAACTCCCTGGTGGCGCCGAGGTAGGTCTTACGCAAACAGAATCAGAACAGTTATGAATTGATAAGCTCAAAGCAATCTGTACAAATTCCATAAAATTAGACCAAGGAAGCACAGCTATTGCTTCATTTCGTTTTCTGGAAAACGTCAAAAAAATTCATGTATATGTCCATTTTTACAAACTAAACAGAGTTAATTCATTCCTATTCCTATTCCTATTCCTATACATGCACCTTGTTCACAACTTTTGAGTTGGTTCAACAGCTATGCAAGAAATTTCATGTGTTTAGCTGGGCCATACCTTAGAAAAGACTGTATGAAGAAGCATTTCTGCTAAATATCTGATGTTTTAGAGTGGAGAAGGTAGCCAAAGCGGAGAAGGTACCGGAAGTAGTGAAGGAAGCGAAAGTGGCGAAAAGGTCCCAGCCGAAGTAAGTTTTTTGCACCATAAAAATACATGTATATGCCCATTTTCACAAACTAATCAGAATTGCTTTATTCCTGTACATGCACCCTGCTCACAGCTTTTGAGTTGGTTCAACAACTATGCAAGAAATCTCATGTGTTTAGCTGGGCCATACCTTAGAAAAGGCTGTATGAAGAAGCATTTCTGCTAAATATCTAATGTTTCAGAGTGGAGAAGGTAGCGAAAGTAGCAAAGGTACCGCAAGTAGCGAAGGAAACGAAAAGAGCCCAGGCGTAAGTATTTTGCAAAGTAGCGAAGTTAGCGAAGGTAGCGAAGAGGCCTCAAGCGAAGTAAGTATTCTGCACCATAAAAACACAAACATGAAGGTACATGTAATGCCTTTATCACAAACTAATCAGAGATACTTTACTCATATACATGCACCCTGCTTACAATTTCTGAGTGGGTCGAACAGCTGCGCAAGAAATCGCATGTGTTGAGCTGGGCCATACTTTGAACAAGACTGTAAGAAGATTTTTGCTAAATATTTGGTGTTTCAGGGTTATGAAGGTAGCGAAAGTAGCGAAGGTAGCAAAGAGGCCTCAAGCGAAGTAAGTATTCTG
This sequence comes from Cylicocyclus nassatus, assembly GCA_958299035.1. NCBI lineage: Eukaryota > Metazoa > Nematoda > Chromadorea > Rhabditida > Strongylidae > Cylicocyclus > Cylicocyclus nassatus. The sequence goes on from CATQJL010000305.1 coordinate 61,670,132, forward strand.
CACCACAAAAACACAAAGTTGAAGACACATGTATATGCCTTTGTTCACAAACTAATCAGGGCTACTTTATTCATACACACGCACCCTGTTTACAATTTTTGAGTTAGTTTGACAGCTATGCAAGAAATCCCATGTGTTGAGCTGGGCCATACTATAAATAAGTTTGAAGACGCAATTCTGCTAAATATCTTGTGTTTTAGGATGGAAAAGGTGGAGAAGGTAGCAAAGGTAGCGAAGGAACCGAAAAGAGCCCAGGCGTAAGTATTTTGCACCACAAAAACACAAAGTTGAAAAACATGTATGTGCCCATTTTCAAAAAATAATCAGAGTCATTTTATTCCTCTACATGCAAATGTTTACAGCTTTTGAGTCGAAAGAATGTGGGACTTCGAAATTATAACTGAAGAACTTCGCTAAAGCCTAGTGTCTAAAAGTAATTCGTAGCGTTTCGAACCAATTCATGAGAAACAATGCGCGAAAATTCGTTTAGAAATACTGCCTGCTAAGCCCTTTGATTTCAGAACGCAACGTCAGACAATCCTCCTCCCAGAAATACCAGTGGAAATGGGGTATGCTTTTATGTTAACGACACTAACACACGTTTCTCTTTGTACCCAGTCGCAAAAGCTTTGACTCTTTGTATCCACCAGTAATTTCTACACTGCGCTGCGCTCAAATGTACAAATTCAGGATTTCTGAAGCAGTGTGAGCTCTTCTCCTTTGCAAAGATGAGAAACTAAGTTTGATATATAGGAACTAGGATTTAACCATACAAATCTAATATTATTGCTTGACGCAAACAAATGTTCGATTTTTGAGACAATCGACTCTTTTGGAGAAAAGGCTAAAAAGCTGAAGGACAAGCTGGAGAATATCAAGGAAAAATTATTGAAGAAAAAGGTTTGCTTCCTTCGTATGCATCTAAACATCCTATCTTTCCAAAGGAAATTATGGAAATTATCAATCTAAACGATTCAAAAAGGGCAAGCTCAATTTTGGATCTCCTTGAGCCATCGTTGATGTACAAATGCGCAACGACAATATCCTCATGTATTCCTTTCTACCACATTTGTGGTAATTTAAATTAAACATGGAGTTTCTTGCAGCTTTTCAAACTAATAGGGTGAATTCTATCTTCTCAAAGAAATGAAGCTGGAAAATCATATTGCTTTAGGGTAACGAGACCGCAGAAGAAATCCCTGGTGACGCCAATGGAGGCAGGGTAGGTATTCAAATAAAATTAGAGCAGATATAAATTAATATATTCAAAAACGCATTGTGTACAAATTCCTAAAAAGTAGGCCAAGGAAGCACGGCTGTTGCTTCATTTCTTTGTTGCAATACATCAAACCTCCAATGGACGCCTTTATATTAGGCTGTTGCAAAAATAATGTCCGTTTTTCTAGGCCTACTTTTCGAACTACTTTTTCCTTCAAAATTTCTTTTTTGAACTAGTTTCTGCACACCATTGGAAAGCTTTCTTCATGTACTTTCTAAGTGTGGCGAAAGTTGAACCTCTATCTCATCTATGAGAATATCACCGTTCTCGCACAGCTGCACTCAAAGTCGAAATTTCATGGCCTCAACTTCCTCGGCCACAGTTCAGGCGCAAATGGATGGATTTTTTTGAAAACATAGTTACTGTATTGGTTAAACATTGTTGACCTATAGCGTGTTCACGTAGCCTTTTCAAGAATATCTGAACCGAGAAATCGAGGCCCCGAAATAGGTACTCGCAGCTGGCATTCTATGGGCCCAATGTTTCTCATAATTAGGGCCGAAGCTTCACTCATTTCTGTAGCTTGAGATCAGGACATCTTGCCTACAGTTTTTGCAGAAAAACTTAGCTGTTCAGTGCATGGAGGGTTCCAAATTTTCATAGTTTGGGGCCTTTTGGACTACCGCAAATAGGCTCAAAAAAGTAAACAGTTTTGAATTTTTATCTTTTCTTTGCGCAAGATCCCTTCGCTGAAGTTTTTTCTCACAACGTATACTACTGGCCTGCGTCTACAAAATAAAACGAGACCGCAGAAGAAGTCCCTGGTGGCGACAAGGTAGGTGTTACGCAAATAAAATTAGAACAGATATGAAATATATTCAAAAGCGTATTGTATAATTCCTTAAATATAGGTCAAGGTAGCACAGCTGTTGCTTCATTTCTTCTTCTGCTCTCCTCTGATAGACACCTATACTTCGTGTCAATTTCAAAGAAAAAATTATCGTTTTAAAGTAACGAGAATGAAGAAGAAATCCCTGGTGGCGCCAGTAGAAATATGGTAGATATTAGCAAACAAAATCAGAACGGATATGAGATAAATTCAAAAAGGCATTGTGTACACGAATTTCTCAGATGTAGTTCAAAGGAAGCACAGCTGTTGCTTCGTCTCTTTTCTGCTCGACAGCAAACCTCTAATGGAAGCCAGCGCCAGTTTTACAAAAAACAAATTTTTTAACAGAAATAAATAATTTTAATTTTTTCCAATTCTTTCCATATTGTAGAAACCCGTGGTGGCGGGTGAAGGCAAGGTAGGTTTTTAGAGCGATTATGAAACATACGCAGAAAAACGCATAGTTGCAAAAAATTTCCTCGAGATTAGTGTACGCGTGTGTGTGCGCTGTACTTGGGGTAGTTTACTACTTCGTAGAAAAAAATTGTAAAATTTGTATTTTTCTGAAAATGATGCCTTGAGCAAGATAGTGCACTTGCACGATTTTGGTCATGGCGTCCTTGAGGCATTTCTGGATAGAAACGCGAGAAAACGATCGGAAGGTTGATGATGAACCAAACTAATACCTCTACTTTGTAGAGCTGTTTGTTATCTGTTTTTGTTCATCGTGACGCAACTTGACGAGAGGATGCGTATGCGTAAGAACTTGTAATAACCGTTTTTGCTTTTCTCCTGAAACAATTTCCAGCATGACATTTGCCACCCTGTTGCCGGTCCCTGACTCCTGATCCCCGGTATATAGAAGGGCCTCAAAATGGTTTAGGCCCGTATGCACGTGCATCCCCGCGGGGAAGAGAGGGTAACTGAGAGGGGAAGCGTCATATCTCGCCAGTCTACATTTCATTCTTCTTCTTTCTAAGTCTTGCTCTTGAAGGTTCTCATACACTGATACTTGCGCATAACGGATGCCAGGTTACTGCCATACAAGATTAGACCCTGGGGATCCCCCCTGGGGTCAATTACAGCATTTTTACTGAGTTTTCAGGAAGACAAATGACTTTGAAAATGTGAGGTGATCCCCTGGGGATCACCTCACATTTTCAAAGTCATTTATCTTTCTGAAAACTCAGTAAAAATGCTCTATAATTGTACTGAGGACTGAGGATATACTACAGCACTGCTAAACATGTTTATGGTAGAAATAAGTGAAATTTCAAGATATCAAAGTTTTCGATGAACCGATGCTCGCGAGCCAGGGATTATCGAAAGAATCAGAATCTTCGGATCCCATTTCTTTTGTCGAAAACATGCTCAGCAGTATCGCAGTGTATCTCCAGTACAATTATGAGGCGTTCTTATTGATTTTTTAAGAAGATAAATGGCTTCAAAGATGTGAGGTGATCCCCTAGGGATCCTCTGGGGATCACCTCACATCTACATATTTTTTCTTCTCTATACAAAAGGCAAAAAACAATTTTGTATGGCAGTAACCTGGCATCCGTTATGCGCAGTGTATGAGAAACTTCATAAGCAAGATAGAGAAGGAAAAAAATATGTAGACTACCGAAATATGACGCTTCCCCTCCCAGATCCCTCCCCTCCCCGCGGGGATGTACGTGCATACGGGCCTTAGAAGTGCCTTCTTACCTTTTGAAGCAATGAACCAAAAATTCAAGTCAATAGTAGATCAAATGCTCTCTTATCTTCAAACCTGGTCATTTTGTGAAGTGTCAGTATACGCAGAACTATGCCAAACCAGGTTTCTGGTGGATCTTTATTGGATATGACGGTAAAAGTGACGTCCGTTACTGACTATCTGTGCCGGCTTACTAAAATGTGGTGGATCCAAGACCTCTGAAGAAGACGATGTCGAAATCGACAGGTCCAATAAAAATCCACCAAAAACCTGGTTTGGGATAGCACGGCATATACTGACACTTCAAGTCGATACTTGAGGACATAGTATTTCAGAAACTACGCAAGAAACCCATGATCCCAAGGACAGTGAAGATACTTCATCAAATGAGAACTATCTGAACGTAAAAAGTATCTCGATTACTTCTCTCCAAAAACAATAGCCAGAAATTCGACTAGATAACCTGTCTGCTAAGCCCATGTTATTTTAGAATGGAACTGCAGATAATTCCCATCTCGAAAGCGCCGGTAGAGATGGGGTATGCTTTTTCGTCAATCGCACTAACCCACATTTCTTTTCGTGTTTTGTTGCAACTTACCCTAATTTCACGCGTATAGTACGCGGGGGATTTTCTTCTAAAATCGAACGGAGACACGCCGGAAGAGTTCGCGAACAAAAAACTATTCACAGTGCTGCATATTGCCTAATTGTATCGTGCGGCCTAAGTCTCGTTTTCCAAAACACAACGAGGCGACTGAGCGGCAGGCTTGAAAAACCGAAAAAGGTGCGTCTTATACGCTGAAATTAGTGTAATTCTTTTTATTAAATTGTGATTTCTACATTGCGCGTAAGGCGGCGTTCATACTGATCCCGAAGTTTGGGAACAGTCCCAGCACAGCGCTCAACTCGAGCACTGTGATGGAACTGTTCCCAGACTTCGGGATCAGTATGAACGCAGCCTAACGCTAAAAAAAAAAACTCGAAATCAAGATCCTTGAAACGGTGTGAGCTCATTTTCCTTGCAAGGACGAGAATCACATACTAGATTTTGAGATCGTATATATTCGATCTTATAAATAAAAATGTTATTCAAGGTAGCGGGGCTTTCAAAAAAGGCTAAACTGAAAGACCAGTTGGAAAAGATCGAGAAAGAATTAACGCCGGAGGAAGTTTTCTCTTATATGCTTTCAAACCTCATCCTAAACTTCAAAGTAAAAAATTTGAAAATAGCTGAACTGATCATTCAAAAAGGACTACTCAAAATTTTTTGGACTACTCGAGCTACCATAGGTGCGCAAAAAAGACCACAAACTGCGTCGAAGAATGTCAAACTCTCACCCCTTTCCACACCAGATTTGTGGAAAGTTGAAGTGAAGATGGAGCTTATAACTTTTGACTAAACCTTATGCTATCTTCTTTTCAGAAAAAATAAATCTGGAAAGACTTGATAGCTCCAGTCGACAGGGTAAGATATTCTATTACTACCAGATTGAGCACTGAATTGGGGGCATGCTTAACTTAGTTTTATTAGAAGTATTGTATTGTTTTTTCAGCTTTTTGAAAAGAACATTGTTGTTGCTATTCTTGATGTTTTCGCTGGTGCTTCAACACACGATATATCTGATTCCTAAAGATTACACAATACAAGACTTCGAAGCGTGTACACTGAATATACTCGAGAAGGATGAGTTTATAGGAATCTCTAGTGATATTAGAGCCGGAAACAGGGTCGGGCAAAAGAATGGCAAATGGACCCCTCCGAAGCGCATACGCCCTTTCCACTTTTATTTTACGATTTCCCGCTTAACCGCATTACGTGCATAGGCTGTTTGATTGAAGCGATTTTCCTTCTTCCAAAGTTGCGACTCGTGTGCCATTGCGGACTCAGCAGGGAGGAAAGAAGTGAAACTAAAATGTATAAAGTGAACTGTAGATGTGGAACAGATTTATGTAGAAAATGCGGACAACACGGGTGAAGTGGTAATTTTGCCCAACTCTGGTGGGCATTAAGGGGCAATCCCACCTAATTTGGAAAAGATTGGCCACGCCTTCACATAAAATTTTCGAATTTCTACTCTCTTTCCCAGACCATGCGATATACACACCAAATTTGGTGCCATATCGTCAACTGTCCGTTGCAAACGATTCATTCTCCATTCTTTGTAGCGGAAGATTTTTAAAAAACCTCTTCATTCAATCACATGATTTCTTCACTACTTTCCCACTCTGTTCTTCTGCCTCGTGCGTCTACATAAAAAAAATTTGGTAGCGCAATCCTTTGCGCGCGCCGTAATCGAACCATCACATTCACCAATTTGTGCAAAAAAAGTTAGCTTGCAAAAGGGCAGCTTGGACTCCATGTTTGAATAAGTCAGTCGTGTAAAGTCTGGTCTTCACTAGGGCTGAAATCTAATGTTAAGTGGTATGGAATGCATACGAATGCATACGATTACGATAACCTTTTTGCTTTTTCTTGAGTAACGATTTCTAGCCTGACATGTGACACCCTCGGGCCCCGTGTGGAACACTAGACTTCACTTTGCGAGCATCAAATCTGTAGAAAATCCTTACTGCTGGTTTCTCTGATGCCTGTAAAAAAGTAAAACGCTCTTATAGTTCTTCGACAAAGAGTCTATGACAAGTCGCTGCAAATCTATCTCCATCAAGTTCATATTCCAAGAAATAGCCGAAAATTCGTGCATACTCTGCTCACCAAGCACGAAGAATTTTAGCAAGCATCTAAAGACAATCCTCATTACGAAGGAACCGGTAGAAACGAGGATTGAAACTGATGCACTTTTCACTTTGAACTCAATAACATGTTTTGCTTGAACTCCCAAAGTGTTAAAGACACCAATACATGAGAAATTTTCGGAAATATGCTGCATCTGGATACAATCCGTCTTCAAAAAAATAGCCAAAAATCAAAGTATATACTTTGTTTGCTAAGAACACATAATTTCAGAATGAAACCGAAGTCGTCCCTAATTTGGATGGAACTAATATAAATAAGGTAGGTCTCGTGTTGAACTAAATTATACCCCCCTTTTCAAATTTGAACTTCGCTCAAATTCATAAGTAATTGAAGAAACTTTTGCGGAAGATACGTCCGTCAATATGTTGATTGCTTTCAAAACTTTCGGAACCATAACAAAAAATCAAAGAGCAATCAGAGGTATTTTGTTTGCTAAGCACACATAGGCCCGTAGTAAAGCTCGGTCAGTTGAGGTGAACTCAACTTATCCCATCAGTTCACCTTAGGTGAGGTGAACTGATCACCGTCCACGTTCCCATGCTATAAGATGGTCAAGTCAACTAATAGTTGACCATCTGTCCACCTGCCGCAGTCAACTCTTCCACATCAGTTCACGTTCAAGTCACCTCAACGTGAACGGATGTTAGAGTGATCCAAATAGTGTGTAGAAGAGGAGACGCAGACAAGAGGTGACTGCATCTAACATAAGTTGCTCCTGAGTAACTTACGATACACACAACTTTGCCAAAAATGCAGAAAAAATCGGCGCAAAACTGCACAATACCGGCGCCCGAAAAGGGAAGGATCGATGAACAGCTGATTTTGGCGACAAAAGCAAGGATAAAAGTTTTCTTCTTTTTTTTGCAGAGCAATCTTAGTTTCTTGTAAAAACTACTTTAGAAGAGAATCTACTTATTTATTACGTTTTACTTATGTTCCAAAAATTTCAGTTTTTCATGAATTCTCCGTCAAAATATGTCAGTTTTGTTTTATCTGTACATTTGCTAAGTGATATCTTTGTTAGCGGTCATCATCGATTTTTTTCGACAGTGGCCGCTACCAAAGATTGTCCGGCGATGCAGCAAAAGTTGTGGCGCTAGCCGGTGTCGAACCACGACCGCGCGCGTGTGATTCCAATCGCTTATCCGTTTGACCAGACCAGCTCAAGTGGTTGGTTTTTTGAGAACACATGTGGTTATCATGTCTAGGAAGCGATCCACATCCAAATCAATAGCTCACTGGATGCTGGACTGAAGCGCGATGACCTCAACTCCGGTCCGCGTCGAGAGAGATGCCCGGATGGGGGGTTTACTACGGGCCATAATTTTACAATAGGACTAGAGGCACTCCACATCCACATATTGAAAACAACAGCAAACGAGATTTCTGGGAAATAAGTTGCGTCTCGACCCAAACCATCCTTAGATTATACTGAAAAATGAGATTAGGTTCTCTATTTGCTAAGCACATATAATCTTAAAATACAGCTGAAGGCACTTCTCTTCTCTACAAAACCTTTGAAAATTGGGTAAAGTTATGCACATTTTATTTCATTCATTCGCAATCTTTGCGACTCCCTAATTATTAGAAACACCGTCCCCAAAACAAAGTCCACCACTATCCGAACAATTTTTCGAAACCATAGCCAAAAATAAACGCAGGGATCTGTTCTGGTAAACACATATAATTTCAAAATGGAAGCGAAAGCACTTCCCATCCTAAAGGACATGTTGAAAATGTGATAAGTCACGTGTGAATGGAGCTATATGCTCGTTTTGATTCAAAACTTTGCTCAAAATCCTGAATAATTTAAGATATTCCAGTAGAAGAGAAGTCTAAAAATAATACTTGCTTTTAAATCTTTCTGAGAAATTGCTAAATGTTAGAGTAAGTATCTGTCTGCCAAACACACACAATTTCAGACTACCGAAGGCACTTCTCATCCCAAAGGAACATCTGAAAATGGGGTAAGAAAACGATGCACATTTAATTTATACATTCCTTCTCTAAAAGAATTAGCCTGAATCTAAAGTACTCCTTCTGTTGAGCGTACATATCTTTAGAATGGGACGAATGACGCTTCTCATCCCGAAGGATCCGATAAAAATGGGGTAAGAAATCGATGCACATTTCATTTCGCAGTCAAATGTACTTTTTGCTTGAACTTCCAAATTATCGGCTTCTTGTAAATGACAAGTGTTTCAAAGTAAATTGAAGTTTTGAACCAACTCGCCAGAATGGTAGCCAAAAACTCGAGTAGATATCTTTCTGCTATGTATATTTACTTTTGAGAGGGAACTGACAATATCAAAATCGAAAAAACAAGTAGAGATGAGGTATGTTTTTCTTTTATGTACTAATACACATTTCTCTCCGTGTTCATTGGTAGAAATTTTTGATATTTCTACATTTTCTCGTTGCGCTCAATACATAACACAATACATGATATATAACCAAGATCTTTAAGGCGTGTGCTCATTACTTTGTAAAAACAACGATCAGCTACCACAGTTTCACACTCTGCAAATCTAGTATTGGTGGTGACGCACTTATATAATGTGTAAAATAATGGGGATTTACGGAGAAATGCTCTGCTGAAAGTTGGAGAAGATTAAGAAAATATTAACACAAAAAGGTTATTTCTTTGTTTAAAATCTTCTCATGAATATTAGAGCTGATTGAGCTTACATAGACCGCGTCGAAATGATCAGGAAATCATTCGTTGCTGCTAACCCGATCTCCTGTCGAGTATTTCAAGGAGGAAAAGTTCTTATGATTTTCACTCAACTTAGTACCTAAATCCTATTTATTCAGGAAAATAAGCCTGGAAAACCCTCTGATGACACCAGTGGAGGTCAGGTAAGACCCATTACTGAACTATATGAACTGATGGAGATATAATCAACTCCGTTTTTTTTGAAAATAAAAATAAGAAGCTTTCGTGGCCTTTTGAAAGGAAGCATTTCAGTTGCGCCTTCCATTTATGTCTTAGATGTCGCGCAAATTCGCTCAACTGCTTATTGCCAAGTTGATACAATACAAAATGTACCAAATATGAACACTAAATCTTATATATCAAAACAGGGCTCGGCGCAGCTGCTTCGGGTTTAGCTAGTTTCGTAAGAAATTAGCCAAGTGGATACCGTTTTTGCGTGACTGATAAAGCCGCCAGCGGCTTGCCTCAAATTCGGTTCGAATCTCAATGTTTCCTAGAAGAAACGGTGGAGTAATTGGTAAAATAACGAAATTTTTGCTCATTCACCGATCATTCTGGATTGAACGACAGCTCAAATACAAAGAAAAAAGAACTAGAGAGTGAGGGTTGAAAAGTCAAAAAGGATTTCGCACATTTTGTTAAGTTCGGTTCAAAAACTCTTTGATACCTGCCGAGCCCTGTTTCAAGAGGATGAAATTGTAGAAAACTTCGGTAAAACACTCGCGGAAAAGTGAGACCTCATTTTCAAAGAATATGGCAGATTCTAGACATTTTTGATTACACTTCGCTTATTGTAACAGATACGCTTCTGCAGTCCTTGAGGAGAACCTGTTTGAGGCAATTTTTTCATAGTTTGAGATTATTGCCGCACATATACTAGAAGTTCTTTACATTATATCACTCACAAAACATTCTACATTTCAGGAAGGTGAGATTGAAGGAACCTCCAGTGAGACCTCTGGCGAAGAAGTAAGATTTTATTTCATACAACACAAATTTGTGGGCATTCAACTACACGATTCTCCAATGGTTGTAAGGGCGCTCGCATAGTTTTTGACAGAAACTTCTTATGCTCAATTTTTTGTATCTGAAAGTACTGTCGTCTTCATACTGGGGGCTTCCCAAACATCAGAACAGAGCGGGTCCGAGCGCACTACATGCTGTTTCTGCCCAAGAAACTGCCCGTAAACGCGCAAGCCATTCTTACACGCGCTCGGACGAGCTTGCGGTTCCCCTGCCATCGGTTCCCCTGTCAGAGGCGGTATGCCGCAATGTTATAAACATGAGGGCCCTGCAATGATTCTACGTCTCTAACCATGGCGGGGAGTGATCCACTCATCCAAATCCAAAATGAGAACCCTTGGAAAACGGTGGTTCCGAAAATAAAGAAGAATCCCATGAGGGTTCCAGTTAGAACAGATACGGGATGCATTTAAGATAGCATTTTCGTTTCTCCATTTCTCTGCCAGACATAAAAACCTCCAGTAGAAAACCAATCTATGAAAAGCATTTATTCCACATCATAGTGTTTTAGAGTGATGAAAGTGAAGAAAAATCCCATGAGGGCTCCAGTAAAGAAAAGGTAGGTGTCACATAAGCATAAGAACAGACACGATAGATAAGTTAAGCCCATTAATTTCAGAATGGAACATCAGAGAATCCTCCTACCAGAAAGACCGATGGAAAGGGGGTATGCTTTTTTGTTAAACGTACTAACACACGTTCCTCTTCGAATCTAGTTCCAAAAGCTCTTGATTCTTTGTATCTACCATTGATTTCTACACTGCGCTGCGCTCAGATGTACATCAAGGTTTCTGAGGCACTGTGAGCTCATCCCCTTTGCAAGAACAAGTACAAAAAAATAGAAACTAAGATTAATATATGGTAACTAGTGTCTAACTGTACAAATCTAGTAATATTGTTTTTAAGATAAAGGAAACTATTGGAGAAGAGGCTCAAAAACTAAAAGAAAAGCTGGAGAAGATCAAGGACGGAATATTCACGAAAAAGGTTTGCTTTATTCGTATGCATCATAAACATCCTAATCACTTTCAAAGAAAATATGGAAAATTAGCTAAATCTGAACGATTAAAAAACTAGCTAGAAATTTTTGGAACTCGAACTAGATGTACAGAAGCGCAATGATGATGAAATTCTCGTATACTCCTTTTCACCAGACTTGCGTTGACTTGAATTGAAGATGGAGTGTTTCTTATAAGTTTTGAGTTAAAGTTATGTGGTGATTCTATCTTTCAAAAGAGATGAAGCTGGAAAACCATACCGTTTTAGGATGGCAAGAGCAAAGATCAGACCCCTGATGGTAGCGGTGGCGAGGTAGGTATTTCGCAAACAAAATCAAAGCACATATGAAACATACCCAGAAGCGCAACGCGTACACGAGAATTTTTTGAGTTCAATGCAGAATAGAAGTGCTCGGCACAAAGGCCTCTAGTAGAAAAAAATATATAAAAAGCACTTCTTCCAAATCATATTGTTTCAGAGTGATGAAAATGAAGAAGAATCCCATGAGGGCTCCAGGAAAGAAAAGGTAGGTGTTACGTTAGCAAAATTGGAACAGATAGGAGATACATTCAAAAGAGCATTGTGCACACGAATTTCTCAAATGTAGTTCGAAAAAGACAAGGTTGCTTCATTTCTTTTTCTGCTCGACATCAAATTAATAAACAGCTTACATTTCGGGTTGAACTTGAAGAAAAAATTATTGTTTTAGGGTAAGGAGACTGAAGACCAAACACCTGGTGGCACCAGTAAAGGCAAGGTAGGTGTTATGCAAGCAAAAGAACAGATTTGAGTTATATTTAGCTTATTTATAAGAATTCATCAAATGTAGTTCAAAAAATCACAGTTGTTGCTTTATTTTATTTCTGTTCGACATCAAGTATTTAGAAGACATCTTATACAGGGTGTCCCAAAAAAATGTGAACACTGTTTGATCGTTAATAACTCCCTTGCTTTCATGTCTTTCGCCGAGCCTGAAGCACCATTGTGTAGATCGAGGTTCAACTTAGATTTAAAGTATAAATCGAATCACCGTTCGCTCTTCGTTACTGTAGGATTACAGTAAGAATTTTCAGCATGTGGAACCGTTGTGAAATATGACATCTGACAAAATTTTTTTTCAAAAAATCTGAAAAATCGTGTACTAGGGTTTTCGCGCACGCTGATTTTACTAAACAACTTTCTACGAATGTTTTCAGCTTTTTTGATGGTGTAATCACATTTTTGACACATGCTGGGAGGTTGGTTATTAAAGTTTATCTGGGATAACTTTGAAAAGAAGCATCATAGTAAAGTGGAAATTTTATATTCGAAATCAGCGGCTTCCATTACCATAGCACAAGAGATTTTGACTTGTTTGGCTCTGTTTCGAAACAGAAAATGGCCTTTAATGGCCTAGAATCCTTGTCAAATTTCCTACCGTAATCCTACAGTGAGGCAGAGAAACGGTGACTCGCTCCATACTATAAATCTAAGTTGAACCTCGCCCTGCAGAATGGTGCCTTAAGTGCGGTGAAAGACGTGGAAGCAAGGGAGTTATTAACGATCAAACAGTGTTCACATTTTTTTGGGACACTCTGTACTTTGGGTCATTTTTAAGAAAAAAATTATTGTTTTAGGATAAGAAGACTAAAGATCAAACACCTGATGGCACCAGTAAAGAAAAGGTAGGTGTTACGCAAGCAAAAGTAGAACATGTACGTACGAATATATTCAAAAGCGCATTGTGTACAGAAATTCCTCAAATGTGGTTCAAAAGAAGACGTTGTTTCATTTCTCTTCTGCTCGGCACAAAGACCTCCAATAGAAAAAAAAATTTATATACTAAGCACTTCTTCCAAATCATATTGTTTTAGAGTGACGAAAGTGAAGAACAATCCCATGAGGGCTCCAGTGAAGAAAAGGTAGGTGCTACGAAAGCAAACTTAGAACAGATACGAGATACATCCAAGAGAGCATTTTCGTTTATTCATTTCCCTGCTAGACATAAAAACTTCAAGTATAAAACCAATTTCATATGAAAAGCATTCCTTCCACATCATAGTGTTTTAGGGTGGTGAAAGTGAAGAAGAATCCCATAAGGGCTCTAGTGAAGAAAAGGTAGGTGTTACATAAGCAAAGTTAGAACAGACACGAGATACATTTAAGGGAGCATTTTCGTTTCTTCATTTCTCTGCTAGACATAAAAACCTCCAGTAGAAAACCAATTTCATATGAAAAGCATTTCTTCCACATCATAGTGTTTTAGGGTGGTGAAAGTGAAGAAGAATCCCATGAGGGCCCTAGCGAAGAAAAGGTAGGTGTTACATAAGCAAACTTAGAAGAGATACGAGATACATTCAAAAGAGCATTGTGCACACGAATTCGTCAAATGTGGTTCGAAAAAAGTTGTTTCATTTCTCTTCTGCTCGACACAAAAGCCTCTAGTAGAAAAATGTGCCACTTTTATAAAAAGCAGATATTTTGCATAAAAAGCATTTCATGCAAATCATATTGTTTTAGAGTGATGAAAGTGAAGAAGAATCCCAGGAGGGCTCCACTAAAGAAAAGGTAGGTGTCACGTAAGCATAAGAACAGATACGATAGATAGGCCCGTCAGTTTCAGAATGAAACATCAAAGAATCCTCCTCCCAGAAAGACCGATGGAAAGGGGGTATGCTTTTTTGTTAAACGTACTAACACGCGTTTTTCTTCGTATCTAGTCGCAAAAGCTCTTGATTCTTTGTGTCTATCAGTGATTTTTACACTGCGCTGCGCTCAGATGTACATCAAGGTTTCTGAGGCACTGTGAGCTCATCCCCGTTGCAAGAACAAGTACATAAAAATAGTAGCTAAGATTAGTATATAGTAACTAATGTCTAACTGTGCAAATCTAATATTATTGCTTGACGCAAACAATTGTGCGATTTTTAAGATGAAGGAAACTATTGGAGAAGAGGCTAAAAAATTAAAAGAGAAGCTGGATAAGATCAAGGAAGGAATATTTGCGAAAAAGGTTTGCTTTATTCGTATGAATCATGAACATCCTAATCACTTTCAGAGACAATATGAAATTTAGCTAAATCTGAACGATTCAAAAGGACTAGCTCAAAATTTTTGGAACTCGAACGTAGATTAAAGAAGCGCAATAACGATAAAATTCTCATATATTCCTTTTCACCAGACTTGCGTTAACTTGAATTGAAGATGGAGTGTTTCTACTAACTTTTGACTTAAAATAATAGGGTGATATCTATCTTTTGAAAGAAATAAGTTGTAAAAACCATACTGTTTTAGGATGGCAAGAGCAAAGATCAGACCCCTGATGATAGCGGTGGCGAGGTAGGTATTTCGCAAACAAAATCAAAGCACATATGAAACATACCCAGAAGCGCAACGCGTACACGAAATTTTTTTGAGTTCAATGCAGAAGAGAAGCGCTCGGCACAAAGGCCTCTAGTAGAAAAACAATTTATATAAGAAGCACTTCTTCCAAATCATATTGTTTCAGAGTGATGAAAATAAAGAAGAATCCCATGAGGGCTCCAGGAAAGAAAAGGTAGGTGTTACGTTAGCTAAATTAGAACAGATACGTGATACAATCAAAAGAGCATTGTGGTCATGAATTCCTCAAATGTGGTTAAAAAAAACTAGGTTGCTCCATTTATTTTTCTGCTCGATATCAAATTAATAAACAGCTTACATTTCGGGTTGAACTTAAAGAAAAAATTATTGTTTTAGGGTAAGGAGACTGAAGACCAAACACCTGGTGGCACCAGTAAAGGCAAGGTAGGTGTTATGCAAGCAAAAGAACAGATTTGAGTTATATTTAGCTTATTTACAAGAATTCATCAAATGTAGTTCAAAAAATCACAGTTGTTGCTTTATTTTATTCCTGTTCGACATCAAGTATTCAGAAGACAGCTTATACTTTGGGTCATTTTTAAGAAAAAAATATTGTTTTAGGATAACAAGACTAAAGATGAAACACCTGCTGCCACCAGTAAAGAAAAGGTAGGTGTTATGAAGCAAAAGAACAGATATGAGACATATTTAGCTTATTTACAAGAATTCATCAAATGTAGTTTAAAAAACACAGCCGTTGCTTTATTTATTTCTGCTCGACATCAAATCAATAGACACCTTACGTTTCGGGTTAGTTTTACAGAAAAATTATTGTTTTAGGATAAGAAGACTAAAGATGAAACACCTGCTGGCATTAGTAAAGAAAAGATAGGTGTTATGAAGCAAAAGAACAGATATGAGACATATTTAGCTTATTTACAAGAATTCATCAAATGTAGTTCAAAAGAGCACAGCTGTTGCTCTATTTTTTTCTGTTCGACATCAAGTATTTAGAAGACACCTCATACTTTGAGCCATTTTTGAGAAAAGAATTATTGTTTTAGGATAACAAGACTAAAGATCAAACACCTGATGGCACCAGTAAAGAAAAGGTAGGTGTTACGCAAGCAACAGTAGAACATATGCTTACAGATATATTCAAAAGCGCATTGTGGACAGGAATTCCTCGAATGTAGTTTTAAAGAAGATGTTGTTTCATCTCTCTTCTGCTCGGCAAAAAACCTCTAGTAGAAAAACGTGCCACTTTCACAGAAAACAAAAATTTTATTCAAAAAGCATTTCCTCAACATTTTATTGTTCTAGGGTAACGAGACGAAAAAACAAACCCCTGGTGGCACCAGTAAAGGCAAGGTAGGTGGTACGCAAACGAAATTAGAACAGATGTGAAATATACAGGGTGTCCCAAGAGTATGTATACACTGTTTTTTATTAATATCTCCCTTCTCTAAAAGTCTTTCGCTTGCCTTCAGGTACCATTTTGTAAAGCAGGCTTCGATTTAGGTTTTATGGAGCGAATCAACCATCTTTAATCACTATCGTAGGATTACGGTAAGAACTTCAAGGAGGGTTTTGAGCTATTGAGGGTGTGGTGCTATTCCGCCTTAGAAATTTAGCCAAACGATATGTACTAGGCTGTTGCATAAGTTCTGTCCGATTTTTTTGCCTCATGTTTGAAGCAGCTGTTCTAAGAGAATTTCATCTCTAATTCGATACGGTTGGTATCATTGAAAAGTGCTTTCCTTGCGCTTTCTAAAGCATACCAGAATTCAATAAAATTCTTAGTGTACGGAGATCACAGGCCTAAAATCTCTAAGTGGCCGAGGTACGTTCTATCCCTAGAAATATGTCCTTGCGAGGATATCTCCACAATGCGCCCTTCAAGTCAGGTTCTTTCATTGGCTTCGGAATAAGGGTATGGAATGCTAGTATATGCAGAAGTTCGGTCCCATGAAGAATACGTCTTGCTAGTGAAATTTATCCTCGAACATAAATCTTTGGTATAGATGTTTTACAAGCAATAACTTTCTGCGAATAGAAGTAATCGACAAGCTCAAAGTTGGAGGTGCTAGGGCAAAGCAAGAGCTAACAGGGCCCATCCACCAATTCCTTTTCGGCGCTCACGTCAGTTGTAAAACGTTCGTAGTTCATAAATAGGCATGCACACATGTGCTGAAGCGAGGTCAAAAAGTGGCTAATTTTTTGTTCGGTCAAGAAAATCTCTCGGCAGCGCAAACCCTATGGGCTCTTTTATGTTGCATAATAATCCACGAAAATTTCTCTATCCATCCATTATTAGAAAAGATGCCTATCAATTTTCATAAGGGAGCGTTACCATGTCAAAAAAGACAGATTCGAAGAAAAACGCTGCGAAGTTTTTGCATTCTTGGTTCTTCCTTAACAAAGATTTGCGCAGATCTCAATATGCATTTTTTAGCCAAGGGACTGCTCAACACATAGAAACTAAGACCTTGGAAAAAAGTTGACTCTGAAAGAAGTTATGACATTTTAAACTCAAAAATTCAAATCGGACAGAACTTATGCAACAGCCTAGTACACTCTATACTAGGCTAACTAAAGTCGCTTAAACCAAATATGAACTACCGCGTAAACCGTAATAGCTGTTTTAACTATGCTCCCTAAAATTGCAGTCACACCCTTTGAGAAACTTCGCAAACTCTTAGAAAGATGAGTAATGAAACAGCGCACGTAAAATTCTTGGTACACCACTTTTCATTTTTTTTGAAACCCGGCTAATCCATAATGATGCTGTAAGACAAAAGTTCCTACCATAATCATACAGCACCAAAGAGCGACCGGTGGTTCACTTTATACTGTACTAAGTTAAAACCAGCTCTACAAAATGGTACCTTAAGGTAGGTAAAAGACTCCCAGTATTTCGCAAACAAAATCAAAGCAGATATGAATTATGCTCAGAAGCGCAATGCGTACATGAAAATTCTTTGAGTTCAAGCTGTTGCTCCATTTCTCTTGTGCTCGACACAAAGACCTCTACTAGAAAAAAATTTTACATAAAAAGCATTTCTTCCAAATCATGGTGTTTTAGAGTGACGAAAGTGGAGAAGAATCTCATGAGGGCTCCAATGAAGAAAAGGTAGGTGTTACGTAAGCAAAGTTAGAACAGACACGAGATACATTCAAGAGAGCATTTTTGTTTCTTCATTTCTCTGC
Organism: Cylicocyclus nassatus; assembly: GCA_958299035.1. Taxonomy (NCBI): domain Eukaryota; kingdom Metazoa; phylum Nematoda; class Chromadorea; order Rhabditida; family Strongylidae; genus Cylicocyclus; species Cylicocyclus nassatus. Next base: position 61,687,960 of record CATQJL010000305.1, read on the forward strand.
TAGACATAAAAACCTCCAGAAGAAAACGAATTTTATATGAAAAACATTTTTTCCACATCTTAGTGTTTTAGAGTGATGAAACGGAAGAAAAATCCCATGAGGGCTCCAGTAAAGAAAAGATAGGTGTCACGTAGGCAAAATTAGAACAGATACATTCAAAAGCGCACTGTGTACAAGAAATACCCAAATGTGGTTAAATAACTTAAATGTGGTTACAGTCACTCAAAGATGGTTGAAAAGAAAATTAGCTGTTGCTTCATTTCGTTCTCTGCTTATCAAGTCCCTAATAGACACTCAAACTTCATGCCAGTTTTACAGAAAAAAATTATTGTTTTAGGGTAACGAGACCGAGAATTCTTAAACTATGGAGATGGGTTCAACTCCTTTTTTTGAAAAAGGAATAAAATGCTCTTGGCTTTTTGAAGAGAAACATTTTGGTTGCACCTTTTATTTATGCCGTTAGATATCAGCGCAAATTTGCTCAACTGTTTATTGAGCAAACATGAACACTGAATCCTATATTGCAGAACAGGGCTCGGCGCAGCTGCTTCGGGTTTAGCTGGTTTCGTTTTAAAGCATGTATGTGTGGTGATTCGAACCTTAGACAAAAATCTATGAGAACTAATGTGAATTAGACGCTCAACTTTTCTTGAAATAAGATGGAATCGTTTCAGCGAGCTTACAGCTGGACTGGACCCGATCTCTTGCTCACATAATTTTTTAGACTTTATTACATGAGTGTATTCTTGTTAGGCATACAAGCAAAACGGTTCTACATATTCTTATTAGACATGCAAGCAAAACGGTTCTACAATCTTTCTCTTAGATTCTTGTTGCGCTCAGAAATTTGCCATTGGCAGCCCTGCTTTAATCGCGAAGCGCACCTTTAGGAAAGCGCGAGCGTCTCATTTGTAACTTACGTATTCATTATGCTTGCCTCACTCTTTCAATCTATCTTTCAAATTCAAATTCGGTTACAGAAACTCAATGTTTCTTAGAAGAATTGGTAAAACAATAAGTGCTTTACTCAATGAGTTCTGCTCAGAGCTCAGTGATAAGTAGTTTGGTTATGTTGTTGCAAGAAAAAACTTGAAATGCTTGAAGTTCCACCTTTAAAATACTTTTTTTGATATTTATAACTTTCATTTTATTTTCTCATCTCAATTCCAAGCAAACAAATCTCTCTCACTCTCCTGTTCAATTGAAAGTGTAACAGAAAAAAATACTCTAGATTTCTGCGTTTAATGGACAAAAATGACGGTAAAAGATGCGCGAGTTATTGACACCCGCCAGCTATCGTTCCTCTTGCTCACCACCCAAAATAAGGAAATCTTTGCTTATTTACCAATTATCCCCAGTTGAGCGACAGCCCAAATACAAAAGAAAAAGAATTAGGGAGTGGTGAGGGATAAAAAACGTCAAAAAGGACTTCGTACATTCTGTCAAATCATAAAAAGATTTTGGCTCAAAACTGGTACCAGCTCGTGCCGAGCACGGTTTCAAATGATAGAGAGGAAGAAACCTACGGTTAAGTTAAACAGTCGTGGAAAAGTGAGCCCTCATTTCTGCAAGAACGTGGCAGAATTTGGACATATTCATAATTCCCTTACTGTAACAGATACGCTTCCCATCCTTGAGGAAAACCTACTCAAGGAAAATTTTTCTTTTCGAAATATTTCGTATTGCCGCACTCTAATAGCAAAACTTTACATCACATCGCTCATAAAATATTCTACATTCCACGAAGATGAGATTGAAGGAACCTCCAGTGAGACTACTGGCGAAGAAATAAGATTTTATTTCATACAACACAAATATGTTGTAAGAGCGCACTTAACAGTTAAACATAAACTTCTTATGTGCTCAGTTTTTTGCATTTTGAAAATACTGTCGTACTAGAAGACTTTCGCATCGCGCCAGTTGTTCGAAAAAAGATGTTGTACAAAAAAGTACGCTAATTTTTGACGGAAGTATCTTATAGTTGGTTGCATCATTTGCTTTTGTATCAGAGAATGTAGCTGTTATGATAGTTCACCCCGTTTTGCAGAAGGAGATCTTATGTAATGTGCATCTACGCTGAATTTTATGAAATTTTCCAGGAAGAAGAGACTGGAGTAACTTCTAATGAAGAGAACAGCAGAGAAGTAAGCTTTCATTTCTGCAAGCGCTAAGGCAGTTTTTTTCCTAACAAAAAAGGCAACATTTCAACTGCATCTTCATGCACAATTCCTACTTGTTCGAAGCTGTCGACTTCAGCTAGAGTAGGGGAGTTATATGTTGCCGCAAGGGTTAGTGGTCCCGCGCGGACATTGCAACATCTCGCAGCTCCGCACATTATGGACGCTTCGAATCTACCAGGTCCGTACGGGGTGCAGCTTTTTGACGACATATAGTTCCCTACCCTTTGCAGCTATTTTAGAACGTTTCTATGTTACACGATCATACAAAAGATCAGATGTAGAAAGCACGTGCGCTAATTTGCATATTTTTGATTCATATTTTTGTTTTTTTTTCTGCAGAAAATCATAATCGGAGCGATACTAAAAAATTTCTTGAATGGCTGCAAAGGTAGTTCAAATACAGAACAAATGGAAAAAAATGTTTCCGTCAGAAAAATTGCGGAAGCTATACTATCAGTAGGATAACGAGCAGCTGCTACTTCTGCGATCTGTGCTAATTCTTTTTCAACTGTTATAATGTACAAAACCTCTTAAACTGCAACGACATTTTTGGATTACAAAAAATGAGGTAACAGAAATGCATGAAAGGAAATATGGGAACGTTTTTACTACAGAGATACAGCCAAAAATTTTTCAAACCTGTGGTCAAAAAAGGTCTTGAGAAGAAATTAATCTGAGTGCCACTTTTGCAAGCAGATACTGCGATCTCACTGTCTCAAAAGGTATCTAAAAAAGGAGAGGTTGGATATTATTCAGTTGTGTGCGAATTGAAAAAGTAAATTTTCACTTGGCAGTTCGCTTTTTTAAAGGTTCCCCGCTTTCGTATCCTTTAAATACAAGGTGTCCCAAAATAATGTGCACACTGTTTGATTTTGAATAACTCTCTTATTATGAGGTCTTTCGAGAAGCGGTAAACGCCATTTTGTAGAGCTCAACTTAGATTTGCAGTATAAAGCGAATTACCGACCGCTCTTCATTACTGTAGGATTACGGTAGAAACTTGGAACATATGGTGTCACTGTGGAAAAAACTGCCGTTACAAAAATTTTCAAAGATGTGAAAACTTGTGTAATAGGGTTTTAGGGTCGCTGAGTTCAATACTCAACTATTCTCAAGATTGCGAAGGTTTCTAAACGGTGTAACCGCACTTTTTAGGAAACATTGAGAAAATGGCCGCTACTGCTTACCTCGCATAACTCTTCAGTGAAGCATCATAATAAGTTGGGAACGTTACATTTAGAATCAGCAACTGTAATCGGCCTAGTGTAAAAAATTTTTGGCTGTTTTGATTCTTTTCTGAGGCAAAATATAGCCTTTCATCGCCCAAAACCCTCTTTCAAGTTTCTACCGTAATCCTACAGTAATGAAGAGCGGTCGGTGATTCGCTCTATACTGCAAATCTAAGCTGAAGCCAGCTCTACAAAATGGCGCTTACCGCTTCTCAAAAGACCTCATAATAAGAGAGTCATTCAAAATCAAACAGTGTGCACATTATTTTGGGACATATAGAATTTAGCACACATGCTTTCTGAGACTTTGTTTTGTTTGACCGGGTTAATATGAAAGACTTTCAGTGCAGCAGACACAGTAGTTCTCAAATAAAAAGCAAATGGAAAGAGAAATCTTATGTTGTATGTTGTTCTATGTTTCATAAACGTGCTCCAATTTTATTCGCTTACACCTACCTCGCTTTCACTGGCACCGCGTGATTGTTCTCCAAGCTCGTTACCCTTAAAGAAAATGGTTTGAAATGACTGATTTATATATTTAACTGAATTTTCTGCAAGACTGGAAAAGGTTAGAGGTTTTTTCTGAAGGCTCGAAGACGAACAGAGAAACAAATTACAACTACGCTTCCGTTGAACTACATTTGAGAAACTTTCGTGTATATAATATGCTTTTGACTATGCTTCATATCTGCTCTAATTTTATTTGGTTAACACCTACCTCAATTTCACTGATGCCACCTCGGAATTGTTCTTCAGGCTCAGTACCCTTAAACAATACGGTTTGGAAAAAATGTTTCTTATTTGAAATTTTTATTGTCTGCAAAATTGGTGCGAAGTATGAAAGTTTTTGTTAGAGATGGTGACGAGCGTGAAGTAAATGGGAAATGAAACAACAGTTGTGCTCTTTTTGATCTATATTTAGAGAAATTTCGTGTTGAACAAATTTAGTCGGAAGTTCTTTCCGCTTTTTTTTCCAACCATACTAGGTTGTTCCGAAAGTTCTGTCCGATTTGCAGTTTTTCTGATTAAAAATGTTATAACTCCCTGCAAAATCAACATTTTTGCACGAATTAGATTTTGTTCCATTAAGCGAGGATACATCTATTAAAAGCACAGTATGTCATATAAAGCAAGCAGGCGAGAGAAAAGAGAAAATTTGGAGAATTCTGCAAAGTTTTCTTCAAAACCATCCTTTTTGACGTACTAATGCTTCCATATAAGGATACGCAGACATATCTTACTGCCACGATTTGAGTAGCCTACACTTCAAAGACTCTTTCATGGCTAAAGAGAATTCGAGCTATCTTTGCTGCACAAAATTTTCACGAGCAAATCAAAAAAATCCATTATTTGGACCTTTCTCCGCGTGCGAAAATGTGCCGACTTTCTAATATTTGATTTTTCTTGCTGTCGCAAACGAAGGAAGCCAATTGGCCGATGGTTCCTGTTTGCTCTCGCCTTACTCTAACATATGCAATATCGAATGCCTCATCTGCCGCCATATGTAGATTGTTGCCACTTGTCATTACTGAGTTCGTCTTCTATGTTTGAAAAAAATTGAAAAAGTGAGACATTCTCTACGTCGGAGGAAAAGTGTGCTTATGTTTGCCCATCACACCCTCACTCATTACAAAATATCACAAGCTAAGGTTTTAGGAATACTGCGAAAGATATCTTTATTGAACTTTTTCTTGGGCATGACTGCATTTTGGCAAGTTGGCTTCGGGGCTTGAAATTTCATAACTGGAAAGTCAATTCGCCAAGCATCAGTGAGCTCTAAAAAGAGCAGGAAAAGTACTTCTAAATGATGTTTATGACAATGCCATAAGTGCAAAACCCTAGGAAAACATCTGGTTAAAGCAAGGCAATCGAAAATCGGACAGAACTTTTGAAAAAGCCTTGTACATGCACCTTTTTACAATTTCGAGTTTGGACAGCTACGCAAGAAATCGCATGTGTTGAGCTGGGCTATACTTTGAACAAGACTGTAAGAAGAAGAATCTTGGCAAAATATCAGGTGTTTCAGGGTCATGAAGGCAGCGAAAGTAGCGAAGTTAGCGAAGGTAGCGAAGAAGCCTCAAGCGAAGTAAGTATTCTGCGCCACAAAAACACAAAGTCGAAGACACATTTATATGCCCTTGTTTACAAACTAATCAAAGTTACTTTATTCATATACATGCACCCTGTTTACAATTTCTGAGTAGGTCGAACAGCTGCGCAAGAAATCGCATGTGTAGAGTTGGGCCATACTGAACAAGACTGTAAGAAGAAGAATCTTTGCAAAATTTCTAGTGTTTTAGGGTTATGAAGGTAGCGAAAGTAGCGAAATTAACGAAGGTAGCGAAGAGGCTCCGAGCAAAGTAAGTATTCTACACCACAAAGTTGAAGACACATGTATTTGCCCATTTTCACCCCATTTTCACAAACTGATCAGAGATACTTTACGCATATACATGCACCCTGCTTACAATTTCTGAGTGGGTCGAACGGCTACGCAAGAAATCACATGTTTGAGCTGGGTCATACTTTGAACAAGACTGTTAGAAGAAGAATCTTTGCTAAATATTTGGTGTTTTAGAGTTATGAAGGCAGCAAAAGTAGCGAAGTTAGCGAAGGTAGCGAAGAGGCCTCAAGCGAAGTAAGTATTCTGCACCACAGAAACACAAACTTGAAGATACATGTAATGCCCTTATCACAAACTAATCAGAGTTACTTTTCTCATATACATGCACCCTGCTTACAATTTCTGAGTGGGTCGAACAGCTGCGCAAGAAATCGCATGTGTTGAGCTGGGCCATACTTTGAACAAGACTGTAAGAAGATCTTTGCTAAATATTTGGTGTTTCAGGGTTATGAAGGTAGCGAAAGTAGCGAAGGTAGCAAAGAGGCCTCAAGCGAAGTAAGTATTCTGCATCATAAAAACACAAAGTTGAAGACACATGTATATGCTCTTGTTCACAAACTAATCAGAGCTAATTTATTCATACACACGCACCCTGTTTACAATTTTTGAGTTAGTTTAACAGCTATGCAAAAAAATCTCATGTGTTGAGCTGGGCCATACTAAGAATAAGTATGAAGACGCAATTCTGCTAAATATCTGGTGTTTTAGGATGGAAAAGGTGGCGAAGGTAGCAAAGGTAGCGAAGGAACCGAAAAGAGCCCAGGCGTAAGTATTTTGCACCAGAAAAACACAAAGTTGAAAAAACATGTATGTCCCCATTTTCAAAAATTAATCAAAGTTATTTTATTTCTTCATATGCAAATGTTTACAACTTCTGAGTCGAAAGAATGTGGGACTTCCAAATTACAACTGAAGAATTTCGCCAAAGCCTAGTGTTTAAAAGTAATTCGTAAAGTTTCGAACCGATTCATCTTCAGAAACAATGCGCGAAATTTCGTGTACAAACTGTCGGCTGAGCCCATTGATTTCAGAATGAAACGTCAGACAATCCTCCTCCCCGAAATACCAGTGGAAATGGGGTATGCTTTACTGCTAACGTCAATAACACACGTTTCTCTTTGTACCCAGTCGCAAAAGCCTTGACTCTTTGTAACTACTAGTAATTTCTTCACTGCGCTGCGCTCAGATGTACAAATTCAAGATTTCTGAGGCAATGTGGAATTTGCTCCTTTGCAAATATAAGTACATAAAAATACAAACTAACAAGGGAAAGATGCCAACATTAGTTGGCAATTGAGAATGAGAACAAGTTTCGGAAAGAAGTTATGAGCGTTTGAATGTCTAGATTTGCCAAGCACTGAGTGGCTTAAAATCAGCGAAAAGCTCTATAACAACACCTATGCGATTTCCACCGGCTTTGTTAATTTCTTGCAAACAACATACTCGATATAAAAATAATTTTCGACTTTCCGGTGTTTTTGAACAGCTCTTCGCAATCTTAGGCCATTTAAACCTTGACAAATTTGAGCATTTGAACGCCCACAACTTTGCTCGGAAACTTATTCCGCAAAAAAGAAAAGCAGATTCGAAATCAGCGTTCAAGGGCGCTTTTACTGATACACATCACATCTTCAATCGCCGACTAATCTTGGTATCCTTCCCTTGTAAGTCTGGCATGTAGAAACTAGGATTTAACCATACAAATATAACATTAGGTCGTCCCGAAAATTCTTGCGCACGATTTTCAAAAATTCATAACTTGTTGAATTCTCAAAGAATTTTTAAGCTCTAAATTCTGTATAAGAGAGGAACTCATGCTCTTTGCAAATGTTTTTGAAAAGTTCGTCAATGTATACAAATGAAGTAGATAGAAGCTCAAAACCAAAATCACTCAACATTTGAATTATTCGTGTAGGGTCATAAAAAATTGGAAACTTGCAACAAAAATCAGAGCAGTCAGTATTGTAGGTTGTTTCACAAGCTCTCTCCAGCAGTGCAAAGTTTGCGCCGTTTGAGCGTCTCTGTAAAAAATTATGATTTCCTTGAAAAATTCCAAAATAAATCAAATTCGCCCTTTTGTATTGCTTGCTCGAAAATCTCCTATACAAAGTTTTGATCTGGTAGATTCGTTGAGAATTCAACCAATCATAAATATTTGAAAATCGTGCGCAAGAACTTTCGGGACGACCTAATGTTATTGTTTGACGCAAACAAATGTTCGATTTTTGAGACAATAGATACTATTGGAGAAAAGGCTCAAAAACTGAAGGACAAGTTGGAGAATCTCAAGAATAGATTATTAAACAAAAAGGTTTGTTCAATTTGTATGCATCATAAACATCCTAATCTCTTCTAGAGAAAATATGAAAATTATCAATTTCAACGATTCAAAAATGACAAGCTCAAAATTTTTGGAACTCCTTGAGCCATCGTAGACGTACAAAAGCGCAACGATAATATCCTCATGAATTTCTACCACATTCGCGGTAATCAAACACGGAGTTTCTTGTAACTTCTGATTCAAACTAATAGGGTGAACCCTATCGTCTCAAAGAAATGAAGCTGGAAAATCATATTGTTTTAGGGTAACGAGACCGCAGAAGAAGTTCCTGGTGGCGTCAGGGTAGGTGCTACGCAAACAAAATTAGAACAAATATGAATTTTATTCAAAAACGCATTTTGTTTGAAATGCTTAAATGTAGGACAAGAAAGCACGCCTGTTGCTTCATTTCTTTTTCTGCAAGAAATCAAACCTTTAATAGAGCTTTTATACTTCGTACCAATTTTAAATTAAAAAAAAATTAATGTTTCAGGGTAACAAGACCGTAGAAGAAATCCCTGGTGGCGGCGGGGTAAGTGTTACGCAAACAAAATTAGCACAGTTATGAAGTGATATATTCAAAGCATTGTGTACAAATTCTTTAAAAGTAGACCTAGGAAGCACAGCTGTTGTCACCAAAAAAATGCATGTATATGCCCATTTTTACAAACTAAACAGAGTTAATTTATTCCTATACATGCACCCTATTCACAACTTCTGAGTTGGTTCAACAGCTATGCAAGAAATCTCATGTGCTGACATGGAATATACCACAAATAAGGCTGTAGAAGAAGCATTTCTGCTAAACTGATGTTTTAGAGTGGAGAAGGTAGCGAAGGTAGCGAAAGTAGCGAAGAGATCCCAAGCGAAGTAAGTATTTTGCAGAACAAAAGATGCATGTATATGCCCATTTTCACAAACTGAACTGAGATGATTTATTCCCAAACGTGCACCCTGTTTACAACTTTTGAGTTGTTCAACAGCTATGCAAGAAATCTCGTGTGTTTAGCTGGGCCATACGTTGTATATGAAGAAGCATTTCTGCTAAATATCTGATGTTTCAGAGTGGAGAAGGTAGCGAAGGTGGCGAAGTTAGCGAAGGTAGCGAAGAGATCCCAAGCGAAGTAAGTATTTTGCAAAAGGTGCATGTATATGCCCATTTTCACAAACTAAACAGAGTTGATTTATTCCTGTACGTGTACCTTGTTTACAACTTTTGAGTTGGTTCAACAGCTATGCTAGAAATCTTGTGTGTTTAGCTGGGTCATGCATTGAAAAAAACTGCATGAAGAAGCATTTCTGCTAAATATTTGATGTTTTAGAGTGAAGAAGGTAGCGAAGGTAGCGAAGGAACCAAAAAGATCCCAGGCGTAAGTATTTTGCACCACAAAAACACAAAGTAGAAAAACATGTATGTGCCGATTTTCAAAAATTAATCAAAGTTATTTTATTCCTTCACATGCAAATGTTTACAACTTTTGAGTCGAAAGAATGTGGATCTTCCAAGTTACAACTGAAGAATTTCGCCAAAGCCTAGTGTTTAAAAGTAATTCGTAACGTTTCGAACCGATTTATCTTCAGAAACAATACGCGAAATTTCGTGTACAAATTGTCGGCTAAGCCCAATGATTTCAGAATGAAACGTCAGACAATCCTCCTCCCCGAAATACCAGTGGAAATGGGGTATGCTTTTCTGTTAACGTCACTAACACACATTTCTCTTTCTACCCAGTCGCAAAAGCCTTGATTCTTTGTAACTACCAGTAATTTCTACACTGCGCTGCGCTCAGATGTACAAATTCAAGATTTCTGATGCAATGTGAGCTCTTCTCCTCTGCAAAGATGAGTACATAAAAATCCAAACTAAGTTTAATATATAGAAACTAGGATTTAACCATACAAATATAATATTATTGTTTGACGCAAACAAATGTTCGATTTTCAAGACAATAGATTCTATTGGAGAAAAGGCTAGAAAACTGAAGGACAAGCTGGAGAATCTCAAGAAAAAATTATTGGAGAAAAAGGTTTGTTTTACTTGTATGCATCATAAATATCCTAATATTCTAGAGAAAATATGAAAATTAGCTGAATCTGAGAAATTCAAAAGGGCTAGCCAAAAACTTTTGGAACTCCTCGAGCCATCGTAGATGTAAAAATTGAATACATGTATATGCCCATTTTACAAACTAAACAGAGTTAATTTATTCTTATATATGCACCGTTCACAACTTTTGAGTTGGTTTAACAGCTATGCAAGAAATATCAAGCGGTGATCTGGATGATACCACAAAAAAGAGGTATGAAGAGGCATTTCTGCTAAATATCTGGTGTTTCAGAGTGGAGAAAAAAGCGAAAGTGGCGAAGGTAGCGAAGAGATCCCAAGCGAAGTAAGTATTTTGCAGAACAAAAGACGCATGTATATGCCCGTTTTCACAAACTAAACTGAGATGATTTATTTCTATACGTGCACCCTGTTTACAAAATTTGAGCTGGTTCAACAGCTATGCAAGAAATCTCGTTTGTTTAGCTGGGCCATACATTGAAAAAGACTGCAGGAAGAAGCATTTCTGCTAAATATCTGATGTTTCAGAGTGGAGAAAAAAGCGAAAGTGGCGAAGGTAGCGAAGAGATCCCAAGCGAAGTAAGTATTTTGCAGAACAGAAGATGCATGTATATGCCCATTTTCACAAACTAAACAAAGATGATTTATTTTTATATGTGCACCCTGATTAAAACTTTTGAGTTGGTTTAACAGCCATGCAAGAAATCTCGTTTGTTTAGCTGGGCCATACATTGAAAAAGACTGCAGGAAGAAGCATTTCTGCTAAATATCTGATGTTTTAGAGTGGAGAACTTAGCGAAGGTGGCGAATTTATTGAAGGTAGCGAAAGTAGCGAAGAGATCCCAAGCGAAGTAAGTATTTTGCAAACCAACAGATGCATGTATATGCCCATTTTCACAAACTAAACAAAGATGATTTCTACACGTGCACCCTGTTTACAAATTTTGAGTTGCTTTAACAGCTATGCAAGAAATCTCATGTGCTGACCTGGAAGATACCACAAATAAGACTGCATGAAGAAGCATTTCTGCGAAACATCTAATGTTTTAGAGTGGAGAAGGTAGCAAAGGTGGCGAAGGTAGCGAAGGTAGCAAAGGTAGCGAAGAGGTCCCAAGCGAAGTAAGTATTTTGCAAAAGGTGCATGTATATGCCCATTTTCACAAACTAAACAGAGTTGATTTATTCCTGTACGTGTACCTTGTTTACAACTTTTGAGTTGGTTCAACAGCTATGCTAGAAATCTTGTGTGTTTAGCTGTGTCACGCATTGAAAAAAACTGCATGAAGAAGCATTTCTGCTAAATATCTGATGTTTTAGAGTGAAGAAGGTAGCGAAGGTAGCGAAGGAACGAAAAAGATCCCAGGCGTAAGTATTTTGCACCACAAAAACACAAAGTAGAAAAACATGTATGTGCCCATTTTCAAAAATTAATCAAAGTTATTTTATTCCTTCACATGCAAATGTTTACAACTTTTGAGTGGAAAGAATGTGGATCTTCCAAATTACAACTGAAGAATTTCGCCAAAGCCTAGTGTTTAAAAGTAATTCGTAACGTTTCGAGCCGATTCATCTTCAGAAACAATACGCGAAATTTCGTGTACAAACTGTCGGCTAAGCCCATTGATTTCAGAATGAAACGTCAGACAATCCTCCTCCCCAAAATACAAGTGGAAATGGGGTATGCTTTTCTGTTAACGTCACTAACACACATTTCTCTTTCTACCCAGTCGCAAAAGCCTTGATTTTTGTAACTACCAGTAATTTCTACTGCGCTGCGCTCAGATGTACAAATTCAAGATTTCTGACGCAATGTGAGCTCTTCTCCTCTGCAAAGATGAGTACATAAAAATCCAAACTAAGTTTAATATATAGAAACCAGGATTCAACCATACAAATATACTATTATTGTTTGACGCAAACAAATGTTCGATTTTTAAGACAATAGATTCTATTGGAGAAAAGGCTAGAAAACTGAAGGACAAGCTGGAGAATCTCAAGAAAAAATTATTGGAGAAAAAGGTTTGTTTTACTTGTATGCATCATAAATATCTTAATCTTCTAGAGAAAGTATGAAAATCAGCTGAATCTGAGAGATTCAAAAGGGCTAGCCAAAAATTTTTGGAACTCCTCGAGCCATCGTAGATGTAAAAAGTTGAATACATGTATATGCCCATTTTACAAATTAAACAGAGCTAATTTATTCTTATATATGCACCGTTCACATCTTTTGAGTTGGTTTAACAGCTATGCAAGAAATCTCAAGTGGTGATCTGGATGATACCACAAAAAAAGAGGTATGAAGAGGCATTTCTGCTAAATATCTGGTGTTTCAGAGTGGAGAAGGAAGCGAAAGTGGCGAAGGTAGCGAAGAGATCCCAAGCGAAGTAAGTATTTTGCAGAACAAAAGATGCATGTATATGCCCGTTTTCACAAACTAAACAAAGATGATTTATTTCTATACGTGCACCCTGTTTACAAAATTTGAGTTGGTTCAACAGCTATGCAAGAAATCTCGTTTGTTTAGCTGGGCCATACATTGAAAAAGACTGCAGGAAGAAGCATTTCTGCTAAATATCTGATGTTTCAGAGTGGAGAAAAAAGCGAAAGTGGCGAAGGTAGCGAAGAGATCCCAAGCGAAGTAAGTATTTTGCAGAACAGAAGATGCATGTATATGCCCATTTTCACAAACTAAACAAAGATGATTTATTTTTATATGTGCACCCTGATTAAAACTTTTGAGTTGGTTTAACAGCCATGCAAGAAATCTCGTTTGTTTAGCTGGGCCATACATTGAAAAAGACTGCAGGAAGAAGCATTTCTGCTAAATATCTGATGTTTTAGAGTGAAGAACTTAGCGAAGGTGGCGAATTTATTGAAGGTAGCGAAAGTAGCGAAGAGATCCCAAGCGAAGTAAGTATTTTGCAAACCAACAGATGCATGTATATGCCCATTTTCACAAACTAAACAAAGATGATTTCTACACGTGCACCCTGTTTACAAATTTTGAGTTGCTTTAACAGCTATGCAAGAAATCTCATGTGCTGACCTGGAAGATACCACAAATAAGACTGCATGAAGAAGCATTTCTGCGAAACATCTAATGTTTTAGAGTGGAGAAGGTAGCAAAGGTGGCGAAGGTAGCGAAGGTAGCAAAGGTAGCGAAGAGGTCCCAAGCGAAGTAAGTATTTTGCAAAAGGTGCATGTATATGCCCATTTTCACAAACTAAACAGAGTTGATTTATTCCTGTACGTGTACCTTGTTTACAACTTTTGAGTTGGTTCAACAGCTATGCTAGAAATCTTGTGTGTTTAGCTGTGTCACGCATTGAAAAAAACTGCATGAAGAAGCATTTCTGCTAAATATCTGATGTTTTAGAGTGAAGAAGGTAGCGAAGGTAGCGAAGGAACGAAAAAGATCCCAGGCGTAAGTATTTTGCACCACAAAAACACAAAGTAGAAAAACATGTATGTGCCCATTTTCAAAAATTAATCAAAGTTATTTTATTCCTTCACATGCAAATGTTTACAACTTTTGAGTGGAAAGAATGTGGATCTTCCAAATTACAACTGAAGAATTTCGCCAAAGCCTAGTGTTTAAAAGTAATTCGTAACGTTTCGAGCCGATTCATCTTCAGAAACAATACGCGAAATTTCGTGTACAAACTGTCGGCTAAACCCATTGATTTCAGAATGAAACGTCAGACAATCCTCCTCCCCAAAATACAAGTGGAAATGGGGTATGCTTTTCTGTTAACGTCACTAACACACATTTCTCTTTCTACCCAGTCGCAAAAGCCTTGATTTTTGTAACTACCAGTAATTTCTACTGCGCTGCGCTCAGATGTACAAATTCAAGATTTCTGACGCAATGTGAGCTCTTCTCCTCTGCAAAGATGAGTACATAAAAATCCAAACTAAGTTTAATATATAGAAACCAGGATTCAACCATACAAATATACTATTATTGTTTGACGCAAACAAATGTTCGATTTTTAAGACAATAGATTCTATTGGAGAAAAGGCTAGAAAACTGAAGGACAAGCTGGAGAATCTCAAGAAAAAATTATTGGAGAAAAAGGTTTGTTTTACTTGTATGCATTATAAATATCTTAATCTTCTAGACAAAGTATGAAAATTAGCTGAATCTGAGAGATTCAAAAGGGCTAGCCAAAAATTTTTGGAACTCCTCGAGCCATCGTAGATGTAAAAAGTTGAATACATGTATATGCCCATTTTACAAATTAAACAGAGCTAATTTATTCTTATATATGCACCGTTCACATTTTTTGAGTTGGTTTAACAGCTATGCAAGAAATCTCAAGTGGTGATCTGGATGATACCACAAAAAAAGAGGTATGAAGAGGCATTTCTGCTAAATATCTGGTGTTTCAGAGTGGAGAAGGAAGCGAAAGTGGCGAAGGTAGCGAAGAGATCCCAAGCGAAGTAAGTATTTTGCAGAACAAAAGATGCATGTATATGCCCGTTTTCACAAACTAAACAAAGATGATTTATTTCTATACGTGCACCCTGTTTACAAAATTTGAGTTGGTTCAACAGCTATGCAAGAAATCTCATGTGCTGACCTGGAAGATACCACAAATAAAACTGCCTGAAGAAGCATTTCTGCTAAGCATCTAATGTTTTAGAGTGAAGAAGGTAGCGAAGGTGGCGAAGGTAGCGAAGAGATCCCAAGCGAAGTAAGTATTTTGCAGAACAAAAGATGCATGTGTATGCCCATTTTCACGAACTAAACAAAGATGATTTATTTTTATATGTGCACCCTGATTAAAACTTTTGAGTTGGTTCAACAGCCATGCAAGAAATCTCGTGTGTTTAGCTGGGCCATACATTGAAAAAGTTTGCAGGAAGAAGCATTTCAGCTAAATATCTGATGTTTTAGAGTGGAGAATTTAGCGAAGGTGGCGAATTTATTGAAGGTAGCGAAAGTAGCGAAGAGATCCCAAGCGAAGTAAGTATTTTGCAAAACAACAGATGCATGTATATGCCCATTTTCACAAACTAAACAAAGATGATTTATTCCTATACGTGCACCCTGTTTACAAAATTTGAGTTGGTTCAACAGCTATGCAAGAAATCTCATGTGCTGACCTGGAAGATACCACAAATAAGACTGCATGAAGAAGCATTTCTGCGAAACATCTAATATTTTAGAGTGGAGAAGGTAGCGAAGGTGGCGAAGGTAGCGAAGGTAGCAATGGTAGCGAAGAGATCCCAAGCGAAGTAAGTATTTTGCAAACAACAGATGCATGTATATGCCCATTTTCATAAACTAAACAAAGATGATTTATTCCTATACGTGCACCCTGTTTACAAATTTTGAGTTGGTTCAACAGCTATGCAAGAAATCTCGTTTGTTTAGCTGGTCATACATTGAAAAAGACTGCATGAAGAAGCATTTCTGCTAAATATCTGATGTTTTAGAGTACAGAAGGTAGCGAAGGTAGCGAAGGTAGCGAAGAGATCCCAAGCGAAGTAAGTATTTCGCAGAACAAAAGATGCATATACAGGGTGTCCCAAAAGTCCTTAAGCCTAACTTTTCAACGTAGTAACTTTGTTAGTATTCCTCGCTTTTCAGCCAAATTTTGCCTTTGAGTTCTTCGTCTAGTTGCCAATATTCTTCAAGAAAATCATACCGTTTACACTGTACATTCTCGAGATATACTCCTTGAAGCGAACAATACTACAATCGTGACGACACGCCGAAGGAAACGCACCCCCTCTTCAAATATTTACAGCTTTTTTGCCTTTAGAGCTCTTGTGGACTTTCAAACTGCATATTGTAGAGCTAGCTTCACTCTACATTTACAGTGCAAAATCAATCAATAGCCTTCGTTCATTGAAGTAGGATTAGGATACAAACACTGAAGCTGTGCCGTGCCAATGAGAAGGAAAAGTTCTCGGAAACAAAAACCTGGAAAAGCTAGAAAATCCAGCACCGAATCAGCTTCAGTCACTAATTCTAGCTGTAAGCCCTGCATTTCCTACTGAAATACCATTTTAAATTCACTCCCGGTACACCATAATTGCTGTTTTCTTGGTGTTCTCAAACACTTGAATGCTACATTTTGACACTTTTGTCAAATCTCACACTTATGCTTCTCAGATTTACGTGCCTTCAATAGCCGGGTCAAGAGGCCCTTGACTTTTCTTTGTGATCAGTAATGGAAAACAAGATTTGCTCTATTCCATGCTAAATTTTGGACAGTCTGGATTGCTTGCTTCAGAAGATGTGAGACAATCTCGATGTCAACTACCTGGCTGCCATGGTGCATGCATTCCGCAAGTGTCTGAGAGCCTGTGTAAAGTCCAAAGGAGGGTTTTCAGAAATCTGAGTGTATCATGTTATTTTGTAGGCTCTTCGCAAATTCCCTGCTGAATTTCATGCTTCTATGTTGCTTCATGCATTTTCAGCGGAGGAAATACTAGGCTCAAAGACTTTTGGGACACCCTGTATATATACAGGGTGGCCGGTAAGTATGGGCGTTACAACATGTAATATATCTTCCCACAGAAATCTTCTATCACGGCGGTTAATATGCTTAATATGCCTGTAGCTTATGGACAGTCTCTATATTAAGATAAGTGAAAATCACGCGAACTGAATTATTCTCTTGCAAACGGGACTCCTGATTCTACTTTCTCTTGAGTAGCGCTGCGGCGCGTTCACTCAACTCCATATTCATAGTACCGTATCTTACTTTGGAAAGAAGAGTGTTTTTGCTGTTACGCACTGTGTTATTCCTCGGACTGTGCTCTACAAAACCTCAGGTCTTAGGATCTATCATTACTTACAATAACGAGCTAAGGATGTTTACGTGACTTTGTCTGTGTGTGTGTCTGTGAGTGTGTCTGTTACGAAATTCGTAAAGCATGTTCCAATCTCCTGGGCTCAAATTTTGCACAGCGCATGGTACCCGCATGAAAGTCCAACATGCAAAAGCACGAGCAGATTCGTTGAGTGGATCCCTCAGAAACTGCGCCTCAAATGGAACCACTTTGCATTTGGGCCGCAAAATTGGGTCCGTAATTCCATTTTTTGCAGAGTCGTGGATGTTTATGCCAAGTAGATGTGCAAGCCATGAACTTGGGGGCAAAAAAGTGATCAAAAGTCCATTACCTTACAAAAACGGCGCCAAAAAGTATTGGTTGCGTAAATTGTCAATCTGCCAAGGTTGTACCAGAGCATTTGACGAGATTTTTGCAGAAAGATGTAGCTCACAATGACTGCCTTATTACTGCAATGTCAAGACCATGGGAAAATCAAAAACCTATAAAGATTTGCGTTTGTTTTCGTGCAAAAAGTCTCATCCACGCGAAGTCACCGATTTAACATAAAAAAGCTTCAGGAATGAGTAGTTGTTTACATTTTGTTCGTGATAATCGGCATTGCTCGGTGAGTTCCAATGCCATCATTATGCGAGAATGAGTAGGGTCTAGATAGTAGAGCCAGTGCGAGCCTCTGCGAAGCAGAGGTGACGCACTGGTTCAATTAATTATCGGATTATTTCAACGGATTTGCAATGGGTACATTCTTCAAATAGCATTTTTGACGCACCAACTTCATGGTAAGCTGCTGATGTATGCATGTACAAGATTCCAATCTTGCAGGAGCAACACATTAAGATGCCTGTGTTCTTGGCATGCAAAAATAATCTTACAGAATGTCGTTTGCTATGAAAAATCATTAAACAAAAAATGTGATGTCTATATTTCGGCCACCCTGTATATGCCCATTTTCACAAACTAAACAGAGTTAATTTATTCCTATACATGCACCCGTTTACAATTTTGAGTTGGTTCAACAGCTATGCATGAAATCTCATGTGCTGACCTGTAAGATACCACAAATGAGACTGTATGAAGAGGTATTTCTGCTAATTATCTGATGTTTTAGAGTGGAGAAAGTAGCGAAGGTAGCGAAGGAACCGAAAAGAGCCCAGGCGTAAGTATTTTGCACCACAAAAACACAAAGTAGAAAAACACGTATGTGCCCATTTTCAAAAATTAATCAAAGTTATTTCATTCCTTCACATGCAAATGTTTACAACTTTTGAGTCGAAAGAATGTGGGACTTCCAAATTACAACTGAAGAATTTTTCTAAAGCCTAGTGTCTAAGAGTAATTCGTAACGTTTCGAACCGATTCATCTTCAAAAACATTACGCGAAAATTCGTGTAGAAATGCTGGCTGTTAAGCCTATTGATTTCAGAATGGAACTTCAGACAGTCCTCCTCCCCGAAATACCAGTGGAAATGGGGTATGCTTTTCTGTTAACGTCACTAACACACTTTTCTCTTTCTACCCAGTCGCAAAAGCCTTGACTCTTTGTAACTACCAGTAATTTCTACACTGCGCTGCGCTCAGATGTACAAATTCAAGATTTCTGATGCAATGTGAGCTCTTCTCCTCTGCAAAGATGAGTACATAAAAATCCAAACTAAGTTCAATATATAGAAACTAGGATTTAATCACACAAATATAATATTATTGTTTGAAGCAAACAAATGTTCGATTTTTAAGACAATAGATTCTATTGGAGAAAAGGCTGAAAAACTGAAGGACAAGCTGGAGGATCTCAAGAATAAATTATTGAAGAAAAAGGTTTGTTTTATTTATGCATCGTAAACACATCCTAATCTTTTCAAGAGAAAATATGAAAATTACCAATCTAAACGATTTAAAAAGGACAAGCTTAAGATTTTTGGAACTCCTCGAGCCATCGTAGATGTACAAATTTGAATACATGTATATGCCCATTATCACAAACTAAACAGAGTTAGTTTATTACTATACGTGACCCTGTTCCTACGTGGCCCATGTAAAAATGCGCAAGGATATTATCCTCATGTATTCCTTTCTACCACATTTGTGTTTAAATTAAACATGGAGTTTCTTGTAGCTTTTGACTCAAACTAATAGGGCGAATTATATCTTCTGAAAGAAGTGAAGCTGGAAAATCATATTGCTTAAGGGTAACGAGCAGAGGTGCGATAGGTGGAGCCGGGCCCCCCAAAAGTGAAGGTGGTTCCAGCTATCAATGGCCAGCCAAAGTGAAGGTGGTAGTGCCGAACACTCACCTCCCAAAAACGTCGACCGGGGGGGGGGGGAGCGTTAACGTCGACTGAGCCTATCCTTCTAGGTCGTTGCCGCCACTGCGCGGAAAATAAGCAAAAAAAAGATTATTGAAAGCATATATTTATTGAAAGCATATATTTATGTATACGGCGGCATATATGTATATTTAAAATAAACGTGTTTGGTAGATGATGTGTTTTGAAGTGAAAGCAAGCGAGACTTCACAGATTTTATCAACTAAATTTTGTTGTAACGTACTGCGAAGGAAGTAAGTCGATCCAGGCAGTAATCGCCGAGAACCAGAATTTCGAATGATAAAATAATGAAAAATAGTGGAAAATCATTCCACTGTTACAATCTGCTGGCTGAAGACCTCCGCAGTTGCGACTTTATAGGTTTTAAAGGGTAAGTGTTGTTCTACCAGATAGTGAAAGAATCAGTTTGATTTGAGGAGTGGCCGCCGAGAACGAGAATTTTGAAAAACCTTAAAAATCTTCTCAATTTTAGGTTGCTTAATGACAACTAACATTTAAACTCTTATAAATCCGGACTGACGGTGTGTGATGTTGCGACTTTATAGGTTTTGTAGGGTAAGGTTTGCCCTGTCAGAATATGTCTTAGCTGTACCGATCATTGAAACATCGCCGAGATACAGGCTCTTAAAAAAGCAGGTAAAAAACCGTTTTTCAGCTTCTTCAGGACTGCATGAATCATGTTGCGACTTCATAGGTTAGATTCTCCTCTTCGAATTTTCAGACGATATATAGTATGTGGGGGCAATGTTTCTTGCGGCTCTAACCCGGGGTGGAGTACTCCTCTTCACTAATTCTCCTCCCCGCCCATTTCAATGTATTGGCGGGAGGCCGCCAGTGGAGAATTAGTGAAGAGAGGTACTCCACCCCCGGGCATATGCCGTGGGAGGCGTGAATCCCCCACATATTATATATCATTTAAAAGCTCTTGAAGAGGAGAATCTAACCTATGAATTCGCAACATGATTCATGCAGTTCTGAAGAAGTTATGAGCTAAAAAACGGTTTTTTACCTGCTTTTTTAAGAGCCTGGATCTCGGCGATGTTTCAATGGATCGGTACAGCTAAGACATATTCGGACAGGGCAAACCTCACCTTACAAAACCTATGAAGTCGCAACATCACACACCGTCAGTCCGGATTTATAAGAGTTTAAATGTTAGTTGTCATTAAGCAACCTAAAATTGAGATTTTTAAGGTTTTTCAAAACTCTCGTTCTCGGCGGCCACTCCTCAAATCAAACTGATTCTTTCACTATCTGGTAGACCAACACTTACCCTTCAAAACCTATGAAGTCGCAAGTGCGGAGGTCTTCAGCCAACAGATTTGTAACAGTGGAATGAGTTTTCACGATTTTTCATTATTTTATCATTCGAAATCCTGGTTCTCGGCGGTTACTGCCTGGATCGACCTACTGCATAAATATATGCTCTTAATACTTTCTTTTACATTCCTTTTGCTCATTTTCCTTCTTTTGAGCTTTAGCAAAAAAAAATTTTCAAACCCAAAAGTGAAGGTGGTCGCCCTGTACCAGCTCAAAAGTGAAGGTAGGCGGAGAATCGGCTCCGACTATCGCACCTCTGGTAACGAGACTGCAGAAGAAATCCCTGGTGGCGCCGATGGAGGCCGGGTAGGTGTTACGCAAACAAAATTAGAAAATATGTGAATATTTATATTTAAAAGCCTTGAGTACAACTTTCTTAGAAGTAGGCCAAGGAAGCACGGCCGTTGCTTCATTTCTTTTCCAGCAAGACATCAAATCTTCAATGGATGCCTTTATATTAGGCTGTTGCAAAAATAATGTCCGTTTTTCTAGGCCTACATTTAAAACTACTTTTTCCCTTCAAAATTTTTTTTGGTATGGTTTCTGCATACCTTGGAAAGCTTTCTTCATATACTTTCTAACAGTGGTGAAAGTGAACCTCTATCTCATCTATGAGAATATCACCAGCTCTCGCACAGCCTGCACTCAAAATCGAAGTTTCATTGCCTTAACTTCCTTGGTCATATTCAGGCGCAAATGGACGGGTTCGTTTGAAAACATTGTTACTGTATTGGTTAAACATTGTTCACCTATGGCATGTTCACGTAGCCTTTTCAAGAATATCTGAACCGAGAAATCGAGCCCCCGAAATAGGTACTCGCAGCTGGCATTCTATGGGCTTAGCTCATTTCTGTACCTTGAGATCAGGATATCTTGCCTACAGTTTTTGCAGAAAAACTTAGCTGTTCAGTGCATGGAGAAGTCCAAATTTTCATAGTTTGGGGTCTTCTGCACTACCGCAAATAGGCTCAAAAAGGGAACAGTTTTGAATTTCTATCTTTTCTTTGCGCAAGTTCCCTTCGCCGAGGTTTTTTTTTTCACACAACGTATACTACAGGCTTGCGTCTACAAAATAAGCTGACTAGCAGCCATAAGAACAAAACTCGAAGGGAGTTGTAATCTATCAGATACGAGGTAATTAAAAGAAAAGCTTTCGGTTTTTGGCGCATGATTTTACTCCCGTTTGCGATATCAGTATAAGCTGGTGCGGGCTAGGTTACGAAAGATTTACTGCTTCCGATGGTTTTAAATGCATTCAAAAATGTGGAGACTGGACGAAGCTATGGCCTTTTAGAGTGAAACTTTGCGAAATGGACATTATTTTTGCAACAACTTAATAATTCGCGCCGATTTTAAAGAAAAATTATATTGTTTTAGGGTAACGAGACAGAAGAAACCCCTGGTGGCGACAAGGTACGTGTTACGCAAATAAAATTAGAACATATATGAAATATATTCAAAAGCGTATTGCTTACTTTCCTCAAATGTAGGTCAGGGTAGCACAATTGTTGCTTCATTCCTTTTTCTGCTCACCTCTGATAGACACCTTTATACTTCGTGCCAATTTTAGAGAAAAGATTATCGTTTTAGAGAAACGAGAATGAAGAAATCCCCGGTGGCGCCAGTAGAAACATAGATTTTAGCAAACAGAGTCAAAATGGATATTCAAAAACGCATTGTGTACACGAATTTCTCAGATGTAGTTCAAAGGAAGCACAATTGTTGCTTCGTCTCTTCTCCGCTCGACACCAAACCTCTAATGGAAGCCCGCGCCAGTTTTACAAAAAACAAATTTTTTAATAGAAATATATGATTTTAATTTCTTCCAATTCTTTCCATTGTTACAAGAACGCATTGTTACAAGAAATTTCCTCGGGGTTAGTGTATGCGTGTGTATATGCTGTAATTGGGGGTAGTCTATTTGTAGAAAAAAATTGTAGAATTTGATTTTTTTTAAGAATGATGCCTTGAGCAAGATAGTGTTCTTGCACGATTTTGGTCATGGGGCATTTAAGGCATTTCTAGATAAAAACGCGAGGAAATGATCGGAAGGTCGATAATGAACCAAACTAATACCATTACTTTGTAGAGCTGTTTGTTGTCTATTTTTGTTCATCGTGAAGCAACTTGACGAGAAAATGCGTATGCGTAAGAACTTGTAATCATAAAACCGTTTTTGTTTTTCTCCTAAAACAATTTCCAGCATGACATTTGCCACCCTGTTGCCGGTCCCTGAGTCCTAATCCCCAGTATATAGAAGCAAATCAAATTGATTCAGAAGTGCCTTGAACTTACTTTTGAAGCAATGAACCAAAAATTCAAGTCGATAGTAGATCAAATGCTCTCTTATCTTCAAACCTGGTCATTTTATGAAGTGTCAGTATATGCAGAGCTATGAACCAGGTTTTTGGTAGATCTTTATTGGATATGACGGTAAGAGTGACGTCCGTTACTGACTATCTGTGCGGGCTTACTGAAATGTGGTGGATCCAAGACCTCTGAAGAAGACGATGTCGAAATCGACAGGTCCAACAAAGATCCACCAAAAACCTGGTTTGGGATAGCACGGCATATACTGACACTTCAAGTCGATCTTGAGGACATAGTATTTCAGAAACTACGCAAAAACCCATGATCCCAAGGACATTGAAGATAATTCAATAAATGAGAAGTGTCTAAACGTAAAAAGTATCTCATTACTTCTCTTCAGAAACAATAGCCAAAAATTCAAGTATATAACCTGTCTGCTAAGCCCATGTTATTTTAGAATGGAACTGCAGATGATTCTCATCTCGAAAGCGCCGGTAGAGATGGGGTATGCTTTTTCGTCAATCGCACTAACCCACATTTCTTTTCGTGTTTTGTTGCAACTTACCCTAATTTCACGCGTATAGTACGCGGGGGATTTTTTTCTAAAATCGAACGGAGACACGCCGGAAGAGTTCGCGAAAAACTATTTACAGTGCTGCATATTGCCTGATAGTATCGTGCGTCCTAAGTCTCGTTTTCCAAAACACAACGAGGCGACTGAGCGGCAAGTTTGAAATACCGAAAAAGGTGCGTCTTATACGCTGAAATTAGTGTAATTCTTTCTATTAAATTGTGATTTCTGCATTGCGCGTAAGCTAAAAAAAACTCGAAATCAAGATTCTTGAGACGGTGTGAGCTCATTTTCCTTTTTTTTTACTAGATTTTGAGATCGTATATATCCAATCCTATAAAATAGAAATGTTATTATTCAAAATAGCGGGGCTTTCAAAAAAGGCCAAACTGAAAGACCAGTTGGTAAAGATTAAGAAAAAATTAACGCCGCCTCTTATTGTATACTTTCAAACCTCATCCTAAAATAGAAAATTTGAAAATAGCTGAACAGAACGATTCAAAAAGGACTACTTAAAATTTTTGGGATTACTCGAGCTACCATAGGTGTGCAAAAAAGACCACAAACTGCGTCGAAGAATGTCTCGAAAAACTAAAAAACTAGAAACTCTCGCCCCCTTCCACTTACCAGATTTGTGGAAAGTTGAAGTGAAGATGGAGCTTATAACTTTTGACTGAACCTAATATGCTATCTTCTTTTCAAAAAAAATCTGGAAAGATCTCTGATAGCTCCAGTCAACAGGGTAAAATATCCTATTACTACCAGATTGAGCACTGAATTGGGGGCAGGTTATACTCAGTTTTATTAGAAGTATTGAATTGTTTCTTTAGTTTTTTAAAAGGAACATTGTTGTTGCCACTTTTGATGTTTTCGCTAGTGCTTCAACACACGATATATCTGATTCCTAAAGATTATACAATACAAGACTTCGAAGCGTGTACACTGAATATACTTGAGAAGGATGAGCTTGTAGGAATCTCTAGTGAAATCAAAGGCGGAAACAGGGTCGGGCACAAGGGTGGCAAATGGACTCCTCTGAAGCGCATACGCCTTTTCCACTTTTGATTTACGATTTCCGCTTAACCGCATTAACTGCATAGGCCGTTTGGTTGAAGCAATTTTCCTTCTTTCAAAGTCGCGACTCGTGTGCTATTGCGGACTCCAGCAAGGAGGAAAGAAGTGAAACTAAAATGTGTCATAAAGTGAACTGTAATTGTGGAACAGATTTATGTAGGAAATGCGGACAACATAGGTGAAGTGGTAATTTTGCACAACTCTGGTGGGCATTAAGGGGCCCCACCTAATTTGGAAAAGAATTTGGCCACGCCTTCACATAGAATTTTCGAATTTCTACTCTCTCCTCAGACCATGCGATATACACACCAAATTTGGTGCCATATCGTCAACTGTCCGTTGCAAACGATTCGTTTTCCATTCTTTGTAGCGAAAGATTTTCAAAAAACCTCTTCACTCGATCAAATGATTTCTTCACTACTTTCCCACTCCGTTCTTCTGCCTTGTGCGTCTACATAAAAAAATTTGGTAGCACAATCCTTTGCGCGCGCCGTAATCGAATCATCACGTTTACATTTGTGCCAAGAAATTTAGTCTGCAGTAGGGCATCTTGAACACCATGTCCGAATAAGTCAGTCGTGCAAGAATCGATCTTCACTAAGGCGGAGATCTAAGTTATGCAACGCATAAAATGTGTGATTACGATAACCTTTTTGCTTTTTCTTAAGTAACGATTTCTAGCCTGACGGTGACACCCTCGGGCCTCGTGCGGAAAGTAAGGCTTTACTTTGCGGGCAATCTGTAGAAAATTCTTACTGCTGCTTTCTCTAATGCCTGTACGCTCCCATAGTTCTTTGGCAAAGAGTGTGCGACAAGCTGCTGCAAATCTATCTCCATCCAGTTCATATTCTAAGAAATAGCCGAAAAATCGTGCATACTTTGCTTGCCAAACACGAAGAATTCTAGGAAGCATCTAAAAACAATCCTCATTACGAAGGAACCAGTAGAAACGAGGTTTGAAACTGATGCACTTTTCACTTTGCACAACATGTTTAGCGCAATGCGTACATGAAAATTCTTTGAGTTCAAGCTGTTGCTCCATTTCTCTTGTGCTGGACACAAAGACCTTTAGTAGAAAAAAAATTTTTTTATAAAAAGCACTTCTTCCAAATCATGGTGTTTTAGAGTGACGAAAGTGACGAAGAATCCCATGAGGGCTCCAGTGAAGAAACGGTAGGTGATACGTAAGCAAAATTAGAACAGATACACACATATTCAAAAGCGCATTGTGTCCACGAAATACCCAAACGTGGTTAAATTACTAAAATGTGGTTACAGTTACTCAAAGGTGGTTGAAAAGAAAATTAGCTGTTGCTTCATTTCGTTCTCTGCTCATTAAGTCCCTAATAGACACTCAAACTTCATGCCAGTTTTACAGAAAAAAAATTATTGTTTCAGGGTAACAAGACCGAGAATTCTTAAACTATGGAGATGGGTTCAACACCTTTTTTTAAAAAAAGAAATAAAATGCCCTTGGCTTTTTGATGGAAAACATTTTAGTTGCACCTTCTATTTGTGCCCTTAGATTCAGCGCAAATTTGCTCATATGTTTACTGCCAAAATGATACAATTGAAAATGTAACAAACATGAACACTGAATCCTATATTGCGGAACAGGGCTCAGCGCAGCTGCTTCGGATTTAGCTGGTTTCGTTTTGAGGCATGTATATGTGGCGATTCGAATCTTGGACAAAAATCTATTAGAACTGATGTAAATTAGTGCCATGCTTTCTTGAAATAAGATGGAATCACTTCAGCTAGCTTATAGCTGGACTGGACCCGACCCCTTGCTCACATAATTTTTCAAACATTGTTATATGAGTTGTATTCTTGCTAGACATACAAGTGAAACGATTTTACAGTCTTTCGTCTAGGTTTTTTTGTTGCCCTAAGAGGTCTCCTAGAAGAAATGGTGAAGTTATTGATAAAATAAGAAAATTTTTGCTCATTTACCAGTTATTCTGGGTTGAGCGGCAGCCCAAATACAAAAAAACTAGAGAGTGCTGAGGAATTAAAAATGTCAAAAAGGACTTCGTATATTCTGTCAAATCACAAACCGATTCCGGTTCTGGACTCTGATACCAGCTCATGCCGAGCCCTGTTTCAAGCGCTAATCTTGCATATTTTTGATTCATATTTTTGTGACACCATTTCTAACATTCGAGAACTATAGCAGTTACCATGAAAGGCTCTTACATCAAACCGCCTATAACAAAGCAAGAACCTGGGTAAAAAACATGTAAGTCGAATTTTCTTAAAAAAACAAAACTGGAATACCATTTTGAAGACAATAGCAGAAAAATAAGATTTCACTTTTACGAGACTTAGCACAGATTTGCAGTCATATACATATGAGCTCATTTCTTTAGTTGTAGTAAACAACTCCCATACTTTTAACGAGTACATTTTTTTTACTGATGTTGCAGTTAATTAGATCACGTTACAGCAGCATACTAGGCAAGGCATAAGAAGCACGTATGCTAGTTTTTGACAGGAAATTTCTTTTTCCATTTGCTTTTTATTTGAGAACTACTGTGTCTTTTGTATTAAGACTCTTGCATATTAACCCGCTCAAACAAAAAAAGGTCTCAGAAAGCCTGTGTACTAAATTCTATATCTAATGGTAAGGGAGATGAAAGCGGAGGAACCTCTGGTAAAAAAGCGAAAGACCAAGTTGAGATTCACTTTTTCATTTTGCACACAACTGAATAATATCCAACCTCTCCTTTCTTAAGATAAATTTAAGAAAGTGAGATAGCAGTAATTGTTCGTAAATTTAGTGACAATCAGGTTAATTTCTTCTCAAGACCTTTTTTGTGGACAGATTTGAAAAAATTTTGGCTGATCTCTGCAGTGAAGGATTATTAGTACATATGCACCATCCGGAGCTGTTTAAACTTACTTAGAGACAGTGTCTTCCACGGCCGGCACGAAAGTTGCACATGCATGCCTGAAGTTTTTGGAGAAAAAGCAATGGAGTGCATATCCGTGAGCAACTCCCGCTCATGGCAAACAGGTTTTAACACCTGATGTGTTCGAAACAACTTTATTCATGACATGCCTTCGAAACCCCACGCAAAGTACTGAAAGTAAAAAAATTTTTGAAGTCATTTCGTTTTTTCATTTCAAAAAAGGTCCACTATTGGGATGCAAAAAATAGGCGATTTTTTGATTTTTTGTAAAAAGAAATTTCCTGCCGGTAGCGCTCTAGATCCTGAATCATCAAGGGCTTCTTAGATTTCTGTACAATTACCGCATATGAGATTTCTAATGCTTATTGTTCAAGAGATAATTGTGCGCAACATTTTTCGGACCCTCAATAAGATAAAAATCAATAAAATAAGCTCTTGTTGTCGATACATATGTATTGGGTTGTTTCAAAAGTTCTACCCGTTTTCGAACTTTGGCTTTGGTTTACCGTAACTCTTCTCAGGAATAATCTTTGCAATTGCTATAAACTGTATTAGAATCTGCAAATCTTTGGCTATTCTGCGCATTCCTTAAGATTATTGCAGTAACAGTGGGGAAGATTTTATATGCGAAAATCTAGGAACATCTCCTTGTAGAAACCTTCACTTTGCAAAAGCGTAACTTGATTTGGGATATAGCTGAGTTGCACCAGCACTGCTCATAGTGTAGCCCATAGTCGATGTGCAGTCCGCTAACTTTGGATTTCATCAAACTCTTTCATAAAAATCTTGTGTTGAAAAATCCGAAAGGACCCACTTATTTTACTCTTTCTGAGGCGGCAAAAAGTGCAGTTTTTTGACATTTTTAATTTTGTTCGCCGTTGACAAACCAGAAAATCTTTTCGTTTTTCTAGTAGCAGTTGTTCTAGCTCCAATCTTACTATATAAAGTGAAAGTTCCGCGATTGCAATATGTTTATGATTTTTATGCGACTTGAAGGGACCATAAAGACAGGTTATGAGCTAAAAATTTGTAGGTTCAAAATTTTTCTGAAATCATATCCCGATGAGCGTTTTGTAACACAACTCTCCAGCAGACATTATATATATTTTTAAAAAAAATTTTTCTTTTGGCTGTGGACTTCACGGCGATAGAGCAAAGACAAAAATTTTCGCATTTCTTTCGCTGCCTTTCAAAGTACGCAACCACACAGCGAATAAAGATCTATGAAAACGAAAATCTGCCTGAAAAACTAGAACAAAAGAGCTTTTGAAAGATATAAGCAATGTTTATGAAAAATGGTTTCTTCTCCAAAATCGGCAGTTCAGAAAAGGTATCAAAAACGGGTAGAACTTTTGAAACAACCCAATATATGCCCTTTTCCTCAAATAAATCAAAGTTACTCTATTCCATGCGTGTTTACAATTTTTGAGTTGGTTGAACAGCTACACAGTAATCGCATGTGTTGAGCTGGGCCATACTGTGAATAGGACTGCATGAAGAAGCATTTCTGCTAAATATCTGGTGTTCTAGGGTGGACAAGGTGGAGAAGGTGGAGGTAGCGGAGGTGGCAAAGGTAGCAAAGGTAGCGAAGGAACCGAAGGGACCCTAGGCGAAGTATGTATTTTGCACCACAAAAACACAAAATTGAAAATTCACGCGCATGCCCTTTTTCATAAACTAATCAAAGTTACTTTAATCTATACATGCACCATGTTTACAGCTTTTGATTTGGCTGAGCAGCTACGCAAGAAATCGCACGTGTTGAGCTTGTTCATACTAGAAACAAGATTGTAAGAAGAAGCATTTCTGCTGAATATCTGGTGTTTTAGGGTGGACAAGGTGGAGAAGGTGGCGAAGGTGGCGAAGGTAGCGGAGGTGGCGAAGGAACCGAAGGGACCCTAGGCGAAGTATGTATTTTGCACCACAAAAACACAAAATTGAGAATTCACGCGCATGCACTTTTTCATAAACTAATCAAAGTTACTTCAATCTATTCATGCACCATGTTTACAACTTTTGATTTGGCTGAGCAGCTACGCAAGAAATCGCATGTGTTGAGCTTGTTCATACTAATACAAGACTGTAAGAAGAGGCATTTCTGCTGAAAATCTGATGTTTTAGGGTGGACAAGGTGGAGAAGGTGGAGGTAGCGGAGGTAGCGGAGGTGGCGAAGGAACCGAAGGGACTCCAAGCGAAGTATGTATTTTGCACCACAAAAATACAAAATTGAAGATACACGTATATGCCCTTTTCCAAATTAATCAGAGTTTTTTTTATTCCTATACATGCACCCTGTTTACAGCTTTTAAGGCGCCTGAACAGCTACGCAAGAAGTGTGTTGAGCTGGGTCTTAGAAAAGACTGTATGGAGAAACATTTCTGCTAATTATCTGATGTTTTAGGGTGGACAAGGTGGAGAAGGTGGAGGTAGCGGAGGTAGCGGAGGTGGCGAAGGAACCGAAGGGACTCCAGGCGAAGTAAGTATTTTGCACCACAAGAACATAAAATTGGAAATTCACATGCACGCCCTTTCTCACAAGTTAATCAGAGTCACTTTAATCTATACATGCACCATGTTTACAACTTCTGGGGTAGGGGACTATATGTCGCCGAAAAAGGGCGGTCCCCGCGGTCATTTGTGACAAATACGCGCCCTTGTACATGCGCGGACATGCGTTCCTGCACGCAATCCGCGCGGGACTCTTCCAAATTCGGCGACATATAGTCCTCCACCCCAAATTTTGAGTTGTTTGATCAGCTACGCAAGAAATCGCACGTGTTGAGCTTGTCCATACTAGAAACAAGACTGTAAGAAGAAGCATTTCTGCTGAATATCTGGTGTTTTAGGGTGGACAAGGTGGAGAAGGTGGCGAAGGTGGCGAAGGTAGCGGAGGTGGCGAAGGAAACGAAGGGACCCTAGGCGAAGTATGTATTTTGCACCACAAAAATATAAAATTGAAGATACACGTATATGCCCTTTTTCAAATTAATCAGAGTTTCTTTACTCCTATACATGCACCCTGTTTACAGCTTTTAAGGCGGCTGAACAGCTACGCAAGAAGTGTGTTGAGCTGGGTCTTAGAAATGACTGTATGGAGAAACATTTCTGCTAATTATCTGATGTTTTAGGGTGGACAAGGTGGAGAAGGTGGAGGTAGCGGAGGTGGCAAAGGTAGCAAAGGTACCGAAGGTAGCAAAGGTAGCGAAGGAACCGAAGGGACCCTAGGCGAAGTAAGTATTTTGCACCACAAGAACATAAAATTGAAAATTCACATCACATGCACGCCCTTTCTCACAAGTTAATCAGAGTTACTTTAATCTATACATGCACCATGTTTACAACTTCTGGGGTAGGGGACTATATGTCGCCGAAAAAGGGCGGTCCCCGCGGTCATTTGTGACAAATACGCGCCCTTGTACATGCGCGGACATGCGTTCCTGCACGCAATCCGCGCGGGACTCTTCCAAATTCGGCGACATATAGTCCTCCACCCCAAATTTTGAGTTGGTTGATCAGCTACGCAAGAAATCGCACGTGTTGAGCTTGTCCATACTAGAAACAAGACTGTAAGAAGAAGCATTTCTGCTGAATATCTGGTGTTTTAGGGTGGACAAGGTGGAGAAGGTGGCGAAGGTGGCGAAGGTAGCGGAGGTGGCGAAGGAAACGAAGAGACCCAAGGCGAAGTAAGTATTTTGCACCACGAAAATACGTAATTGGAAATACATGTATTAGGTTGTTGCAAAAATAATGTCCGTTTTGCAAAGTTTCACTTTGAAAGGCTATAACTTTGTTCAGTCTTCATATTCTTAGATGCAATCAAAACCATATGAAGCAGTAAACCTTTCTTAACCTGATGCGCACCTGAACTTACTGATATCACAAACGGGAAGAAAACCATGCGTCAAAAGATCGAAAGTTATTCTTTTGAAAACGTTGTCTTTGAGAGGTTACAACTCCCTTCAAGTTTTGTTCCTTTGGCTGCTAATCAGCTTATTTTGTAGACGCAAGCCAGTAGTATATGTCTTCTTTGGAAAGACTTGAACGAAGGAGTTCTGTGAACAGAAAAGATAGAAAATTCAAAATTGTTCACTTTTTCGAGCCTATCTGTGGTAGGTCAGAAAGTCCTGAACTCTGAAAATTTTAAATTCTTCATACACTGAATAGCTAAGCTTTTCTGCAAAAATTATGGAAAAGATGACCTGGCCTCAAGCATACAGGAATGAGCGAAGCTTCAGCGATTGCTCTAATTATAAGAAACTTTGGGTCCATAGAATGCCAGCAGCGAGTACCTGTTTCAGGGTGTCGATTTCTCGGTCCAATATTCTCGAAAAATCTATTGAACATGCTATAGGTGAACAATGTTCAACCAGTACAGTACCTATGTTTTCAAAAGAGCCCGTTCATTTGCGCCTGAATTGTGGCCAAGGGAGTTAAAGCAACGAATTTTCGTTTCGAGTGCAGCCGTGTGAGATGCTGGTAAAATTCTCACAGATGAGATAGAAGCTTAATTTCACAACCGTTAGCAAGTACATGAAGAAAGCTTTCCAATGATATACAGAGTCCATATCGAAAAAGAAACTTTGAAGGAAAAAAGTTGTTTGGAAAATGGACCTAGAAAAACGGCCATTACTTTTGCAACAACCTAATATATGCTCTCTTTCACAAACTAATCAGAGTTATTAGGTTGTAAAGAAAGTTCCGGGCCACTTTTGAAAATTTCGTTTTCAAAGCATTTTTAAGCGCTCGGTCGGACTTTGACATCAAATGTTGTATTCAGTGTGTTCGGTACAGCTAAGCGTAAACATTTCAAAACCGCTTCTGATTTCTATCGATACCAAGACGTGTTTGACCTGCACATCAAAAAAGGATCTTTCCAACCATAAATATTCCGCAGTTTTCTTCCTGCGCCCATTTTTCTGTGCAGTTCAAGAAATTTCGTCCAGATTATGAGTGATCTGATTGAGGAACCTGTCAACTTCTGACCCGCAGCTGCACTCGAGTTTGCGTTTTGTGCTCAAAAATTACAAGCTGTCGAACTTGACTCTGACTGCAACTCTTTTCACAGCTGATGTCGCTTCTGCAGAAATCGCAGCGCCTAGGGGATGGGTCAAAAGATGTGTAAGTCATTACCACAAAAACTTTTGCAGTAATTAAAGATTTGTTCCGCCTTGTGCAGAAGAGAAGGCTTTAAAGTTATTTACTCGAAAAATGGTGCATTATTAGGGGCAAAAAATGGTCGATTTTTCTTTTCTGGAAAAAAATTTTGCAGGCGGTTCCTCAAAGACATGAATGGTTCTCAAAACAGCCCCAGAAGACTTCTTTATAACTAAAGCATTTGGGTCTTCAGCTGTTATCCTGCCTGAGATAATCCTGCACAAATAGGCCACTTTTCGCGTCGACCTTTCTCCCTTCTGCGCATGCTATAGGACCATTATGAGGTGCTGAAAAGCCAGCATGACAAATATATGTTGTAAACGAAATTCTCTTTGCAATGAAATGTAGCTCTGAAAAAGGATCAATCTGCTCAAGTTAAATTTGAATGATTGAGAAAAAAATCGCCAGTGCCCCGGAACTTTCTTTACAGTCTAATACTTTATTCTATACATGCGCCTGTTTACAACTTTTTAGTTAGCTGAACAGCTACGCAAGAAATCGCATGTGTTTAGCTGGGCCATGGTAGAAAAAAGACTAAGAAGAAGCATTTTTGCCAGATATTTGGTGTTCTAGGGTGGAGAAGGTGGAGAAGGTGGCGAAGGTGGCGAAGGTCTCGGAAGTGGCGAAATTAACGAAGGCAGCGAAGGAGCCGAAGAGACCCAAGGCGAAGTAAGTATTTTGCACCACAAAAACACAAAATTGAAAATACTTGTTATGCCCTTTTTCACAAACTAAACAGAGTAACTTTATTCTACACATGCACCCTGTTTACAACTTTTGAGTTGGCTGAACAGCTACGCAAGAGATCGCATGTGTTGAGCTGGGTTATAGTAGAAACAAAACTATAAGGAGAAGCATTTCTACTAGATACCTGGTGTTCTAGACTGGAGAAGGTGGAGAAGGTGGCGAAGGTGGCGAAGATGGAGAAGGTGGCGAAGGTGACGAAGGTGGCGAAGGTGAAGAAGGTGGCGAAGGTGGCGAAGGTGGCGAAGGTGGAGAAGGTGGCGAAGGTGGCGAAGATGGAGAAGGTGGCGAAGGTGGCGAAGGCGGCGAAGGAACAGAAGGGACGCCTGGAGGCGAAGTAAGTATTTTGCAGCATAAAAACACAAATTTGAATTTACATATACAGGGTTTTCCAAAAAAATGTGAACACTGTTTGAATGTTAATAACTCGCTTGCTTCTATGTCCTTCGCCGATCTTAGGCACCATTTTGTAGCTTGCTACAACTTACATTTACAGTATGGAGAAAAACTTCCATCTACCTTCTTTAATGTAGCACTATGATGTGAACTTTCAGCGTCATTTTAAATAGGCCGTTCGAGAATAAATCTTCGAAAAAATCTGGAAATCTGTGTTGCGAGGTTTTTGAGCATGCTGATCTGACAAGCTTAGTATGAGTTTTCACAGCTATAATCTCATTTTTGAAAAACATTGGAAGAGCAGTTGTTACTGTTTTCCTGGAATAACGTATGAAAGAAGCAAGACAGTGGCGGGCAAATTGC
This sequence comes from Cylicocyclus nassatus, assembly GCA_958299035.1. NCBI lineage: Eukaryota > Metazoa > Nematoda > Chromadorea > Rhabditida > Strongylidae > Cylicocyclus > Cylicocyclus nassatus. Next base: position 61,722,133 of record CATQJL010000305.1, read on the forward strand.
ATATCCGTAATCAGCGACTTTAGTCAGCTAGTATGAGCTTTCGGCTTGTTTGCTTCCCTTTCGGGTGCGAGATGAGACACTTATAGTTCAAAACCCTCTTAAATGTTCCTACCGTAATCCTACAATAACGGAGGAGGATAGGAGATTAGCTTCAAACTGTAAATCTAAGCTGAAACCAGCTCTACAGAAGTTGCCAAAAGAACGACAGTAGGCATTAAAATAGGAGATTTTTGAAGATCAAATAGTGTGCACATTTGAGACATCCTGTACTTATGTAGTAGGATTTATTTACATCGCCACGTATATACAACACAGTTCTATGTAGCAAGGGTGTATGCTACGTTTTCTTGTTTGAAGAAGTCAAAGCTGCAGCAAAACTAGCACCAATAGGGACAAGGTTATTTTTTACAGGGACAGATATGAGAAGTCTCTGACTGCAGTTTTACTGAAAATGAAGCGCTGTGATATTTTTTGTAAAAACATTTTCCCGCAGCATTTCTCTTTTTCTTCAGACAGCAGTGCAGTGAATGTGCTACAAAGCTATTTATGTAATACCCAAAAGCAGGTGTTCAGCAAAATATGCAAGTGGTTATTATGCTCTCTTCTTACTCTATCAAATTTTTGGTTTGATGTACGAACGCAAAGGGTTTAGAATAATTTGAGCTTCAGACTTGCAGACTGTACAGATCAAAAAATATATTACAACTTTGTTACGTCACCCTTGAATAGGTCAGAATGCTTGCAAAATAGTTTGGAAAATATGCAACATGTATAGAAAATGTCATAGCTTAGCTCGTCATAGATGCCCGTCGTGCTCCCTCAGTCATGCTACTGTGCCGGTTATCGCCGCGGTCACTGAAATGTTCGACACAATTTTGAACCCATGATTTTTACCACATTTGACTTTAATCATTTTCAAAATCTTTTTCCAAACTTAGAAAAGCTTTGACAGCAGTCGGATAGCATAAACATCATAGAAAAGCAAACGGCGCACAATCAAAATGTCATTCGATGCAACCTTCTTCCCTCTTTCTGAAAGATATTTTCTTTTACCGCGAAGGCTTTGACGATAAAATTATAATAAATCTTGATTATGAACCCGTCCCAGGCTGCACTCGCAAAATGCGCAATTTGATATTTTGAAGCGGTAATCGCTCAACTGCCTTGTAAAGTTAATCAGGTGTTCCAAAAGCAAGTTCACACTTTTCAATCGTTAATATCTCTCTTCCCACTGCGTCTTTTTCCACCTTTTCAGTATTATTCTGTAGAGGAGGGTTCAACTTAAATTTACTATATCGAGCAAATCGCCAACTTCATTACTGTAGGATTACGGTAGGAACCTCGACAAGGATTTTAGGCCATTGGAAGCCATATTCTGCTTTGGAGCATAACCAAACAAGCCACCCTTGTCCTATGGTTGTGGAAGCCGCTAATTTCGAATATGTAATTTCCACTCTACTGTGATGCTTCTTTCCAAAGTTATCCCAGGTGAACCATAATAACCTAGTTCCCAGTATTTGTCAGAAATGTGATTGCACCGTCAAAAAATCTGAAAACACTCGTAAAAACTTGTGTAGTGGAATCAGCGTGCGCGCAAACCCTAGTACACAATTTTGTAAATTTTTTGAAAAAAAATTTTGTCAGATGGCATATTTCTTGTTATTTCCACATGCTGGAAGTTCTTACCGTAATCCCACAGTAACGAAGGGCGATCGGTCTTTCAATCAATAATGTAAATCTAAGTTGAAGCCTCCTCTACACAATGGCCCTTATTGACGGAAAAAGATGCAATGGGAAGAGAGATATCAAAGTGTGTAGTGTGAAAAGTGTGTACACTTATTTTTGGAACACCCTGCATGGCATAAACGAACTTTATAAGTTTCAAATTTCGAAAACCTGTTAGTGTTTTAAGCTTTTGTGGTTTCTGCAACTTCGCAAAAGTGAAGCACATTGAGAAAGTCGTTTCGAAAAATGCCAAAAAGCGAGGGGAGATGTCAGAAACTTGCATTGCATCGTACTTTGTTTACGCTACTAGCTGCCATCCCAGGTAAACGTAGCAAGGCTTTTCTGGATGCTTGAAAAGAATGAAAGTTATCACTGGGCATGGTAGAAACCATGGGTTCAAGACTTCGGCGACAAGAGTAACCAGCACATGAACACGACTGATAATAAAGGAAAAAAGGTTGCGTCGGTAGTTCAGAGACCTTTTCTGCCTTTATTCCAGTGTATCTTAATAGATTCGGTTTATGATAGATATGGTTGAAAAAAAAGCTGGAAAGAACTCTCGACTAAATATGTTCAACACGAAATTTCCTTGAATATAGTTCAAAAAGAGCACAACTGTTGTTTCGTTTCCCATTTACTTATCTGCTCGTCACCACCTTTAACAAAAACTCTCATACTTCGCACCAATTTTGCAGACAACAAAAATTTCATATAAAAAGCAATTTTTCCAAACCGTGTTGTTTAAGGGTATCGAGCCTGAAGAACAATTCCGAGGTGGCACCAGTAAAAATGAGGTAGGTTAAGCAAATAAAATTGGAGCAAATATTAAGCATAGTCAAAAGCATATTATATGCACGAAAGTTCCTTAAATGTAGTTCAACGGAAGCAAAGCTGTAATTTGTTTCTCTGTTCGTCTCCGAACCTCCGAAAAAATCTCTAACTTCTCCCAGACTTGCAAAAAATTCAGTTTCATATATAAATCAGTCCTTTCAAACCGTATTCTTTAAGGGTATCGAGCCTGGAGATGAATCAGGTGGCACCAGTGAGAACGAGGTAGGTATTAAGCAAATAAAACTGGAGCACGTATATGAAACATAGCCAAAAGCATATTAGGTACACGAAAGTTCCTTGAATGTAGTTTAACAGAGCATAGGCTGTAATTTGTTTTTCTGTTCGTCTCCGAGCCTCCAGAAAAAAACCTCTAATTTCCCCCAGTCTTGCAGAAAATTCAATTTCAAATAAAAAGCAATCCTTCCAAATCGTATTGTTTAAGGGTAACGGGCCTGGAGAGCAAGTCCCAGGTGGCAGCAATGAAGACGAGGTAGGTATTATGCAAATAAAATGGGAGCACGTATATGAAACATAGCCAAAAGCATATTATATACACAAAAGTTCCTTAAATGTAGTTCAGTGAAAGCATAGCTGTAATTTGTTTCTCTGTTCGCCTCCTAGCCTCCAGAAAAAAACCTCTAACTTCTCCCAGCTTGCAGAAAATTCAATTTCAAATAAAAAAGCAATCATTCCAAACCGTATTGTTTAAGGGTAACGGGTCTGGAGAGCAAGTCTCAGGTGGCAGCAATGAAGACGAGGTAGGTATTATGCAAATAAAATTGGAGCACGTATATGAAACATAGCCAAAAGCATATTATATACACAAAAGTTCCTTGAATGTTGTTCAACGGAAGCATAGGCTGTAATTTGTTTCTCTGTTCGTCTCCGAGCCTTCAGAAAAAAACCTCTAATTTCTCCCAGTCTTGCAGAAAATTCAATTTTAAATATAAATCAATTCTTTCGAACGTATTGTTTAAGGGTAACGAGCCTGAAGACCAATTCCCAGATGACATCGATGAAAATGAGGTAGGTATTATGCAAATAAAATGAGAGCACGTATATGACACATAAAAAAGTTCCCTGAATGTAGTTCAATGAAAGCAAGCTGTTGTTGATTTGTTTTTCCACTCAACCCGAATGTCTAAATATGGAAACCTTCGCGATAGTTGTACATAAAACAAAAATTTTATGTATTAGGTTGGAAAGAAATTTCGTTCGCACCATCTTTAAAATTTCATATTCCAGGCTTTTTAGACGATTTGGTTTCTCATTTTTATCTGAAAGAGCAATTCATTCTCTTCATACTGGTATCTTAGCGGCCTTCTATTGAGCATATACGGCATAAATAGAAGCGATAGAAGAAAATTCCTCAAATTTTGAATTTTCTTGTAGGGTCATAAAAAATTTGAAAGTTGCACTGAAGATCGGAGCAGCTGACTATGAGACTCTATTGCCAGCTTTTCTGTGTGTGCAAAGTCTGTGCTGCGAGCGTTGTATGGAAAGTTATGAATTTCGAGCAAGCAGTACAAAAGGATGAATTTGATTTAATTTGGCATTTTTCTCGAAAATTTTATCTTTTCATGGAGACGCTCAATCAGCACAAACTTTGCAGAGTTAAAAAGAGCTGGAAGTAGAACCTCTAATACCGATTGACCCGATTTTTACTGCGATTTTCAGATTTTTACCCCTCACAGAAAATTCAAAGTCTGAATAATTCTCTTCTGCCGCTTCTGCCCATGCAGTGTATGCTCAACAAAAAGCCGCTAAGGTACCGCTATGAAGAGAATGAATTGCTCTTTCAAACAAAAATGGAAACCGAAAATCTGCTGAAAAAATCAGGAGTTATGAATTTTTGAAAATGCTGCGAACAAACTTTCGGGCTAACCTAATAAAACCGATTATTCCAAACCATGTTGGGGTTGTGAGACTAGAGAGGAAACCTCTGGGGAAGACGAGGTAGGCGCAATCAAAAATCGAGCAGATGTGAAACATATTCAAAAGCATACTATATGCACGAAAATCTTTTAAAGTAGTTCAACGGAAGCGTAGCTGTTGTTAAGCTGTTTCTCTGCTCGTCACCACTTTTAATAAAAACTTCCATACTTCGCGCCAATATTACAGACACCAAAAATTTTATACAAAAAGTAATTTTTCAAACTGTATTGTTTAAGGGTGACGAGTTTGGAGAAGGATTGCCAGACGGCATTGGTGAAGGCGAGGTAGGTGACAAATGCAGTTGAAGCATTATATGAGCGAATTTGCTCAAATGTAGTTTAACGAAAGCATAGATTATCAAAACAAACCTCGTGAGCCAAAACAGCACTGATACAATCAAGTATGGAAAAGTATTGACAAAAAAAATTACTAAAAACAACCCTATTGTGATATTTACGATGTTTTGCTAAACGTTCAAAAATCGGAGGCAGCCTGCTCGGCGGCAGTTCATATAACTTATTTTTTCTAGAAATATTCTATTGCAGCTTAAACCTTAATTTTGCTGTATTCGATAGTTCCGCTAGAAGAAATTTTCATTTAAGCTTTTCGGCTAAGGGCAACGTACACGATTTAGTTTTCGCAAAAAATTCGGCTGTAGATTTCGTTTACGTGCAAACACTGCTATCCGTGCTATGCTAAGAATTATTTACTTCGCACTGGTCGTATAAAGCAAGGGTTCATAGTCGCCGTCATTTGCCATTCGTGTAAAGTCTTCGATGTCCCTGTATAGGTGCACCACAATTGATTTTCCCCATGAAGCAGTCGAGAGCCACTCAGGGTCCGGCACAGATCGTATGAAACTAGCTGGACTTCTTCTTGGGGCGAAAAAGCAAAGAAGGTTTTGTTTTCGTGGCCGAAAAGACGCAAAAAGTTGAGACATTTTTTAGTCAACGTTTCGTTTTTTAACGTTTTTTTACACATATGGTTTGGGGACTTTGTAAATTTTGGCGAAAGTCAAGGGGGACTTTGTTTTCAAAATCCTAGAAACGAACTCATGCCGGGCCCTGAACCCACGATGCTGTGACCAGTGCAAAGGCCACGACTAGTTTCATAATGGCAGAGCATTAATTTCGAGTGTTTCATTGCCTTTTTTACATCATATCTTCATAGCTGTTTTGAATTAATAATGTTTGTGGCTTCGCTCATATCTTTGTACTTTCGTGGTACTTTTGAAAATTTTATTACTTTTACTTTGAAAACTAGGAAAAGAAGCTGCAGTCGGTGAAAAACTTTTGGTAAGAGCTTCTACTACAAGTCGCGCTGACCTCTGCGGGAATGGAATGGCCGCGGCAGATATTAGGGCCAAATATTAGTCCAAATATGCTATTCATAGCTGCCGCGCAACCATTCCGAAGAGAATTATGGGCTTTTTTTTACGCAAAATTGGCATACTGAACTTGGGAAGACAGTGGATAAAAATCTGCAAGCGAAAGGCGCTGAGATATTAAAATGACACAAATCCAATGTTTTCTCACTAAAAAGAAGCTTAACGCAAGAGTGTAAGCATTTAATGATGCCAGTGAGTAGATAAGTATGCTAATTTTGCGCAGAATAAGGCTCTCAAATCACTTTGGAATTTTACGTGGCAGCTAAGAATAGCATATTTGGAATCAGCCTTTGAAGCCGATTCAGAATACATATATGTCTCTTGCCAAAAGGCCAAACTAACAATAAGTTAGGTAGCTTCCCCTGTAAGATCAAAAATGAGGAAAGCTACAGCAGATTGCTTGTAAAAGTTCTATAAATTACGAAAGAGTTTATTCTATATGAGAGGGAAGAAAGGTGAAAATCAAAAGCATAAAGTATATGTCCTTCTCTATTTTTTTACAAGTGATGACCTATAAAAAACCTTTTTACGACTTTCATTTTAATTTCTACTAATATGAATATTAATGCAAATCGAACTCAAATGGTTGTATTAAAAGGATGGACCCGATTTGCCATCAAACCCGGATGACTTTGACATACCAGGTGCTCCAACATCTGCTTCAAACGAATCCATACGTAAGAAATGTTGATGGTTTTCCTTTTCTTCTACCCTCGCATACAAATTTTGAATAATTTCAGCATGCGAAGACAAGGTGAACCCACGAACCGGCGTATCAGATTGCCCATCGCGTCAATATCTTTGTGACGATCCACTTTATTATTCCCTGATGACTGACCAGTGTCCAAAAACATGCAACAGATGTGATGAATATATTGCAAGTGTTCTTCAAACTCTTAAACAACCACAGCCAGAGGCACCACCTCCAAGTATGATTTTGAATTTTACCTTGCAAACAAATGTGATACTGTTTCTTTGTAGGTTCGGAACCAGAATGCAAGGATATGGTTCATCCTCGAACTGGAATATCGGATTGTCCGCAAAGAGCCTACCTCTGTAAAGACCCGAATTACGCAAGTTTTATGGCAGTGCAGTGCCCAAAAACCTGCGGCTACTGTTAATGTAATTTCACTGTCATATAAATTTATGTACCAATAAATCCTTCCATTACGTTAGATCAAATCTTCTCGTGATCCTAGTCGTAATTTGAACTGGCATGGTGTAATGTTAGCAACTTCAGCGCAAGTTTGTGTGCAATAAAAAGCAACATTTTCCTGCACTTCTGAAGCCACACATTTTTACCTTTTTTAGGAAAATCAAAACGAAAGTGATTGACAAATTTCAACCCTTCAAAAAAGAAACGTGCGCAATGAGGCCGTAATCGTCGAGAAATATATCGTAAAATTGGATTGAAGCTTTCATTTCTGCTCCTCTTGACCCCCGTACAAACTCTAACTTTTGCTAATAATTGCATCTTCAACGAGAAGACACGTGTTTCATGATCTCAAACACAAAAAAAGACACTGTTATAATCGTTCTCCCCCCACTAGACATCTAGTGGACGGATTCGATTTCAAATTAGAGCACGTCGTTGCTGCAGAGCGCGGCACCGCCAAATCCGTTTCAAGCTCAGGAGTTTCCTTTTGGGTTTTTTTTGTTGTTACGTGGTTATTTTTGTCTCAATTGTGTTTGTAGACAGAATTGACGAGTTTGTTGTTGTCTAGCGATAATTCATACTACTAGTCTCGTTTCTTTAGCCTTATCTTCAGGCAAGGCTAGAAAAACGATGAGGAAACGAGCTCAGCAGCAAGAAACATCGCTCAACACTTCAATCTCAATTGAGTAGGCTGTTAACATTCAAGAGATGGCATGAAATGTGGGAAAAATACAAAAAAAAATTCTCTTTGAGATCAAACAAGGGGTGGTTGTACCGCGCTTCCCCGCAACTGGCATGCTTTAGTTCGAATTCAAATTGGCCCACTAAGTGTCTAGTGGAGGGAGGATGACTCTAAGGGTGCGCCAAAATTACCGGCGCCAACTTTAGGAACACTGCCATGAAGGAACCACTGAGAAATACAAGCTCAAATTGGTGTCATAGAAGGCACTAATCAACCTTTACAAAATACATTTCACTGAATTCAAGACCTCTTTCTAAGAATTTGAGAATCCAAAGAATCAGACCAAAGCAAAAATGAAATTTTTATATCTTCATGATTTGAAAAACTCAAAGCCTTTCTAGACGCTTCCAAACTGAGGTTGTAGTGCACAATTTGCGTTATCACATAGGTCTAGTTGCTTTTGCAGAAATCGTTCCTTCACGAAATAAGAAAATGTACTCGCGGAAAATACCTGCGTACGAGTAATGCCATTATAGGCATTGTCCCGGCAGATTCGCGCTCTGGAGAATGTTGCTATGGTGGGATTCTTGGTCATCCCACTGGTTTAGAGGCGCAGTCCGACTGGTTGATCTCCCCCTGGGCCGAGAAAATAGCCCTTAAACCGGCGCGCGCAACGCGCTCAGACGACTTCGCTTACCGTTCGGCGCGGGACCCCACGGCCGCTCCCCTGCATTTTGCATGCTATCCGAAGCAAAAATTACAGGCCTTAGGGTCGTCGTGTGAGGGACTCCCACTTCCCATTGAAATTCTCGTCCGAGCTGCATTTTGGAAACTGGATAAACGCCCCGAAAGAGGCCTTTTCATCCGTTTCAAAGCTCAGATCCGCAGTCTAGGGGTCTAAAGGCCCAAACATGCAAAAAGATGGAAATGCAAAATCTGCCAGGACACTGCCTTCATGTTCAAAGTTAATTTTAGAACCCACACATGCAAAACCTTCCAGGTAAAAAACATCTCTATATTTTTGAGATATTTAGGAGAGCATAGTTAAAACCGATTAGCTGAGACAGTTTTGAATTTGACTTAGAAGACATTTTCTGATCCTAAGTCGCAATCAGGAAGGCTAAAATTACACCAACTTCTGGTATGCTGCCTCTCAACCATGTTTTTGAAAAATCAGAGATTCTCTTCGGATCGCTTTCGAATAACCATGTTCAGCTGCGTTAGAGGCGAGGGCTTGCTCTACTTTCATGTGCAATTATAAAGCAAGAGAAAATGTTATCAAAAAATGCTATTTAAATTCTCAAAGTCATGCTCCCGTACAGACTGCAGTTCGGTCGGCGAGAAGAAGTGGGATTTTTTCCAGGGATAAAGCAGCCAAATTCTGACTTGACTATTGTATCACGATAATGATGGTTGGTGGAAACAAAGGCATACCCGACGTGTTCTTAGAGACAGCGTCCGGGCAGATACGAAATTGTAGAGTACAGGGGCGCCCGTCCTGGTAAGGCTCTTGCCCATGGCAATGCACCAAATTGCTTCTGATGCGAGAAAACCGCTTCAGAAGTGGCGACCCTATGCCCCGGAGACCGGGGACGAGTTAGTCAAATAAGCCAGAGTCGCATACCTCACACAATCAAAACGTAGGGTCCCACAAAGACTCTGCGTCTTAACCTTGACGGCAGGCGACAAAATTCAAATAAGAGCTTCTGGAAAGCCCGTTCGACGTTTTTGTGCTCTCCAAGCTGCATTTTTGGAATCAGCAGGGAGGATAAGCCCAGGTAAGCGATGAAAATTCCATTCGAAATCCTGCCCGGACGCTGCCTTTAAGCCCGTCTAGTATCCTTCTGGCACCCAAGGAAACACGCGCCAGTAATTTTGGCTCACCCTGTACTTGCGCGAGAATCTACATTGGTTTGGGTTTTCAGTGGAGGAGTTTGTGTGATGCTGGATATGTGTAGACTTCCGCATTCATGGGCAGGTAAACTGACTCTGGAACTAATCAAAAAGTGCCATATCAAAAGCGATAGCTTTACGCATCTGAAGATATGATAGTTCCTGGTAAAAACCTAATCTCTTGAGTGGAATATAATGTGAAACGCTAGAAGTTGTCAGTGCGCAGCATCTTTTTGATTGAGTAGATCTTGACAAACTTTGCGCTTCTTCAACATTATGCCTCAGGTCATTTCCAGTTGTTGGGACTGGGACACAACATTGTCCTAGAAACGCCATTTTGCCATCGCACTGATAACTTTGAGTCGAAGCAATCCAAATGGACAAGCGTGGTAAAAGCCACTCTTAAAGGTACCGTCCACCCAAAGCGGGGGTCCACGAGATTCGATGGCATACCAATGTGGGTCCCGACACTAGGCCAACCCCCAAGTTTCCCCGCAAAAGGTTGCTTCCGGAGCTGGAAATCCGCTCCGGAAAGTACGTAATCCAGAGCTGGTCACTCCGCCAGCTGGTCACTTCGCCCAATTTGCAGGTTTGGCGGGCTGCGGCGGTGGTATACGCCGGGCGATAACAGCGCCGCGGCCCTGCAACCTGCATTTCCACCCGTCCCGCTTGCTCTCCAAAACAGGGGTTTTTGTAGTTTTCGGGGATCCTCGACTTCATATTCGAAATCAGGGCCTTCAGAAGGCCCGGAAGCAAAAAAACATGGAAGTCGAGAATCTGGGTGGATGGTGCCTTTAAGTACAATTTTTGAACACTGGGCCATTCAAATGATAGAAAATAGTAATGAAGAAAATAGTAATGACCTCTCGAATGGAGCACTTGAAGCCTACGATGGTGGCTAACATTTGGTCCCATCGTGGATTTTGGGTCCTAGCAAGAAGGAGGAAAAAAAAATTTGAAATTGAACGAAAAATGCGTGGACTGTAGATTTGAAATGTTACTGTGGCATTTTTTGGTGGCCATCCTACTTTAGAGAAACGTATGCATACTCTTTATCGACACAAATCTTCTATGTTTTCATTGCTCTTGTATACAACAAATGTGGAGCCATGTGGTTGCTATATGCAAGTTGCGAATGATCATTTTTCCACTTTTAGTTATTCAAAAAAATTTCCTAAAAAATGCTTGCCGACTCCTCAATTACATGATTTTCTCGCCTCAATTCGTTCCTTCTAGTCTTGCAGGTTTTACCAAATTTTATGTTTATTCGTTATCTGGGCATTGTAAGGGTTTTATCTTATTGCGATGAAACTACACTTTATCGCGAACAAGGGATGTTTGAAGGGTTCATAATGCATAAAAAAGCATATTTACTACTTTCTCTTATTTTCCGGAACGGTTCCAAGCTTGACATTGATAACTCACATGTTGGGCGCTGATCACGGTTCGTAAATTCACTGCATCTTCTAAGGGTAACCATTACAGAAAACTTAAAAAACAATATAGTTGCGCAGACGGCTGTAATTCTATTAGAAATTATACAAATCATACATAAACCTGCTGGGGAACCCCCCCCCCCTCTCCCTCCCTCCCTGTAATCTACTGCTCAATTTTTGGACAAGAGCTCTCGCATTTGGATGTACCGCTTCGTTTCAAGACAGTAGTACATAGTGTCCCTAAAATAAGTAAACATTTTTCAATCGTTAATAACCCTCCTCCCACCAAATCTTTTGTTTAGCTTTAAGTATTAAGGACAGGGTGATTAGAGCACATCATCCATCGCTTTTAATTACGATGGGATTATGGTAACAAATTCCAGCATACACCGCCATTGGACATATGCCGTTTTGAAAAGAAAGTTCCACGAAAATCTGGGAAGTTGTGTACAGTGTTTCCAAATATGCTGATTTCATTACAAAGCTTCTTACGAGTTTTTTTTTGAGCATTTGAAAGGATTTGATCACACTTTTAAAAATACTGAAAAACTTTTTGCAGTTTACCTGCCAACTTGTGACGAAAATCTTACAATAAGCTGCGAATTTCATATTGACGTTCAACGACTTAGTTTAGCTTACTGATGAACTTTACAGCATGCTGGATATCCAGTCTGCAACAAAATGCACATCATGCCTCAAAACTCTTTCCGATGTTTCTACCGTAATCGTACAGTAATGAAGATGAACGGGTGACTTGCTCCACACTATAAATCTAAATTGAAGACTGCTCTACTGAATGATGCTTGAAGCTAAGCAAAAGTCTTTGTGGAAAAAGAGTTATCAACGATTGAAAAGTCTTTTTTGACACCTTGTACAACGAATCGAAACTCCTAGGCATAAAAAAAAAGCAAGACACTGAAGTTTTTTCACTGATTTTCTGAACTTTTCTGTATCGATAATGCTGTGCTTACCGTATTTTAAACACCTTTAGGGTTTCAGACTCCGGTTTCTAATTGATACAGCTTGCAAAGGGAGGTATAGCATTATTAATCGAAGCATTCAAGTCTGCGAGTAATGATTTGGAGCCTATTTCAATACAAGTATGAATAGTTTTGAAAAACTTTTCATATTCTCCCGTAAAAGGGAATGACTTTCGAAACGGATAGTCCTAGCATTGCCATGACGAGCGGAAATGAACTTAAGCACAGAATTTACGAGAAGTATCTATGTCAATGTTTGCATAAACTTCACCAGTTATAATGGTCAGACATATGTGGATGTACCAAAAATGTTTGTTCAGTGTTACAGGAGAGTGTTAACTCAGCTTCAATGGACAGCCCATGCTTTTTATAAAAACAAAATAGTCACTAGGCATCAAATAGGCATCGAATGATTTTCATCTAAGATGATGAAAATTCTATTACTTGGGACGGTAAGTGATGTGTTGTTTTATGCGTAATTATAGCTTGATGCGGCACTCAAAGCAGGTCCTATCAGACCTTCTTTGAGTGCCGAAAATTATAGACTTTGAAATTCAATGTGAATAATATTACCAAATTGACTTCCAGTCTCTCAGGGATGAGATTTGAATGATAACTCAAAAATCGCAAATTTAGATTGACATTTTTTCGGAGGGACACTGTCCTTCTAACCTAGCATCGCTCTGTTCATGTAATCGGTTTCTTTCATTCTTGAATTTCTCAAGTAAAGGTAATGAAGCCTACGATATGCGAATAGCGAACCAAGCCCACTTCAAAAACAGCTGTAAGCAAAAAATGGCGGAATTTCATTTTAGTACACATTTTCATATGATAATCTTGTGATTTGCATAGTGTGGCACTTTCATTATCATTATAAACCCAAACAGCTGCAATCATTATACAACCCCTGAGGTATCATGAATAAATAAAATTTTCTATCAACAAATTAGCTTCCTTCTTTACCAATGTTGACAACTCAACATAGCTCCATTTGAATAAAAAATCGAAATGATTTGGTTTTTACTTTGGTAGGAAAAACGACAGACATTTCGAGCTAATAAGGTAATGCGAATATTCATCTTTCTTTCAGTTGCTGCTACTGACAACAAGTCTTCAAGCCAGGCCAATTCGACCCACTCAACGTGCGCTTTGTTGACTTTCCCATATATATTTTGACAATCACGAACTTTTCAGTCATCCAACCAGTAGAGCAAGATTCGGAATTGATTTCATCCAATTTGGTAAGTGTAACTTCCACACTCTTCGTTTTTATTAATAAGTTTTACTAGCAAACGGCTCTTTTTATATGCTTTTGCGATATCCCTAAGTATCAAGCGCTATCATGATTTTCTTCCAAGCGCGGAATAGGTTTAAGGAGAAAAATAGCTAAATTTTTACCGAAATTATAGAAAGAAATCTTTGTTTGCAAACAAAAGAAAGCCATTTCTATAAGACAATATTTCTTATTGGCTAAACATTTTGTCCCGACAGGACAAAGTGTAGATTATAAACCTAGTCTTTTGGAAAGTCACGAATCTGGATTCGCAGATCAACCTATGAATGGATTTGACAAAGGGTAAAAATCAATATTAAAAATATAGCGTAACAGTTGACGAGATAGCTGTAAATTTAAAACAAGAGGAAATTGTTGGCTGTGGTACACAGCTATAGGTCATTTATAAAATCGTGATGACGGATTTGACTGCGGTCTTTGCGCGCACAAAGCAGAACACTCGTAGAAAAAGGCATCATCTCAACTCTCAGCTCAGTCACTGTCAGTTTCCGAATGCTATCATATGTAAGCAGAAAAACTATTCGAGGAGAGATGAACACCAAGAAAGTAGCGGCTGGCGGGCATGCGTGCGTGTCGCGCGCCGTCGCGCCTAGTCAGATTTTTCGAGGGCCCTATACTAGTCGTGAAAGCGACAATCAAAGCATACCTCTTCAAATCAACTTCTCAAAACTCCAAATCATTTTTCAAGTAGATGATATAGTGTTGACTTGCAATACAAGACGAAGATCGCTGGCCATGATGAGGCTGAAATGCTTATTTCGTAAGTTTTCAACCAAAACTTCACACTTTCGATCAATAAATTAGAAAGACGACAATTAGCACGCACCTGTAGTGAATTCGAGTAGATTTTTTGCTCAATAATTGCGCCTGCGGTGCCGAGATGGTGTGGTAGGATTCGTGTGTGAACAAATAGCTACGTCAGTAATGCCGGCAATTTGCGGGCGCGTGTGGCCAGCATTACGGCTGTAGGTACATATTTTAACGTAGATATCACCGCGACACCACCTGTAAATCCTGCATCTCTCAAAACTGTCCACTTAGGTATTATTCAACGTGGCTGCCTTTCAGTCGTTTTAACATGTCAACTTTGGATAAGCGCCGTAAAGGCAGGGTACGGGAAAACTGACCTACTCAGATGTTGACACAGTTCAATAGAAGCCCTTCAACTAAGTAAAAACAAGCCTGCTTGGAAAATGTGAACTCTAAAAGCCATGTGGGAGGGCTGAGCGCCGCTTCCCTACACCTTTCGCTCCCCTATCACCTGTACGGCCGAGTTTACAGGTCACGCGCGCCACGTTCACGTTGCAGTGCAAAGGTAACACTGTCCGTGGTACGTATTTTCACGTTGCCCCGCTACAAATTGGCGTTGGAATACTTGTCCAGGCTTTTCAAAAACGGGGTTCGGAAAAGGACTTTTTCGAAGATCACGAGTTTTCGGTGCGGATTTGGAAAGGGCCAGAAACACCGAAAACATGGCGAGATTTTGAATGGACGCTGCCTTTAATTCTGCTGGAGTTAACATGTCAAACGATTGAAAGGCAGCCACGTAGATGATACCTATGGGAACAATTCTGGGGATGCACCCATTCATGAAAAAACCCTTTATTTGACAAGCATGCAAAAGAAGCTTGTTCCAAAGCTCAAGTATTTCTAACTGCCGAAAAGATGCAAAACTTGTTGTCTTAGCGAAGCTCTTGCTGTTTTGAAGGGGAAGCAGTAGATGCAAAATTCCAAGGGCGAAGCATTTGCTGTTCTAGGGAACATGCAGTGAGAAACAACTTATTCTTTTAGAAATATGACAGGCTTCAAATGCAGACGTGCACTAGATTTTACCCTGCCTTATCCAACCATAATATCCTAACTTTATTCATTGGAACTATGTTGGCGTAACTAAGCATATATACTTTAGGAAGAAAAAACTACAAGAGCTCCTCATCCCTTTGGTGCCAGAGATTACGTGGTAAGTTTTATCGTAAACTTATACTGCATCCTTTCTTTGTTGTGGCTAATTTTTTGAATACATTTCGCATGCTAAGAGCTAATAATACTTAAGGAAGGAAAAACAACAAAAGTTCCTCGGCCCTATAATGCTCCTGAATATGTGGTAAGTTCCATTGTAAACGTGTGAACAACAACTTATTCACATTGGTGCTCGCGAAAATGTACTAGGTATTGTAAGCAATTTAACACGGATCTGCTATGATTTTTTTGACTGCTATTCAAACAATTTTTCTGCACATATATCGTTTCTGCAAAGCACTTATCACTTTAGGAGGGAAGAATTACAAAAGCTCCGCAATCCTTCATAGCTAGTGGAAATCTGGTAGGTTTTTTAACAGATATTTTTACTTTTACTCGAATTCCGTACATGCTAAAGACTTATCACTTTAGGGAGGTATGACTGTATACGTTCCCAAACCAGTGCCTAGTGCGAAAGGAGTAAGTTCTGTTTTAGAAGACTTTGATCTGATATCATGTAGACTGCATATTTCATTAAACTCTCAAAAATCCTCTCACAAAAGACAGTTCAATATTTTTGGTAATAATGTAATGGGACCTCTCATTCATATTGCAAGTTGATTCTCCTATAATATTGTAATCCAACAAGTGCTTCCAACTTCCAAACTTGAGAAAGTAAACTGAAGTATTTATATCTTAAGATTATTGTGAAGGTGGATACAAACCGCATCAACGTAATGCTTCGATGACTTGATTTTCATTCACATTGAAGACAACGTAATCGCTAATTGTTCCCTGAGCTCAAATACTTCAGATTAAATGATAATTCATGGTGTGTTGAGGCTTTGATAGAAATGGGGTAGATTTGATCAACAAGGCGACCGCGCATCCGATTCAAACCCACATCTGAAAATGCAAAAAAAGTTGCGAATGAAATTATTCTTTAGAACGTTTCTTTTCCCCTACATTTCAGGACTTTTCAGGAAAGGGGAAGAGAGAGAGTAGAGAGGAAAATGTAAGGATATTCCTCGCATTTGACTTTGGACGTTTTCAAGCGAATTCATATTGAATGGAAGAAGCGCACACTAGCTTTGCAGATAACAATGAGGTTGCCGTGTAAACTGATAATTTTTACGCTGAATATAATATATCTCGTTTTTTTTGACTATTTGCTCAGGTTTCGAGAGTATCTGTAATTTTTCGTCAATGTACTTTGAATCGTTATGTGCAGTTGCTAATTCTTGACCAAGATTGTTTTAACTCTTTATTAGTGAGCAGTGAATGAAATATATCCTCCACTGGAGGGAAGATCTCATTTACTGCTCTTTTTTAGGCTCTGACGAAGGCGAATCAGCCGAAACGTAAGCCTAATAAAGAGTTATAACAATCTTGGTCAAGGCTTAGCAACTGCATATAAGGATTCATCACCATGCCAAGATTCATAAAAAAAACATGGAATGTACTTTGAGTTAGGCAGAGGAACTGCTTTACAGCCTGGCCTTAAAGGCAGCGTCCAGACAGATTCTCGACTTCGATATTTTCATGTTATCCTGGCCTTTCCTTGGCGCTGATTCCGAATATGGAACTCAAAAAGCGTGAATTTCTCAGAAAACCACCTTTTGGGGCTATTTTGGGAAAACCCGGACGAGTGCTTCTGATGTTATCCTTGTCGAAAGCAAGTATTAACAGGTAAACGCTGTAAGTTCGACTGTGTTGGTCATGTGAAAACACGTCAAGGCTGAGGAGATTTCGTTCATAAGGGGTTGGCCGTCCGAGGAAAGTGGGCGTGATCGTCAGGCTGCTCGGATCTGCCTGGACGCTGCCTTTAACGTAGCCATAACTCAGCAATCTTAGACGAAGTGCTCCTGTGCTCCGTTAATTTGTTAACTGAGCAAAGAGTTGGTCGAAAAAATATGTTTCATCTAATGGGAAAATTGTCATTTTGATGTCGAATATGCTTGGAAACGTCCAACAATTGAACGCGATCAAGACAGGGCTAGGCACGAACTGGCACCAAGGAAATTTCAAAACGAAGTCCCCTTTGATCTCAAAAATTTTGAACGAAGTGTTCTTTGACCTCAAACCCCAATAAAAGAACCCTCAAAATGGAAAGTCGAATAAAAATTGTCGCAATTTTTGTGTATTTTCGGCTACAAAAACGAAATCCCAGTGGCGGACAGAGGGGGCGGTTCCCCCCCCCCCCCCCCCCGTGAAAGGGTCGCGAAGTTTTTGAAACTTGCCTACATGGGTTATGTGCAAATGGCTTGTTTATTTTTGTAAATAATTAATGTGTAATTTTTTTCCAAGGGCCTGGCTGCCGCGACGCCCCCTTTTTCTAGTTTAGGAGCTATGGACCCGCAAAAATTTTGAGGAGCACCCAAAAATTTTTACAGAGTGCGTGGCTAACGCCATGCACCTTTATTTGAAAACACTTTTTGTCGCAATTCTCCCCGGACCGAAATCCTGGGACCGCCAGGATATCCCCTCTGCTTTTTGCCCCGAAAACATATCCACCCGGTGCCAGTTTTACAGTCCTGGAGCGAAAAAATTCTCTGTAAAATACAACCTAGTTCTAACAGAGCTTTCAGACCTAATTTTTAGGTGTTCACCGTTCGTGCTCCGTAAACATGAAATTACTGAGGTCGAAGAACCCTTGCCACCTACGAGATAGCCGATCAATTTTCGATCAAAATTATTTATGTAGTAGAACACTATGCTGGTGCAAGTACAGAATATATTTAAGGAAGTTTTAGAAAAGAGATACGTCATATGTATTTTTTGATGAAAGCTTGGATTCGTCTGATGAAACAGATCATGTAAAAAATGCGAAGAAAGTGTTTTTTCTACGAAATTGATACCCCAAACATGCATCTTGTTTATGGGTTTTGAAAGCTACGTATGAAATGCTACACAAGAAATCGCATGTGTTCAACTGGGCGTACTAGAAACAAGACATGAAGAAAATTTTTTGCTAAGTATCTGGAGTTCTAGGGTGGTGGAGGTGGAGAAGGTGGTGATGGTGGTGAAGGTGGCGAAGGTGGAGAAGGTGGTGAAGGTGCCGGAGGTAGCAAAGGAACCGAAGAGACCCCTGGAGGCGAAGTAAGTATTTCGCACCACAGAAACATAAAGTTGAAGATACACGTATGTGCCCTTTTTCACAAACTAATCTAATACTCTGGTGCTATACAAGCACCACTTTACGCTTTTGAGGTGGAAGAACAGTTACGCAAGAAATCGCATGAGTTGAGCTGGGCGTACTAGAAAGAAGACATAAAGGATCAATTCTGCTAAATACCTGATGTTATAGGGTGAAGAAAGTGGCGAAAGTACTGGAGGAGGCGAAGGTGGTGGAAGTAACGAAGGCAGTGGAGGAGTCGGAGAGACCTCAGGCGAAGTAAGATTTTTGCACCACAAAAACGTAAAATTGAAAATACATGTATTTGCCATTTTTCACAAATTGATCTGATACTCTGGTGCTATACAAGCACCACGTTTACGCTTTGAGTTGGATGAACAGTTACGCAAGAAACCGCATGAGTTGAGCTGGGCGTACAGAAACAAGACATAAAGGAGCACTTCTGCTAAATACCTGGTGTTATAGGGTGAAGAAAGTGGCGAAAGTACCGGAGGAGGCGAAGGCTTCGGAGGTGGCGAAGGATCCCCAGAGACATCAGGCGAAGTAAGAATTTTGCACCACAAAAACATAAAATGGAAAATGCATGCATGTGCCATCTTTCACATACTAATCTGATACTCTGGTGCTATACAAGCACACGTTTACGCTTTTGAGTTGGATGAACAGTTATTACGCAAGAACTCGCATGAGTCAAGCTGGGCGTACTAGAAACAAAACATAAAGGAGCACTTCTGCTAAACACCTAGTGTTATAGGGTGAAGAAAGTGGCGAAAGTACTGGAGGAGGCGAAGGTGGTGGAAATAACGAAGGTAGTGGAGGAGTCGGAGAGACCTCAGGCGAAGTAAGATTTTTGCAACACAAAAACGTAAAATTGAAAATACATGTATTTGCCATTTTTCACAAATTAATCTGATACTCTGGTGCTATGCAAGCACCACGTTTACGCTTTGAGTTGGATGAACAATTACGCAAGAAATCGCATGAGTTGAGCTGGGCGTACTAGAAGCAAGACATAAAGGATCAATTCTGCTAAATACCTGGTGTTATAGGGTGAAGAAAGTGGCGAAAGTACCGGAGGAGGCGAAGGCTTCGGAGGTGGCGAAGGATCCCCAGAGACATCAGGCGAAGTAAGAATTTTGCAACACAAAAACATAAAATTGAAAATACATGCATGTGCCATCTTTCACATACTAATCTGATACTCTGGTGCTATACAAGCACCACGTTTACGCTTTGAGTTGGATGAACAATTACGCAAGAAATCGCATGAGTTGAGCTGGGCGTACTAGAAACAAGACATAAAGGATCAATTCTGCTAAATACCTGGTGTTATAGGGAGAAGAAAGTGGCGAAAGTACTGGAGGAGGCGAAGGTGGTGGAAGTAACGAATTTAGTGGAGGAGTCGGAGAGACCTCAGGCGAAGTAAGATTTTTGCAACACAAAAACGTAAAATTGAAAATACATGTATTTGCCATTTTTCACAAATTAATCTGATACTCTGGTGCTATACAAGAACCACGTTTACGCTTTGAGTTGGACGAACAATTACGCAAGAAATCGCATGAGTTGAGCTGGGCGTACTAGAAGCAAGACATAAAGGATCAATTCTGCTAAATACTTGGTGTTATAGGGAGAAGAACGTGGCGAAAGCACTGGAGGAGGCGAAGGTGGTGGAAGTAACGAAGGTAGTGGAGGAGTCGGAGAGACCTCAGGCGAAGTAAGATTTTTGCACCACAAAAACGTAAAATTGAAAATGCATGCATGTGCTATCTTTCACATACTAATCTGATACTCTGGTGCTATACAAGCACCACGTTTACGCTTTGAGTTGGATGAACAATTACGCAAAAAATCGCATGAGTTAAGCTGGGCGTACTAGAAACAAGACATAAAGGAGCATTTCTGCTAAATACCTGGTGTTATAGGGTGAAGAAAGTGGCGAAAGTACCGGAGGAGGCGAAGGCTTCGGAGGTGGCGAAGGATCTCCAGAGACATCAGGCGAAGTAAGAATTTTGCACCACAAAAACATAAAATGGAAAATGCATGCATGTGCCATCTTTCACATACTAATCTGATACTCTGGTGCTATACAAGCACCACGTTTACGCTTTTGAGTTGGATGAACAGTTACGCAAGAACTCGCATGAGTCAAGCTGGGCGTACTAGAAACAATACATAAAGGAGCAGTTCTGCTAAACACCTAGTGTTTTAGGGTGAAGAAAGTGACGAAAGTACTGGAGGAGGCGAAGGTGGTGGAAGTAACGAATTTAGTGGAGGAGTCGGAGAGACCTCAGGCGAAGTAAGATTTTTGCAACACAAAAACGTAAAATTGAAAATACATGTATTTGCCATTTTTCACAAATTAATCTGATACTCTGGTGCTATACAAGAACCACGTTTACGCTTTGAGTTGGATGAACAATTACGCAAGAAATCGCATGAGTTGAGCTGGGCGTACTAGAAGCAAGACATAAAGGATCAATTCTGCTAAATACCTGGTGTTATAGGGTGAAGAAAGTGGCGAAAGTACCGGAGGAGGCGAAGGCTTCGGAGGTGGCGAAGGATCCCCAGAGACATCAGGCGAAGTAAGAATTTTGCACCACAAAAACATAAAATGGAAAATGCATGCATGTGCCATCTTTCACATACTAATCTGATACTCTGGTGCCATACAAGCACCACGTTTACGCTTTGAGTTGGATGAACAATTACGCAAAAAATCGCATGAGTTAAGCTGGGCGTACTAGAAACAAGACATAAAGGAGCATTTCTGCTAAACACCTGGTGTTATAGGGTGAAGAAAGTGGCGAAAGTACCGGAGGAGGCGAAGGTTTCGGAGGTGATGAAGGATCCCCAGAGACATCAGGCGAAGTAAGAATTTTGCACCACAAAAACATAAAATTGAAAATACATGCATGTGCCATCTTTCACATACTAATCTGATACTCTGGTGCTATACAAGCACCACGTTTACGCTTTGAGTTGGATGAACAATTACGCAAGAAATCGCATGAGTTGAGCTGGGCGTACTAGAAACAAGACATAAAGGATCAATTCTGCTAAATACCTGGTGTTATAGGGAGAAGAAAGTGGCGAAAGTACTGGAGGAGGCGAAGGTGGTGGAAGTAACGAATTTAGTGGAGGAGTCGGAGAGACCTCAGGCGAAGTAAGATTTTTGCAACACAAAAACGTAAAATTGAAAATACATGTATTTGCCATTTTTCACAAATTAATCTGATACTCTGGTGCTATACAAGAACCACGTTTACGCTTTGAGTTGGATGAACAATTACGCAAGAAATCGCATGAGTTGAGCTGGGCGTACTAGAAGCAAGACATAAAGGATCAATTCTGCTAAACACCTGGTGTTATAGGGTGAAGAAAGTGGCGAAAGTACCGGAGGAGGCGAAGGTTTCGGAGGTGGTGAAGGATCCCCAGAGACATCAGGCGAAGTAAGAATTTTGCACCACAAAACATAAAATTGAAAATACATGCATGTGCCATCTTTCACATACTAATCTGATACTCTGGTGCTATACAAGCACCACGTTTACGCTTTGAGTTGGATGAACAATTACGCAAGAAATCGCATGAGTTGAGCTGGGCGTACTAGAAACAAGACATAAAGGATCAATTCTGCTAAATATCTGGTGTTATAGGGAGAAGAAAGTGGCGAAAGTACTGGAGGAGGCGAAGGTGGTGGAAGTAACGAAGGTAGTGGAGGAGTCGGAGAGACCTCAGGCGAAGTAAGATTTTTGCAACACAAAAACGTAAAATTGAAAATACATGTATTTGCCATTTTTCACAAATTAATCTGATACTCTGGTGCTATACAAGAACCACGTTTACGCTTTGAATTGGATGAACAATTACGCAAGAAATCGCATGAGTTGAGCTGGGCGTACTAGAAACAAGACATAAAGGATCAATTCTGCTAAATACCTGGTGTTATAGGGAGAAGAAAGTGGCGAAAGTACTGGAGGAGGCGAAGGTGGTGGAAGTAACGAATTTAGTGGAGGAGTCGGAGAGACCTCAGGCGAAGTAAGATTTTTGCAACACAAAAACGTAAAATTGAAAATACATGTATTTGCCATTTTTCACAAATTAATCTGATACTCTGGTGCTATACAAGAACCACGTTTACGCTTTGAGTTGGATGAACAATTACACAAGAAATCGCATGAGTTGAGCTGGGCGTACTAGAAGCAAGACATAAAGGATCAATTCTGCTAAACACCTGGTGTTATAGGGTGAAGAAAGTGGCGAAAGTACCGGAGGAGGCGAAGGTTTCGGAGGTGGTGAAGGATCCCCAGAGACATCAGGCGAAGTAAGAATTTTGCACCACAAAACATAAAATTGAAAATACATGCATGTGCCATCTTTCACATACTAATCTGATACTCTGGTGCTATACAAGCACCACGTTTACGCTTTGAGTTGGATGAACAATTACGCAAGAAATCGCATGAGTTGAGCTGGGCGTACTAGAAACAAGACATAAAGGATCAATTCTGCTAAATATCTGGTGTTATAGGGAGAAGAAAGTGGCGAAAGTACTGGAGGAGGCGAAGGTGGTGGAAGTAACGAAGGTAGTGGAGGAGTCGGAGAGACCTCAGGCGAAGTAAGATTTTTGCAACACAAAAACGTAAAATTGAAAATACATGTATTTGCCATTTTTCACAAATTAATCTGATACTCTGGTGCTATACAAGAACCACGTTTACGCTTTGAGTTGGATGAACAATTACGCAAGAAATCGCATGAGTTGAGCTGGGCGTACTAGAAGCAAGACATAAAGGATCAATTCTGCTAAATACCTGGTGTTATAGGGTGAAGAAAGTGGCGAAAGTACCGGAGGAGGCGAAGGCTTCGGAGGTGGCGAAGGATCCCCAGAGACATCAGGCGAAGTAAGAATTTTGCACCACAAAAACATAAAATGGAAAATGCATGCATGTGCCATCTTTCACATACTAATCTGATACTCTGGTGCTATACAAGCACCACGTTTACGCTTTGAGTTGGATGAACAATTACGCAAGAAATCGCATGAGTTGAGCTGGGCGTACTAGAAACAAGACATAAAGGATCAATTCTGCTAAATACCTGGTGTTATAGGGAGAAGAAAGTGGCGAAAGTACCGGAGGAGGCGAAGGCTTCGGAGGTGGCGAAGGATCCCCAGAGACATCAGGCGAAGTAAGAATTTTGCACCACAAAAACATAAAATGGAAAATGCATGCATGTGCCATCTTTCACATACTAATCTGATACTCTGGTGCCATACAAGCACCACGTTTACGCTTTGAGTTGGATGAACAATTACGCAAAAAATCGCATGAGTTAAGCTGGGCGTACTAGAAACAAGACATAAAGGAGCATTTCTGCTAAACACCTGGTGTTATAGGGTGAAGAAAGTGGCGAAAGTACCGGAGGAGGCGAAGGTTTCGGAGGTGATGAAGGATCCCCAGAGACATCAGGCGAAGTAAGAATTTTGCACCACAAAAACATAAAATGGAAAATGCATGCATGTGCCATCTTTCACATACTAATCTGATACTCTGGTGCCATACAAGCATCACGTTTACGCTTTGAGTTGGATGAACAATTACGCAAAAAATCGCATGAGTTAAGCTGGGCGTACTAGAAACAAGACATAAAGGAGCATTTCTGCTAAACACCTGGTGTTATAGGGTGAAGAAAGTGGCGAAAGTACCGGAGGAGGCGAAGGTTTCGGAGGTGATGAAGGATCCCCAGAGACATCAGGCGAAGTAAGAATTTTGCACCACAAAAACATAAAATTGAAAATACATGCATGTGCCATCTTTCACATACTAATCTGATACTCTGGTGCTATACAAGCACCACGTTTACGCTTTGAGTTGGATGAACAATTACGCAAGAAATCGCATGAGTTGAGCTGGGCGTACTAGAAACAAGACATAAAGGATCAATTCTGCTAAATACCTGGTGTTATAGGGAGAAGAAAGTGGCGAAAGTACTGGAGGAGGCGAAGGTGGTGGAAGTAACGAATTTAGTGGAGGAGTCGGAGAGACCTCAGGCGAAGTAAGATTTTTGCAACACAAAAACGTAAAATTGAAAATACATGTATTTGCCATTTTTCACAAATTAATCTGATACTCTGGTGCTATACAAGAACCACGTTTACGCTTTGAGTTGGATGAACAATTACGCAAGAAATCGCATGAGTTGAGCTGGGCGTACTAGAAGCAAGACATAAAGGATCAATTCTGCTAAATACCTGGTGTTATAGGGTGAAGAAAGTGGCGAAAGTACCGGAGGAGGCGAAGGCTTCGGAGGTGGCGAAGGATCCCCAGAGACATCAGGCGAAGTAAGAATTTTGCACCACAAAAACATAAAATGGAAAATGCATGCATGTGCCATCTTTCACATACTAATCTGATACTCTGGTGCTATACAAGCACCACGTTTACGCTTTGAGTTGGATGAACAATTACGCAAGAAATCGCATGAGTTGAGCTGGGCGTACTAGAAACAAGACATAAAGGATCAATTCTGCTAAATACCTGGTGTTATAGGGAGAAGAAAGTGGCGAAAGTACTGGAGGAGGCGAAGGTGGTGGAAGTAACGAAGGTAGTGGAGGAGTCGGAGAGACCTCAGGCGAAGTAAGATTTTTGCACCACAAAAACGTAAAATTGAAAATGCATGTATTTGCCATTTTTCACAAATTAATCTGATACTCTGGTGCTATACAAGCACCACGTTTACGCTTTGAGTTGGATGAACAATTACGCAAAAAATCGCATGAGTTAAGCTGGGCGTACTAGAAACAAGACATAAAGGAGCATTTCTGCTAAATACCTGGTGTTATAGGGTGAAGAAACTGGCGAAAGTACCGGAGGAGGCGAAGGTGGTGGAAGTAACGAATTTAGTGGAGGAGTCGGAGAGACCTCAGGCGAAGTAAGATTTTTGCAACACAAAAACGTAAAATTGAAAATACGTGTATTTGCCATTTTTCACAAATTAATCTGATACTCTGGTGCTATACAAGAACCACGTTTACGCTTTGAGTTGGATGAACAATTACGCAAGAAATCGCATGAGTTGAGCTGGGCGTACTAGAAGCAAGACATAAAGGATCAATTCTGCTAAACACCTGGTGTTATAGGGTGAAGAAAGTGGCGAAAGTACCGGAGGAGGCGAAGGTTTCGGAGGTGGTGAAGGATCCCCAGAGACATCAGGCGAAGTAAGAATTTTGCACCACAAAACATAAAATTGAAAATACATGCATGTGCCATCTTTCACATACTAATCTGATACTCTGGTGCTATACAAGCACCACGTTTACGCTTTGAGTTGGATGAACAATTACGCAAGAAATCGCATGAGTTGAGCTGGGCGTACTAGAAACAAGACATAAAGGATCAATTCTGCTAAATATCTGGTGTTATAGGGAGAAGAAAGTGGCGAAAGTACTGGAGGAGGCGAAGGTGGTGGAAGTAACGAAGGTAGTGGAGGAGTCGGAGAGACCTCAGGCGAAGTAAGATTTTTGCAACACAAAAACGTAAAATTGAAAATACATGTATTTGCCATTTTTCACAAATTAATCTGATACTCTGGTGCTATACAAGAACCACGTTTACGCTTTGAGTTGGATGAACAATTACGCAAGAAATCGCATGAGTTGAGCTGGGCGTACTAGAAGCAAGACATAAAGGATCAATTCTGCTAAATACCTGGTGTTATAGGGTGAAGAAAGTGGCGAAAGTACCGGAGGAGGCGAAGGCTTCGGAGGTGGCGAAGGATCCCCAGAGACATCAGGCGAAGTAAGAATTTTGCACCACAAAAACATAAAATGGAAAATGCATGCATGTGCCATCTTTCACATACTAATCTGATACTCTGGTGCTATACAAGCACCACGTTTACGCTTTGAGTTGGATGAACAATTACGCAAGAAATCGCATGAGTTGAGCTGGGCGTACTAGAAACAAGACATAAAGGATCAATTCTGCTAAATACCTGGTGTTATAGGGAGAAGAAAGTGGCGAAAGTACTGGAGGAGGCGAAGGTGGTGGAAGTAACGAAGGTAGTGGAGGAGTCGGAGAGACCTCAGGCGAAGTAAGATTTTTGCACCACAAAAACGTAAAATTGAAAATGCATGTATTTGCCATTTTTCACAAATTAATCTGATACTCTGGTGCTATACAAGCACCACGTTTACGCTTTGAGTTGGATGAACAATTACGCAAAAAATCGCATGAGTTAAGCTGGGCGTACTAGAAACAAGACATAAAGGAGCATTTCTGCTAAATACCTGGTGTTATAGGGTGAAGAAAGTGGCGAAAGTACCGGAGGAGGCGAAGGCTTCGGAGGTGGCGAAGGATCTCCAGAGACATCAGGCGAAGTAAGAATTTTGCACCACAAAAACATAAAAGGGAAAATGCATGCATGTGCCATCTTTCACATACTAATCTGATACTCTGGTGCTATACAAGCACCACGTTTACGCTTTTGAGTTGGATGAACAGTTACGCAAGAACTCGCATGAGTCAAGCTGGGCGTACTAGAAACAATACATAAAGGAGCAGTTCTGCTAAACACCTAGTGTTTTAGGGTGAAGAAAGTGGCGAAAGTACTGGAGGAGGCGAAGGTGGTGGAAGTAACGAAGGTAGTGGAGGAGTCGGAGAGACCTCAGGCGAAGTAAGATTTTTGCAACACAAAAACGTAAAATTGAAAATACATGTATTTGCCATTTTTCACAAATTAATCTGATACTCTGGTGCTATACAAGAACCACGTTTACGCTTTGAGTTGGATGAACAATTACGCAAGAAATCGCATGAGTTGAGCTGGGCGTACTAGAAGCAAGACATAAAGGATCAATTCTGCTAAATACCTGGTGTTATAGGGTGAAGAAAGTGGCGAAAGTACCGGAGGAGGCGAAGGCTTCGGAGGTGGCGAAGGATCCCCAGAGACATCAGGCGAAGTAAGAATTTTGCACCACAAAAACATAAAATGGAAAATGCATGCATGTGCCATCTTTCACATACTAATCTGATACTCTGGTGCCATACAAGCACCACGTTTACGCTTTGAGTTGGATGAACAATTACGCAAAAAATCGCATGAGTTAAGCTGGGCGTACTAGAAACAAGACATAAAGGAGCATTTCTGCTAAACACCTGGTGTTATAGGGTGAAGAAAGTGGCGAAAGTACCGGAGGAGGCGAAGGTTTCGGAGGTGATGAAGGATCCCCAGAGACATCAGGCGAAGTAAGAATTTTGCACCACAAAAACATAAAATTGAAAATACATGCATGTGCCATCTTTCACATACTAATCTGATACTCTGGTGCTATACAAGCACCACGTTTACGCTTTGAGTTGGATGAACAATTACGCAAGAAATCGCATGAGTTGAGCTGGGCGTACTAGAAACAAGACATAAAGGATCAATTCTGCTAAATACCTGGTGTTATAGGGAGAAGAAAGTGGCGAAAGTACTGGAGGAGGCGAAGGTGGTGGAAGTAACGAATTTAGTGGAGGAGTCGGAGAGACCTCAGGCGAAGTAAGATTTTTGCAACACAAAAACGTAAAATTGAAAATACATGTATTTGCCATTTTTCACAAATTAATCTGATACTCTGGTGCTATACAAGAACCACGTTTACGCTTTGAGTTGGATGAACAATTACGCAAGAAATCGCATGAGTTGAGCTGGGCGTACTAGAAGCAAGACATAAAGGATCAATTCTGCTAAACACCTGGTGTTATAGGGTGAAGAAAGTGGCGAAAGTACCGGAGGAGGCGAAGGTTTCGGAGGTGGTGAAGGATCCCCAGAGACATCAGGCGAAGTAAGAATTTTGCACCACAAAACATAAAATTGAAAATACATGCATGTGCCATCTTTCACATACTAATCTGATACTCTGGTGCTATACAAGCACCACGTTTACGCTTTGAGTTGGATGAACAATTACGCAAGAAATCGCATGAGTTGAGCTGGGCGTACTAGAAACAAGACATAAAGGATCAATTCTGCTAAATATCTGGTGTTATAGGGAGAAGAAAGTGGCGAAAGTACTGGAGGAGGCGAAGGTGGTGGAAGTAACGAAGGTAGTGGAGGAGTCGGAGAGACCTCAGGCGAAGTAAGATTTTTGCAACACAAAAACGTAAAATTGAAAATACATGTATTTGCCATTTTTCACAAATTAATCTGATACTCTGGTGCTATACAAGAACCACGTTTACGCTTTGAGTTGGATGAACAATTACGCAAGAAATCGCATGAGTTGAGCTGGGCGTACTAGAAGCAAGACATAAAGGATCAATTCTGCTAAATACCTGGTGTTATAGGGTGAAGAAAGTGGCGAAAGTACCGGAGGAGGCGAAGGCTTCGGAGGTGGCGAAGGATCCCCAGAGACATCAGGCGAAGTAAGAATTTTGCACCACAAAAACATAAAATGGAAAATGCATGCATGTGCCATCTTTCACATACTAATCTGATACTCTGGTGCTATACAAGCACCACGTTTACGCTTTGAGTTGGATGAACAATTACGCAAGAAATCGCATGAGTTGAGCTGGGCGTACTAGAAACAAGACATAAAGGATCAATTCTGCTAAATACCTGGTGTTATAGGGAGAAGAAAGTGGCGAAAGTACTGGAGGAGGCGAAGGTGGTGGAAGTAACGAAGGTAGTGGAGGAGTCGGAGAGACCTCAGGCGAAGTAAGATTTTTGCACCACAAAAACGTAAAATTGAAAATGCATGTATTTGCCATTTTTCACAAATTAATCTGATACTCTGGTGCTATACAAGAACCACGTTTACGCTTTGAGTTGGATGAACAATTACGCAAGAAATCGCATGAGTTGAGCTGGGCGTACTAGAAGCAAGACATAAAGGATCAATTCTGCTAAATACCTGGTGTTATAGGGTGAAGAAAGTGGCGAAAGTACCGGAGGAGGCGAAGGCTTCGGAGGTGGCGAAGGATCCCCAGAGACATCAGGCGAAGTAAGAATTTTGCACCACAAAAACATAAAATGGAAAATGCATGCATGTGCCATCTTTCACATACTAATCTGATACTCTGGTGCTATACAAGCACCACGTTTACGCTTTGAGTTGGATGAACAATTACGCAAGAAATCGCATGAGTTGAGCTGGGCGTACTAGAAACAAGACATAAAGGATCAATTCTGCTAAATACCTGGTGTTATAGGGAGAAGAAAGTGGCGAAAGTACTGGAGGAGGCGAAGGTGGTGGAAGTAACGAAGGTAGTGGAGGAGTCGGAGAGACCTCAGGCGAAGTAAGATTTTTGCACCACAAAAACGTAAAATTGAAAATGCATGTATTTGCCATTTTTCACAAATTAATCTGATACTCTGGTGCTATACAAGCACCACGTTTACGCTTTGAGTTGGATGAACAATTACGCAAAAAATCGCATGAGTTAAGCTGGGCGTACTAGAAACAAGACATAAAGGAGCATTTCTGCTAAATACCTGGTGTTATAGGGTGAAGAAAGTGGCGAAAGTACCGGAGGAGGCGAAGGTTTCGGAGGTGGTGAAGGATCCCCAGAGACATCAGGCGAAGTAAGAATTTTGCACCACAAAAACATAAATTTGAAAATACATGCATGTGCCATCTTTCACATACTAATCTGATACTCTGGTGCTATACAAGCACCACGTTTACGCTTTTGAGTTGGATGAACAGTTACGCAAGAACTCGCATGAGTCAAGCTGGGCGTACTAGAAACAATACATAAAGGAGCAGTTCTGCTAAACACCTAGTGTTATAGGGTGAAGAAAGTGGCGAAAGTACTGGAGGAGGCGAAGGTGGTGGAAGTAACGAAGGTAGTGGAGGAGTCGGAGAGACCTCAGGCGAAGTAAGATTTTTGCAACACAAAAACGTAAAATTGAAAATACATGTATTTGCCATTTTTCACAAATTAATCTGATACTCTGGTGCTATGCAAGCACCACGTTTACACTTTGAGTTGGATGAACAATTACGCAAGAAATCGCATGAGTTGAGCTGGGCGTACTAGAAGCAAGACATAAAGGATCAATTCTGCTAAATACCTGGTGTTATAGGGTGAAGAAAGTGGCGAAAGTACCGGAGGAGGCGAAGGCTTCGGAGGTGGCGAAGGATCCCCAGAGACATCAGGCGAAGTAAGAATTTTGCACCACAAAAACATAAAATGGAAAATGCATGCATGTGCCATCTTTCACATACTAATCTGATACTCTGGTGCTATACAAGCACCACGTTTACGCTTTGAGTTGGATGAACAATTACGCAAAAAATCGCATGAGTTAAGCTGGGCGTACTAGAAACAAGACATAAAGGAGCATTTCTGCTAAACACCTGGTGTTATAGGGTGAAGAAAGTGGCGAAAGTACCGGAGGAGGCGAAGGTTTCGGAGGTGGTGAAGGATCCCCAGAGACATCAGGCGAAGTAAGAATTTTGCACCACAAAACATAAAATTGAAAATACATGCATGTGCCATCTTTCACATACTAATCTGATACTCTGGTGCTATACAAGCACCACGTTTACGCTTTGAGTTGGATGAACAATTACGCAAGAAATCGCATGAGTTGAGCTGGGCGTACTAGAAACAAGACATAAAGGATCAATTCTGCTAAATATCTGGTGTTATAGGGAGAAGAAAGTGGCGAAAGTACTGGAGGAGGCGAAGGTGGTGGAAGTAACGAAGGTAGTGGAGGAGTCGGAGAGACCTCAGGCGAAGTAAGATTTTTGCAACACAAAAACGTAAAATTGAAAATACATGTATTTGCCATTTTTCACAAATTAATCTGATACTCTGGTGCTATACAAGAACCACGTTTACGCTTTGAGTTGGATGAACAATTACGCAAGAAATCGCATGAGTTGAGCTGGGCGTACTAGAAGCAAGACATAAAGGATCAATTCTGCTAAATACCTGGTGTTATAGGGTGAAGAAAGTGGCGAAAGTACCGGAGGAGGCGAAGGCTTCGGAGGTGGCGAAGGATCCCCAGAGACATCAGGCGAAGTAAGAATTTTGCACCACAAAAACATAAAATGGAAAATGCATGCATGTGCCATCTTTCACATACTAATCTGATACTCTGGTGCTATACAAGCACCACGTTTACGCTTTGAGTTGGATGAACAATTACGCAAGAAATCGCATGAGTTGAGCTGGGCGTACTAGAAACAAGACATAAAGGATCAATTCTGCTAAATACCTGGTGTTATAGGGAGAAGAAAGTGGCGAAAGTACTGGAGGAGGCGAAGGTGGTGGAAGTAACGAAGGTAGTGGAGGAGTCGGAGAGACCTCAGGCGAAGTAAGATTTTTGCACCACAAAAACGTAAAATTGAAAATGCATGTATTTGCCATTTTTCACAAATTAATCTGATACTCTGGTGCTATACAAGCACCACGTTTACGCTTTGAGTTGGATGAACAATTACGCAAAAAATCGCATGAGTTAAGCTGGGCGTACTAGAAACAAGACATAAAGGAGCATTTCTGCTAAATACCTGGTGTTATAGGGTGAAGAAAGTGGCGAAAGTACCGGAGGAGGCGAAGGTTTCGGAGGTGGTGAAGGATCCCCAGAGACATCAGGCGAAGTAAGAATTTTGCACCACAAAAACATAAATTTGAAAATACATGCATGTGCCATCTTTCACATACTAATCTGATACTCTGGTGCTATACAAGCACCACGTTTACGCTTTTGAGTTGGATGAACAGTTACGCAAGAACTCGCATGAGTCAAGCTGGGCGTACTAGAAACAATACATAAAGGAGCAGTTCTGCTAAACACCTAGTGTTATAGGGTGAAGAAAGTGGCGAAAGTACTGGAGGAGGCGAAGGTGGTGGAAGTAACGAAGGTAGTGGAGGAGTCGGAGAGACCTCAGGCGAAGTAAGATTTTTGCAACACAAAAACGTAAAATTGAAAATACATGTATTTGCCATTTTTCACAAATTAATCTGATACTCTGGTGCTATGCAAGCACCACGTTTACGCTTTGAGTTGGATGAACAATTACGCAAGAAATCGCATGAGTTGAGCTGGGCGTACTAGAAGCAAGACATAAAGGATCAATTCTGCTAAATACCTGGTGTTATAGGGTGAAGAAAGTGGCGAAAGTACCGGAGGAGGCGAAGGCTTCGGAGGTGGCGAAGGATCCCCAGAGACATCAGGCGAAGTAAGAATTTTGCACCACAAAAACATAAAATGGAAAATGCATGCATGTGCCATCTTTCACATACTAATCTGATACTCTGGTGCTATACAAGCACCACGTTTACGCTTTGAGTTGGATGAACAATTACGCAAAAAATCGCATGAGTTAAGCTGGGCGTACTAGAAACAAGACATAAAGGAGCATTTCTGCTAAACACCTGGTGTTATAGGGTGAAGAAAGTGGCGAAAGTACCGGAGGAGGCGAAGGTTTCGGAGGTGGTGAAGGATCCCCAGAGACATCAGGCGAAGTAAGAATTTTGCACCACAAAAACATAAAATTGAAAATACATGCATGTGCCATCTTTCACATACTAATCTGATACTCTGGTGCTGTACAAGCACCACGTTTACGCTTTGAGTTGGATGAACAATTACGCAAGAAATCGCATGAGTTGAGCTGGGCGTACTAGAAACAAGACATAAAGGATCAATTCTGCTAAACACCTAGTGTTATAGGGTGAAGAAAGTGGCGAAAGTACTGGAGGAGGCGAAGGTGGTGGAAGTAACGAAGGTAGTGGAGGAGTCGGAGAGACCTCAGGCGAAGTAAGATTTTTGCAACACAAAAACGTAAAATTGAAAATACATGTATTTGCCATTTTTCACAAATTAATCTGATACTCTGGTGCTATACAAGAACCACGTTTACGCTTTGAGTTGGATGAACAATTACGCAAGAAATCGCATGAGTTGAGCTGGGCGTACTAGAAGCAAGACATAAAGGATCAATTCTGCTAAATACCTGGTGTTATAGGGAGAAGAAAGTGGCGAAAGCACTGGAGGAGGCGAAGGTGGTGGAAGTAACGAAGATAATGGAGGAGTCGGAGAGACCTCAGGCGAAGTAAGATTTTTGCACCACAAAAACGTAAAATTGAAAATGCATGCATGTGCTATCTTTCACATACTAATCTGATACTCTGGTGCTATACAAGCACCACGTTTACGCTTTGAGTTGGATGAACAATTACGCAAAAAATCGCATGAGTTAAGCTGGGCGTACTAGAAACAAGACATAAAGGAGCATTTCTGCTAAATACCTGGTGTTATAGGGTGAAGAAAGTGGCGAAAGTACCGGAGGAGGCGAAGGCTTCGGAGGTGGCGAAGGATCCCCAGAGACATCAGGCGAAGTAAGAATTTTGCACCACAAAAACATAAAATGGAAAATGCATGCATGTGCCATCTTTCACATACTAATCTGATACTCTGGTGCTATACAAGCACCACGTTTACGCTTTTGAGTTGGATGAACAGTTACGCAAGAACTCGCATGAGTCAAGCTGGGCGTACTAGAAACAATACATAAAGGAGCAGTTCTGCTAAACACCTAGTGTTATAGGGTGAAGAAAGTGGCGAAAGTACTGGAGGAGGCGAAGATGGTGGAAGTAACGAAGGTAGTGGAGGAGTCGGAGAGACCTCAGGCGAAGTAAGATTTTTGCAACACAAAAACGTAAAATTGAAAATACATGTATTTGCCATTTTCCACAAATTAATCTGATACTCTGGTGCTATGCAAGCACCACGTTTACGCTTTGAGTTGGATGAACAATTACGCAAGAAATCGCATGAGTTGAGCTGGGCGTACTAGAAGCAAGACATAAAGGATCAATTCTGCTAAATACCTGGTGTTATAGGGTGAAGAAAGTGGCGAAAGTACCGGAGGAGGCGAAGGTTTCGGAGGTGGCGAAGGATCCCCAGAGACATCAGGCGAAGTAAGAATTTTGCACCACAAAAACATAAAATGGAAAATGCATGCATGTGCCATCTTTCACATACTAATCTGATACTCTGGTGCTATACAAGCACCACGTTTACGCTTTGAGTTGGATGAACAATTACGCAAAAAATCGCATGAGTTAAGCTGGGCGTACTAGAAACAAGACATAAAGGAGCATTTCTGCTAAACACCTGGTGTTATAGGGTGAAGAAAGTGGCGAAAGTACTGGAGGAGGCGAAGGTGGTGGAAGTAACGAAGGTAGTGGAGGAGTCGGAGAGACCTCAGGCGAAGTAAGATTTTTGCAACACAAAAACGTAAAATTGAAAATACATGTATTTGCCATTTTTCACAAATTAATCTGATACTCTGGTGCTATACAAGAACCACGTTTACGCTTTGAGTTGGATGAACAATTACGCAAGAAATCGCATGAGTTGAGCTGGGCGTACTAGAAGCAAGACATAAAGGATCAATTCTGCTAAATACCTGGTGTTATAGGGAGAAGAAAGTGGCGAAAGCACTGGAGGAGGCGAAGGTGGTGGAAGTAACGAAGGTAGTGGAGGAGTCGGAGAGACCTCAGGCGAAGTAAGATTTTTGCACCACAAAAACGTAAAATTGAAAATGCATGCATGTGCCATCTTTCACATACTAATCTGATACTCTGGTGCTATACAAGCACCACGTTTACGCTTTGAGTTGGATGAACAATTACGCAAGAAATCGCATGAGTTGAGCTGGGCGTACTAGAAACAAGATATAAAGGATCAATTCTGCTAAATACCTGGTGTTATAGGGAGAAGAAAGTGGCGAAAGTACCGGAGGAGGCGAAGGCTTCGGAGGTGGCGAAGGATCCCCAGAGACATCAGGCGAAGTAAGATTTTTGCACCACAAAAACGTAAAATTGAAAATACATGTATTTGCCATTTTTCACAAATTAATCTGATACTCTGGTGCTATACAAGCACCACGTTTACGCTTTTGAGTTGGATGAACAGTTACGCAAGAACTCGCATGAGTCAAGCTGGGCGTACTAGAAACAATACATAAAGGAGCACTTCTGCTAAATACCTGGTGTTATAGGGTGAAGAAAGTGGCGAAAGTACCGGAGGAGGCGAAGGCTTCGGAGGTGGCGAAGGATCCCCAGAGACATCAGGCGAAGTAAGAATTTTGCACCACAAAAACATAAAATGGAAAATGCATGCATGTGCCATCTTTCACATACTAATCTGATACTCTGGTGCTATACAAGCACCACGTTTACGCTTTGAGTTGGATGAACAATTACGCAAAAAATCGCATGAGTTAAGCTGGGCGTACTAGAAACAAGACATAAAGGAGCATTTCTGCTAAACACCTGGCGTTATAGGGTGAAGAAAGTGGCGAAAGTACCGGAGGAGGCGAAGGTTTCGGAGGTGGTGAAGGATCCCCAGAGACATCAGGCGAAGTAAGAATTTTGCACCACAAAAACATAAAATTGAAAATACATGCATGAGCCATCTTTCACATACTAATCTGATACTCTGGTGCTATACAAGCACCACGTTTACGCTTTGAGTTGGATGAACAATTACGCAAGAAATCGCATGAGTTGAGCTGGGCGTACTAGAAGCGAGACATAAAGGATCAATTCTGCTAAACACCTGGTGTTATAGGGTGAAGAAAGTGGCGAAAGTACTGGAGGAGGCGAAGGTGGTGGAAGTAACGAAGGTAGTGGAGGAGTCGGAGAGACCTCAGGCAAAGTAAGATTTTTGCACCACAAAAAAGTAAAATTGAAAATACATGTATTTGCCATTTTTCACAAATTAATCTCATACTCTGGTGCTATACAAGCACCACGTTTACGCTTTGAGTTGGATGAACAATTACGCAAGAAATAGCATGAGTTGAGCTGGGCGTACTAGAAGCGAGACATAAAGGATCAATTCTGCTAAATACCTGGTGTTATAGGGTGAAGAAAGTGGCGAAAGTACCGGAGGAGGCGAAGGTTTCGGAGGTGGCGAAGGATCCCCAGAGACATCAGGCGAAGTAATAATTTTGCACCACAAAAACATAAAATTGGAAATACATGCATGTGCCATCTTTCACATACTAATCTGATACTCTGGTGCTATACAAGCACCACGTTTACGCTTTGAGTTGGATGAACAATTACGCAAAAAATCGCATGGGTTGAGCTGGGCGTACTAGAAACAAGACATAAAGGAGCATTTCTGCTAAACACCTGGTGTTATAGGGTGAAGAAAGTGGCGAAAGTACCGGAGGAGGCGAAGGTTTCGGAGGTGGCGAAGGATCCCCAGAGACATCAGGCGAAGTAAGAATTTTGCACCACAAAAACATAAAATGGAAAATGCATGCATGTGCCATCTTTCACATACTAATCTGATTCTCTGGTGCTATACAAGCACCACGTTTACGCTTTGAGTTGGATGAACAATTACGCAAGAAATCGCATGGGTTGAGCTGCGCGTACTAGAAGCGAGACATAAAGGATCAATTCTGCTAAACACCTGGTGTTATAGGGTGAAGAAAGTGGCGAAAGTACTGGAGGAGGCGAAGGTGGTGGAAGTAACGAAGGTAGTGGAGGAGTCGGAGAGACCTCAGGCAAAGTAAGATTTTTGCACCACAAAATAGTAAAATTGAAAATACATGTATTTGCCATTTTTCACAAATTAATCTGATACTCTAATGCTATACAAGCACCACGTTTACGCTTTGAGTTGGATGAACAATTACGCAAGAAATCGCATGAGTTGAGCTGGGCGTACTAGAAGCGAGACATAAAGGATCAATTCTGCTAAACACCTGGTGTTATAGGGTGAAGAAAGTGGCGAAAGTACTGGAGGAGGCGAAGGTGGTGGAAGTAACGAAGGTAGTGGAGGAGTCGGAGAGACCTCAGGCAAAGTAAGATTTTTGCACCACAAAAAAGTAAAATTGAAAATACATGTATTTGCCATTTTTCACAAATTAATCTGATACTCTGGTGCTATACAAGCACCACGTTTACGCTTTGAGTTGGATGAACAATTACGCAAGAAATAGCATGAGTTGAGCTGGGCGTACTAGAAGCGAGACATAAAGGATCAATTCAGCTAAATTCCTGGTGTTATAGGGTGAAGAAAGTGGCGAAAGTACTGGAGGAGGCGAAGGCTTCGGAGGTGGCGAAGGATCCCCAGAGACATCAGGCGAAGTAAGAATTTTGCACCACAAAAACATAAAATGGAAAATGCATGCATGTGCCATCTTTCACATACTAATCTGATACTCTGGTGCTATACAAGCACCACGTTTACGCTTTGAGTTGGATGAACAATTACGCAAAAAATCGCATGAGTTAAGCTGGGCGTACTAGAAACAAGACATAAAGGAGCATTTCTGCTAAACCCCTGGTGTTATAGGGTGAAGAAAGTGGCGAAAGTACCGGAGGAGGCGAAGGTTTCGGAGGTGGTGAAGGATCCCCAGAGACATCAGGCGAAGTAAGAATTTTGCACCACAAAAACATAAAATTGAAAATACATGCATGTGCCATCTTTCACATACTAATCTGATACTCTGGTGCTATACAAGCATCACGTTTACGCTTTGAGTTGGATGAACAATTACGCAAAAAATCGCATGAGTTAAGCTGGGCGTACTAGAAACAAGACATAAAGGAGCATTTCTGCTAAACCCCTGGTGTTATAGGGTGAAGAAAGTGGCGAAAGTACCGGAGGAGGCGAAGGTTTCGGAGGTGGTGAAGGATCCCCAGAGACCTCAGGCGAAGTAAGATTTTTGCAACACAAAAACGTAAAATTGAAAATACATGTATTTGCCATTTTTCACAAATTAATCTGATACTCTGGTGGTATACAAGCACCACGTTTA
Source organism: Cylicocyclus nassatus (assembly GCA_958299035.1). NCBI lineage: Eukaryota > Metazoa > Nematoda > Chromadorea > Rhabditida > Strongylidae > Cylicocyclus > Cylicocyclus nassatus. The sequence goes on from CATQJL010000305.1 coordinate 61,760,342, forward strand.
CGCTTTGAGTTGGATGAACAATTACGCAAGAAATCGCATGAGTTGAGCTGGGCGTACTAGAAGCAAGACATAAAGGATCAATTCTGCTAAATACCTGGTGTTATAGGGTGAAGAAAGTGGCGAAAGTACTGGAGGAGGCGAAGGCTTCGGAGGTGGCGAAGGATCCCCAGAGACATCAGGCGAAGTAAGAATTTTGCACCACAAAAACATGAAATGGAAAATGCATGCATGTGCCATCTTTCACATACTAATCTGATACTCTGGTGCTATACAAGCACCACGTTTACGCTTTGAGTTGGATGAACAATTACGCAAAAAATCGCATGAGTTAAGCTGGGCGTACTAGAAACAAGACATAAAGGAGCATTTCTTCTAAACACCTGTTGTTATAGGGTGAAGAAAGTGGCGAAAGTACCGGAGGAGGCGAAGGTTTCGGAGGTGGTGAAGGATCCCCAGTGACATCAGGCGAAGTAAGAATTTTGCACCACAAAAACATAAAATTGAAAATACATGCATGTGCCATCTTTCACATACTAATCTGATACTCTGGTGCTATACAAGCACCACGTTTACGCTTTGAGTTGGATGAACAATTACGCAAAAAATCGCATGAGTTAAGCTGGGCGTACTAGAAACAAGACATAAAGGAGCATTTCTGCTAAACACCTGGTGTTATAGGGTGAAGAAAGTGGCGAAAGTACCGGAGGAGGCGAAGGTTTCGGAGGTGGTGAAGGATCCCCAGAGACATCAGGCGAAGTAAGAATTTTGCACCACAAAAACATAAAATGGAAAATGCATGCATGTGCCATCTTTCACATACTAATCTGATACTCTGGTGCTATACAAGCACCACGTTTACGCTTTGAGTTGGATGAACAATTACGCAAAAAATCGCATGAGTTAAGCTGGGCGTACTAGAAACAAGACATAAAGGAGCATTTCTGCTAAATACCTGGTGTTATAGGGTGAAGAAAGTGGCGAAAGTACTGGAGGAGGCGAAGGCTTCGCAGGTGGCGAAGGATCCCCAGAGACATCAGGCGAAGTAAGAATTTTGCACCACAAAAACATAAAATTGAAAATACATGCATGTGCCATCTTTCACATACTAATCTGATACTCTGGTGCTATACAAGCACCACGTTTACGCTTTGAGTTGGATGAACAATTACGCAAGAAATCGCATGAGTTGAGCTGGGCGTACTAGAAACAAGACATAAAGGATCAATTCTGCTAAATACCTGGTGTTATAGGGAGAAGAAAGTGGCGAAAGTACTGGAGGAGGCGAAGGTGGTGGAAGTAACGAAGGTAGTGGAGGAGTCGGAGAGACCTCAGGCGAAGTAAGATTTTTGCAACACAAAAACGTAAAATTGAAAATACATGTATTTGCCATTTTTCACAAATTAATCTGATACTCTGGTGCTATACAAGCACCACGTTTACGCTTTGAGTTGGATGAACAATTACGCAAGAAATAGCATGAGTTGAGCTGGGCGTACTAGAAGCGAGACATAAAGGATCAATTCTGCTAAATACCTGGTGTTATAGGGTGAAGAAAGTGGCGAAAGTACTGGAGGAGGCGAAGGCTTTGGAGGTGGCGAAGGATCCCCAGAGACATCAGGCGAAGTAAGAATTTTGCACCACAAAAACATAAAATTGAAAATACATGCATGTGCCATCTTTCACATACTAATCTGATACTCTGGTGCTATACAAGCACCACGTTTACGCTTTGAGTTGGATGAACAATTACGCAAGAAATCGCATGAGTTGAGCTGGGCGTACTAGAAACAAGACATAAAGGATCAATTCTGCTAAATACCTGGTGTTATAGGGAGAAGAAAGTGGCGAAAGTACTGGAGGAGGCGAAGGTGGTGGAAGTAACGAAGGTAGTGGAGGAGTCGGAGAGACCTCAGGCGAAGTAAGATTTTTGCAACACAAAAACGTAAAATTGAAAATACATGTATTTGCCATTTTTCACAAATTAATCTGATACTCTGGTGCTATACAAGCACCACGTTTACGCTTTTGAGTTGGATGAACAGTTACGCAAGAAATCCATGAGTTAAGCTGGGCGTACTAGAAGCAAGACATAAAGGAGCATTTCTGCTAAACACCTGGTGTTATAGGGTGAAGAAAGTGGCGAAAGTACCGGAGGAGGCGAAGGCTTCGGAGGAGGCGAAGGATCCCCAGAGACATCAGGCGAAGTAAGAATTTTGCACCACAAAAACATAAAATTGAAAATACATCCATGTGCCATCTTTCACATATTAATCTGATACTCTGGTGCTATACAAGCACCACGTTCACGCTTTTGAGTTGGATGAACAGTTACGCAAAAAATCGCATGAGTTGAGCTGGGCGTACAGAAACAAGACATAAAGGAGCACTTCTGCTAAATGCCTGGTGTTATAGGGTGAAGAAAGTGGCGAAAGTACTGGAGGAGGCGAAGGTGGTGGAAGTAACGAAGGTAGTGGAGGAGTCGGAGAGACCTCAGGCGAAGTAAGATTTTTGCAACACAAAAACGTAAAATTGAAAATACATGTATTTGCCATTTTTCACAAATTAATCTGATACTCTGGTGCTATACAAGCACCACGTTTACGCTTTTGAGTTGGATGAACAGTTACGCAAGAAATCCATGAGTTAAGCTGGGCGTACTAGAAGCAAGACATAAAGGAGCATTTCTGCTAAACACCTGGTGTTATAGGGTGAAGAAAGTGGTGAAAGTACCGGAGGAGGCGAAGGCTTCGGAGGAGGCGAAGGATCCCCAGAGACATCAGGCGAAGTAAGAATTTTGCACCACAAAAACATAAAATTGAAAATACATGCATGTGCCATCTTTCACATACTAATCTGATACTCTGGTGCTATACAAGCACCACGTTTACGCTTTGAGTTGGATGAACAATTACGCAAGAAATCGCATGAGTTGAGCTGGGCGTACTAGAAACAAGACATAAAGGATCAATTCTGCTAAATACCTGGTGTTATAGGGAGAAGAAAGTGGCGAAAGTACTGGAGGAGGCGAAGGTGGTGGAAGTAACGAAGGTAGTGGAGGAGTCGGAGAGACCTCAGGCGAAGTAAGATTTTTGCAACACAAAAACGTAAAATTGAAAATACATGTATTTGCCATTTTTCACAAATTAATCTGATACTCTGGTGCTATACAAGCACCACGTTTACGCTTTGAGTTGGATGAACAATTACGCAAGAAATAGCATGAGTTGAGCTGGGCGTACTAGAAGCGAGACATAAAGGATCAATTCTGCTAAATACCTGGTGTTATAGGGTGAAGAAAGTGGCGAAAGTACTGGAGGAGGCGAAGGCTTCGGAGGTGGCGAAGGATCCCCAGAGACATCAGGCGAAGTAAGAATTTTGCACCACAAAAACATAAAATTGAAAATACATGCATGTGCCATCTTTCACATACTAATCTGATACTCTGGTGCTATACAAGCACCACGTTTACGCTTTGAGTTGGATGAACAATTACGCAAGAAATCGCATGAGTTGAGCTGGGCGTACTAGAAACAAGACATAAAGGATCAATTCTGCTAAATACCTGGTGTTATAGGGAGAAGAAAGTGGCGAAAGTACTGGAGGAGGCGAAGGTGGTGGAAGTAACGAAGGTAGTGGAGGAGTCGGAGAGACCTCAGGCGAAGTAAGATTTTTGCAACACAAAAACGTAAAATTGAAAATACATGTATTTGCCATTTTTCACAAATTAATCTGATACTCTGGTGCTATACAAGCACCACGTTTACGCTTTGAGTTGGATGAACAATTACGCAAGAAATAGCATGAGTTGAGCTGGGCGTACTAGAAGCGAGACATAAAGGATCAATTCTGCTAAATACCTGGTGTTATAGGGTGAAGAAAGTGGCGAAAGTACTGGAGGAGGCGAAGGCTTCGGAGGTGGCGAAGGATCCCCAGAGACATCAGGCGAAGTAAGAATTTTGCACCACAAAAACATAAAATTGAAAATACATGCATGTGCCATCTTTCACATACTAATCTGATACTCTGGTGCTATACAAGCACCACGTTTACGCTTTGAGTTGGATGAACAATTACGCAAAAAATCGCATGAGTTAAGCTGGGCGTACTAGAAACAAGACATAAAGGAGCATTTCTGCTAAACACCTGGTGTTATAGGGTGAAGAAAGTGGCGAAAGTACCGGAGGAGGCGAAGGTTTCGGAGGTGGTGAAGGATCCCCAGAGACATCAGGCGAAGTAAGAATTTTGCACCACAAAAACATAAAATGGAAAATGCATGCATGTGCCATCTTTCACATACTAATCTGATACTCTGGTGCTATACAAGCACCACGTTTACGCTTTGAGTTGGATGAACAATTACGCAAAAAATCGCATGAGTTAAGCTGGGCGTACTAGAAACAAGACATAAAGGAGCATTTCTGCTAAATACCTGGTGTTATAGGGTGAAGAAAGTGGCGAAAGTACTGGAGGAGGCGAAGGCTTCGGAGGTGGCGAAGGATCCCCAGAGACATCAGGCGAAGTAAGAATTTTGCACCACAAAAACATAAAATTGAAAATACATGCATGTGCCATCTTTCACATACTAATCTGATACTCTGGTGCTATACAAGCACCACGTTTACGCTTTGAGTTGGATGAACAATTACGCAAGAAATCGCATGAGTTGAGCTGGGCGTACTAGAAACAAGACATAAAGGATCAATTCTGCTAAATACCTGGTGTTATAGGGAGAAGAAAGTGGCGAAAGTACTGGAGGAGGCGAAGGTGGTGGAAGTAACGAAGGTAGTGGAGGAGTCGGAGAGACCTCAGGCGAAGTAAGATTTTTGCAACACAAAAACGTAAAATTGAAAATACATGTATTTGCCATTTTTCACAAATTAAACTGATACTCTGGTGCTATACAAGCACCACGTTTACGCTTTTGAGTTGGATGAACAGTTACGCAAGAAATCCATGAGTTAAGCTGGGCGTACTAGAAGCAAGACATAAAGGAGCATTTCTGCTAAACACCTGGTGTTATAGGGTGAAGAAAGTGGCGAAAGTACCGGAGGAGGCGAAGGCTTCGGAGGAGGCGAAGGATCCCCAGAGACATCAGGCGAAGTAAGAATTTTGCACCACAAAAACATAAAATTGAAAATACATCCATGTGCCATCTTTCACATATTAATCTGATACTCTGGTGCTATACAAGCACCACGTTCACGCTTTTGAGTTGGATGAACAGTTACGCAAAAAATCGCATGAGTTGAGCTGGGCGTACAGAAACAAGACATAAAGGAGCACTTCTGCTAAATGCCTGGTGTTATAGGGTGAAGAAAGTGGCGAAAGTACTGGAGGAGGCGAAGGTGGTGGAAGTAACGAAGGTAGTGGAGGAGTCGGAGAGACCTCAGGCGAAGTAAGATTTTTGCAACACAAAAACGTAAAATTGAAAATACATGTATTTGCCATTTTTCACAAATTAATCTGATACTCTGGTGCTATACAAGCACCACGTTTACGCTTTTGAGTTGGATGAACAGTTACGCAAGAAATCCATGAGTTAAGCTGGGCGTACTAGAAGCAAGACATAAAGGAGCATTTCTGCTAAACACCTGGTGTTATAGGGTGAAGAAAGTGGTGAAAGTACCGGAGGAGGCGAAGGCTTCGGAGGAGGCGAAGGATCCCCAGAGACATCAGGCGAAGTAAGAATTTTGCACCACAAAAACATAAAATTGAAAATACATCCATGTGCCATCTTTCACATATTAATCTGATACTCTGGTGCTATACAAGCACCACGTTCACGCTTTTGAGTTGGATGAACAGTTACGCAAAAAATCGCATGAGTTGAGCTGGGCGTACAGAAACAAGACATAAAGGAGCACTTCTGCTAAATGCCTGGTGTTATAGGGTGAAGAAAGTGGCGAAAGTACTGGAGGAGGCGAAGGTGGTGGAAGTAACGAAGGTAGTGGAGGAGTCGGAGAGACCTCAGGCGAAGTAAGATTTTTGCACCACAAAAACCTAAAATTGAAAATACATGTATTTGCCATTTTTCACAAATTAATCTGATACTCCGGTGCTATACAAGAACCACGTTTACGCTTTTGAGTTGGATGAACAGTTACGCAAGAAATCGCATGAGTTGAGCTGGGCGTACTAGAAGCAAGACATAAAGGATCAATTCTGCTAAATACCTGGTGTTATAGGGAGATGAAAGTGGCGAAAGTACTGGAGGAGGCGAAGGCGGTGGAAGTAACGAAGGTAGTGGAGGAGTCGGAGAGACCTCAGGCGAAGTAAGATTTTTGCAACACAAAAACGTAAAATTGAAAATACATGTACTAAGCTGTTGCATAAGTTCTGTCCGATTTTTTTGCCTCATGTTTGAAGCAGCTGTTCTAAGAGAATTTCATCTCTAATTCGATACGGTTGGTATCATTGAAAAGTGCTTTCCTTGCGCTTTCTAAAGCATACCAGAATTCAATAAAATTCTTAGTGTACGGAGATCACAGGCCTAAAATCTCTAAGTGGCCGAGGTACGTTCTATCCCTAGAAATATGTCCTTGCGAGGATATCTCCACAATGCGCCCTTCAAGTCAGGTTCTTTCATTGGCTTCGGAATAAGGGTATGGAATGCTAGTATATGCAGAAGTTCGGTCCCATGAAGAATACGTCTTGCTAGTGAAATTTATCCTCGAACATAAATCTTTGGTATAGATGTTTTACAAGCAATAACTTTCTGCGAATAGAAGTAATCGACAAGCTCAAAGTTGGAGGTGCTAGAGCAAAGCAAGAGCTAACAGTTCCCATCCACCAATTCCTTTTCGGCGCTCACGTCAGTTGTAAAACGTTCGTAGTTCATAAATAGGCATGCACACATGTGCTGAAGCGAGGTCAAAAAGTGGCTAATTTTTTGTTCGGTCAAGAAAATCTCTCGGCAGCGCAAACCCTATGGGCTCTTTTATGTTGCATAATAATCTACGAAAATTTCTCTATCCATCCATTATTAGAAAAGATGCCTATCAATTTTCATAAGGGAGCGTTACCATGTCAAAAAAGACAGATTCGAAGAAAAACGCTGCGAAGTTTTTGCATTCTTGGTTCTTCCTTAACAAAGATTTGCGCAGATCTCAAAATGCATTTTTTAGCCAAGGACTGCTCAACACATAGAAACTAAGACCTTGGAAAAAAGTTGACTCTGAAAGAAGTTATGACATTTTAAACTCAAAAATTCAAATCGGACAGAACTTATGCAACAGCCTAGTATTTGCCATTTTTCACAAATTAATCTGATACTCTGGTGCTATACAAGCACCACGTTTACGCTTTTGAGTTGGATGAACAGTTACGCAAGAAATCCATGAGTTAAGCTGGGCGTACTAGAAGCAAGACATAAAGGAGCATTTCTGCTAAACACCTGGTGTTATAGGGTGAAGAAAGTGGCGAAAGTACCGGAGGAGGCGAAGGCTTCGGAGGAGGCGAAGGATCCCCAGAGACATCAGGCGAAGTAAGAATTTTGCACCACAAAAACATAAAATTGAAAATACATCCATGTGCCATCTTTCACATATTAATCTGATACTCTGGTGCTATACAAGCACCACGTTCACGCTTTTGAGTTGGATGAACAGTTACGCAAAAAATCGCATGAGTTGAGCTGAGCGTACAGAAACAAGACATAAAGGAGCATTTCTGCTAAACACCTGGTGTTATAGGGTGAAGAAAGTAGCGAAAGTACCGGAGGAGGCGAAGGTGGTGGAAGTAACGAAGGTAGTGGAGGAGTCGGAGAGACCTCAGGCGAAGTAAGATTTTTGCACCACAAAAACGTAAAATTGAAAATACATGTATTTGCCATTTTTCACAAATTAATCTGATACTCTGGTGCTATACAAGCACCACGTTTACGCTTTTGAGTTGGATGAACAGTTACGCAAGAACTCGCATGAGTCAAGCTGGGCGTACTAGAAACAAGACATAGAAGAGCATTTCTGCTAAACACCTGGTGTTATAGGGTGAAGAAAGTGGCGAAAGTACCGGAGGAGGCGAAGGTTTCGGAGGTGGTGAAGGATCCCCAGAGACATCAGGCGAAGTAAGAATTTTGCACCACAAAAACATAAAATGGAAAATGCATGCATGTGCCATCTTTCACATACTAATCTGATACTCTGGTGCTATACAAGCACCACGTTTACGCTTTTAGTTGGATGAACAATTACGCAAAAAATCGCATGAGTTAAGCTGGGCGTACTAGAAACAAGACATAAAGGAGCATTTCTACTAAACACCTGGTGTTATAGGGTGAAGAAAGTGGCGAAAGTACCGGAGGAGGCGAAGGTTTCGGAGGTGGTGAAGGATCCCCAGAGACATCAGGCGAAGTAAGAATTTTGCACCACAAAAACATAAAATTGAAAATACATGCATGTGCCATCTTTCACATACTAATCTGATACTCTGGTGCTATACAAGCACCACGTTTACGCTTTGAGTTGGATGAACAATTACGCAAGAAATCGCATGAGTTGAGATGGGCGTACTAGAAACAAGACATAAAGGATCAATTCTGCTAAATACCTGGTGTTATAGGGTGAAGAAAGTACTGGAGGAGGCGAAGGTGGTGGAAGTAACGAAGGTAGTGGAGGAGTCGGAGAGACCTCAGGCGAAGTAAGATTTTTGCACCACAAAAACGTAAAATTGAAAATACATGTATTTGCCATTTTTCACAAATTAATCTGATACTCTGGTGCTATACAAGCACCACGTTTACGCTTTTGAGTTGGATGAACAGTTACGCAAGAACTCGCATGAGTCAAGCTGGGCGTACTAGAAACAAGACATAAAGGATCAATTCTGCTAAATACCTGGTGTTATAGGGAGAAGAAAGTGGCGAAAGTACTGGAAGAGGCGAAGGTTTCGGAGGTGGTGAAGGATCCCCAGAGACATCAGGCGAAGTAAGAATTTTGCACCACAAAAACATAAAATTGAAAATACATGTATTTGCCATTTTTCACAAATTAATCTGATACTCTGGTGCTATACAAGCACCACGTTTACGCTTTGAGTTGGATGAACAATTACGCAAGAAATCCATGAGTTAAGCTGGGCGTACTAGAAGCAAGACATAAAGGAGCATTTTTGCTAAACACCTAGTGTTATAGGGTGAAGAAAGTGGCGAAAGTACCGGAGGAGGCGAAGGCTTCGGAGGTGGCGAAGGATCCCCAGAGACATCAGGCGAAGTAAGAATTTTGCACCACAAAAACATAAAATTGAAAATACATGCATGTGCCATCTTTCACATACTAATCTGATACTCTGGTGCTATACAAGCACCACGTTTAAGCTTTGAGTTGGATGAACAATTACGCAAGAAATCGCATGAGTTGAGCTGAGCGTACAGAAACAAGACATAAAGGATCAATTCTGCTAAATACCTGGTGTTATAGGGAGAAGAAAGTGGCGAAGGTACTGGAGGAGGCGAAGGTGGTGGAAGTAACGAAGGTAGTGGAGGAGTCGGAGAGACCTCAGGCGAAGTAAGATTTTTGCAACACAAAAACGTAAAATTGAAAATACATGTATTTGCCATTTTTCACAAATTAATCTGATACTCTGGTGCTATACAAGCACCACGTTTACGCTTTTGAGTTGGATGAACAGTTACGCAAGAAATCCATGAGTTAAGCTGGGCGTACTAGAAGCAAGACATAAAGGAGCATTTCTGCTAAACACCTGGTGTTATAGGGTGAAGAAAGTGGCGAAAGTACCGGAGGAGGCGAAGGCTTCGGAAGAGGCGAAGGATCCCCAGAGACATCAGGCGAAGTAAGAATTTTGCACCACAAAAACATAAAATTGAAAATACATCCATGTGCCATCTTTCACATATTAATCTGATACTCTGGTGCTATACAAGCACCACGTTCACGCTTTTGAGTTGGATGAACAGTTACGCAAAAAATCGCATGAGTTGAGCTGAGCGTACAGAAACAAGACATAAAGGAGCATTTCTGCTAAACACCTTGTGTTATAGGGTGAAGAAAGTAGCGAAAGTACCGGAGGAGGCGATGGTGGTGGAAGTAACGAAGGTAGTGGAGGAGTCGGAGAGACCTCAGGCGAAGTAAGATTTTTGCACCACAAAAGCCTAAAATTGAAAATACATCCATGTGCCATCTTTCACATATTAATCTGATACTCTGGTGCTATACAAGCACCACGTTCACGCTTTTGAGTTGGATGAACAATTACGCAAGAAATCCATGAGTTAAGCTGGGCGTACTAGAAGCAAGACATAAAGGAGCATTTTTGCTAAACACCTAGTGTTATAGGGTGAAGAAAGTGGCGAAAGTACCGGAGGAGGCGAAGGCTTCGGAGGTGGCGAAGGATCCCCAGAGACATCAGGCGAAGTAAGAATTTTGCACCACAAAAACATAAAATTGAAAATACATGCATGTGCCATCTTTCACATACTAATCTGATACTCTGGTGCTATACAAGCACCACGTTTAAGCTTTGAGTTGGATGAACAATTACGCAAGAAATCGCATGAGTTGAGCTGAGCGTACAGAAGCAAGACATAAAGGAGCATTTTTGCTAAACACCTAGTGTTATAGGGTGAAGAAAGTGGCGAAAGTACCGGAGGAGGCGAAGGCTTCGGAGGTGGCGAAGGATCCCCAGAGACATCAGGCGAAGTAAGAATTTTGCACCACAAAAACATAAAATTGAAAGTACATGCATGTGCCATCTTTCACATACTAATCTGATACTCTGGTGCTATACAAGCACCACGTTTAAGCTTTGAGTTGGATGAACAATTACGCAAGAAATCGCATGAGTTGAGCTGGGCGTACTAGAAACAAGACATAAAGGATCAATTCTGCTAAATACCTGGTGTTATAGGGAGAAGAAAGTGGCGAAAGTACTGGAGGAGGCGAAGGTGGTGGAAGTAACGAAGGTAGTGGAGGAGTCGGAGAGACCTCAGGCGAAGTAAGATTTTTGCAACACAAAAACGTAAAATTGAAAATACATGTATTTGCCATTTTTCACAAATTAATCTGATACTCTGGTGCTATACAAGCACCACGTTTACGCTTTTGAGTTGGATGAACAGTTACGCAAGAAATCCATGAGTTAAGCTGGGCGTACTAGAAGCAAGACATAAAGGAGCATTTCTGCTAAACACCTGGTGTTATAGGGTGAAGAAAGTGGCGAAAGTACCGGAGGAGGCGAAGGCTTCGGAGGAGGCGAAGGATCCCCAGAGACATCAGGCGAAGTAAGAATTTTGCACCACAAAAACATAAAATTGAAAATACATCCATGTGCCATCTTTCACATATTAATCTGATACTCTGGTGCTATACAAGCACCACGTTCACGCTTTTGAGTTGGATGAACAGTTACGCAAAAAATCGCATGAGTTGAGCTGAGCGTACAGAAACAAGACATAAAGGAGCATTTCTGCTAAACACCTGGTGTTATAGGTTGAAGAAAGTAGCGAAAGTACCGGAGGAGGCGAAGGTGGTGGAAGTAACGAAGGTAGTGGAGGAGTCGGAGAGACCTCAGGCGAAGTAAGATTTTTGCACCACAAAAGCCTAAAATTGAAAATACATGTATTTGCCATTTTTCACAAATTAATCTGATACTCCGGTGCTATACAAGCACCACGTTTAAGCTTTGAGTTGGATGAACAATTACGCAAGAAATCGCATGAGTTGAGCTGAGCGTACAGAAGCAAGACATAAAGGAGCATTTTTGCTAAACACCTAGTGTTATAGGGTGAAGAAAGTGGCGAAAGTACCGGAGGAGGCGAAGGCTTCGGAGGTGGCGAAGGATCCCCAGAGACATCAGGCGAAGTAAGAATTTTGCACCACAAAAACATAAAATTGAAAGTACATGCATGTGCCATCTTTCACATACTAATCTGATACTCTGGTGCTATACAAGCACCACGTTTAAGCTTTGAGTTGGATGAACAATTACGCAAGAAATCGCATGAGTTGAGCTGGGCGTACTAGAAACAAGACATAAAGGATCAATTCTGCTAAATACCTGGTGTTATAGGGAGAAGAAAGTGGCGAAAGTACTGGAGGAGGCGAAGGTGGTGGAAGTAACGAAGGTAGTGGAGGAGTCGGAGAGACCTCAGGCGAAGTAAGATTTTTGCAACACAAAAACGTAAAATTGAAAATACATGTATTTGCCATTTTTCACAAATTAATCTGATACTCTGGTGCTATACAAGCACCACGTTTACGCTTTTGAGTTGGATGAACAGTTACGCAAGAAATCCATGAGTTAAGCTGGGCGTACTAGAAGCAAGACATAAAGGAGCATTTCTGCTAAACACCTGGTGTTATAGGGTGAAGAAAGTGGCGAAAGTACCGGAGGAGGCGAAGGCTTCGGAGGAGGCGAAGGATCCCCAGAGACATCAGGCGAAGTAAGAATTTTGCACCACAAAAACATAAAATTGAAAATACATCCATGTGCCATCTTTCACATATTAATCTGATACTCTGGTGCTATACAAGCACCACGTTCACGCTTTTGAGTTGGATGAACAGTTACGCAAAAAATCGCATGAGTTGAGCTGAGCGTACAGAAACAAGACATAAAGGAGCATTTCTGCTAAACACCTGGTGTTATAGGTTGAAGAAAGTAGCGAAAGTACCGGAGGAGGCGAAGGTGGTGGAAGTAACGAAGGTAGTGGAGGAGTCGGAGAGACCTCAGGCGAAGTAAGATTTTTGCACCACAAAAGCCTAAAATTGAAAATACATGTATTTGCCATTTTTCACAAATTAATCTGATACTCCGGTGCTATACAAGAACCACGTTTACGCTTTTGAGTTGGATGAACAGTTACGCAAGAAATCCATGAGTTAAGCTGGGCGTACTAGAAGCAAGACATAAAGGAGCATTTCTGCTAAACACCTGGTGTTATAGGGTGAAGAAAGTGGCGAAAGTACCGGAGGAGGCGAAGGCTTCGGAGGAGGCGAAGGATCCCCAGAGACATCAGGCGAAGTAAGAATTTTGCACCACAAAAACATAAAATTGAAAATACATCCATGTGCCATCTTTCACATATTAATCTGATACTCTGGTGCTATAGAAGCACCACGTTCACGCTTTTGAGTTGGATGAACAGTTACGCAAAAAATCGCATGAGTTGAGCTGAGCGTACAGAAACAAGACATAAAGGAGCATTTCTGCTAAACACCTGGTGTTATAGGGTGAAGAAAGTAGCGAAAGTACCGGAGGAGGCGAAGGTGGTGGAAGTAACGAAGGTAGTGGAGGAGTCGGAGAGACCTCAGGCGAAGTAAGATTTTTGCACCACAAAAGCCTAAAATTGAAAATACATGTATTTGCCATTTTTCACAAATTAATCTGATACTCCGGTGCTATACAAGAACCACGTTTACGCTTTTGAGTTGGATGAACAGTTACGCAAGAAATCGCATGAGTTAAGCTGGGCGTACTAGAAGCAAGACATAAAGGAGCATTTTTGCTAAACACCTAGTGTTATAGGGTGAAGAAAGTGGCGAAAGTACCGGAGGAGGCGAAGGCTTCGGAGGTGGCGAAGGATCCCCAGAGACATCAGGCGAAGTAAGAATTTTGCACCACAAAAACATAAAATTGAAAGTACATGCATGTGCCATCTTTCACATACTAATCTGATACTCTGGTGCTATACAAGCACCACGTTTAAGCTTTGAGTTGGATGAACAATTACGCAAGAAATCGCATGAGTTGAGCTGGGCGTACTAGAAACAAGACATAAAGGATCAATTCTGCTAAATACCTGGTGTTATAGGGAGAAGAAAGTGGCGAAAGTACTGGAGGAGGCGAAGGTGGTGGAAGTAACGAAGGTAGTGGAGGAGTCGGAGAGACCTCAGGCGAAGTAAGATTTTTGCAACACAAAAACGTAAAATTGAAAATACATGTATTTGCCATTTTTCACAAATTAATCTGATACTCTGGTGCTATACAAGCACCACGTTTACGCTTTTGAGTTGGATGAACAGTTACGCAAGAAATCCATGAGTTAAGCTGGGCGTACTAGAAGCAAGACATAAAGGAGCATTTCTGCTAAACACCTGGTGTTATAGGGTGAAGAAAGTGGCGAAAGTACCGGAGGAGGCGAAGGCTTCGGAGGAGGCGAAGGATCCCCAGAGACATCAGGCGAAGTAAGAATTTTGCACCACAAAAACATAAAATTGAAAATACATCCATGTGCCATCTTTCACATATTAATCTGATACTCTGGTGCTATACAAGCACCACGTTCACGCTTTTGAGTTGGATGAACAGTTACGCAAAAAATCGCATGAGTTGAGCTGAGCGTACAGAAACAAGACATAAAGGAGCATTTCTGCTAAACACCTGGTGTTATAGGTTGAAGAAAGTAGCGAAAGTACCGGAGGAGGCGAAGGTGGTGGAAGTAACGAAGGTAGTGGAGGAGTCGGAGAGACCTCAGGCGAAGTAAGATTTTTGCACCACAAAAGCCTAAAATTGAAAATACATGTATTTGCCATTTTTCACAAATTAATCTGATACTCCGGTGCTATACAAGAACCACGTTTACGCTTTTGAGTTGGATGAACAGTTACGCAAGAAATCCATGAGTTAAGCTGGGCGTACTAGAAGCAAGACATAAAGGAGCATTTCTGCTAAACACCTGGTGTTATAGGGTGAAGAAAGTGGCGAAAGTACCGGAGGAGGCGAAGGCTTCGGAGGAGGCGAAGGATCCCCAGAGACATCAGGCGAAGTAAGAATTTTGCACCACAAAAACATAAAATTGAAAATACATCCATGTGCCATCTTTCACATATTAATCTGATACTCTGGTGCTATACAAGCACCACGTTCACGCTTTTGAGTTGGATGAACAGTTACGCAAAAAATCGCATGAGTTGAGCTGAGCGTACAGAAACAAGACATAAAGGAGCATTTCTGCTAAACACCTGGTGTTATAGGGTGAAGAAAGTAGCGAAAGTACCGGAGGAGGCGAAGGTGGTGGAAGTAACGAAGGTAGTGGAGGAGTCGGAGAGACCTCAGGCGAAGTAAGATTTTTGCACCACAAAAGCCTAAAATTGAAAATACATGTATTTGCCATTTTTCACAAATTAATCTGATACTCCGGTGCTATACAAGAACCACGTTTACGCTTTTGAGTTGGATGAACAGTTACGCAAGAAATCGCATGAGTTAAGCTGGGCGTACTAGAAGCAAGACATAAAGGAGCATTTTTGCTAAACACCTAGTGTTATAGGGTGAAGAAAGTGGCGAAAGTACCGGAGGAGGCGAAGGCTTCGGAGGTGGCGAAGGATCCCCAGAGACATCAGGCGAAGTAAGAATTTTGCACCACAAAAACATAAAATTGAAAATACATGCATGTGCCATCTTTCACATACTAATCTGATACTCTGGTGCTATACAAGCACCACGTTTAAGCTTTGAGTTGGATGAACAATTACGCAAGAAATCGCATGAGTTGAGCTGGGCGTACTAGAAACAAGACATAAAGGATCAATTCTGCTAAATACCTGGTGTTATAGGGAGAAGAAAGTGGCGAAAGTACTGGAGGAGGCGAAGGTGGTGGAAGTAACGAAGGTAGTGGAGGAGTCGGAGAGACCTCAGGCGAAGTAAGATTTTTGCAACACAAAAACGTAAAATTGAAAATACATGTATTTGCCATTTTTCACAAATTAATCTGATACTCTGGTGCTATACAAGCACCACGTTTACGCTTTTGAGTTGGATGAACAGTTACGCAAGAAATCCATGAGTTAAGCTGGGCGTACTAGAAGCAAGACATAAAGGAGCATTTCTGCTAAACACCTGGTGTTATAGGGTGAAGAAAGTGTCGAAAGTACCGGAGGAGGCGAAGGCTTCGGAGGAGGCGAAGGATCCCCAGAGACATCAGGCGAAGTAAGAATTTTGCACCACAAAAACATAAAATTGAAAATACATCCATGTGCCATCTTTCACATATTAATCTGATACTCTGGTGCTATACAAGCACCACGTTCACGCTTTTGAGTTGGATGAACAGTTACGCAAAAAATCGCATGAGTTGAGCTGAGCGTACAGAAACAAGACATAAAGGAGCATTTCTGCTAAACACCTGGTGTTATAGGGTGAAGAAAGTAGCGAAAGTACCGGAGGAGGCGAAGGTGGTGGAAGTAACGAAGGTAGTGGAGGAGTCGGAGAGACCTCAGGCGAAGTAAGATTTTTGCACCACAAAAGCCTAAAATTGAAAATACATGTATTTGCCATTTTTCACAAATTAATCTGATACTCCGGTGCTATACAAGAACCACGTTTACGCTTTTGAGTTGGATGAACAGTTACGCAAGAAATCGCATGAGTTAAGCTGGGCGTACTAGAAGCAAGACATAAAGGAGCATTTTTGCTAAACACCTAGTGTTATAGGGTGAAGAAAGTGGCGAAAGTACCGGAGGAGGCGAAGGCTTCGGAGGTGGCGAAGGATCCCCAGAGACATCAGGCGAAGTAAGAATTTTGCACCACAAAAACATAAAATTGAAAATACATGCATGTGCCATCTTTCACATACTAATCTGATACTCTGGTGCTATACAAGCACCACGTTTAAGCTTTGAGTTGGATGAACAATTACGCAAGAAATCGCATGAGTTGAGCTGGGCGTACTAGAAACAAGACATAAAGGATCAATTCTGCTAAATACCTGGTGTTATAGGGAGAAGAAAGTGGCGAAAGTACTGGAGGAGGCGAAGGTGGTGGAAGTAACGAAGGTAGTGGAGGAGTCGGAGAGACCTCAGGCGAAGTAAGATTTTTGCAACACAAAAACGTAAAATTGAAAATACATGTATTTGCCATTTTTCACAAATTAATCTGATACTCTGGTGCTATACAAGCACCACGTTTACGCTTTTGAGTTGGATGAACAGTTACGCAAGAAATCCATGAGTTAAGCTGGGCGTACTAGAAGCAAGACATAAAGGAGCATTTCTGCTAAACACCTGGTGTTATAGGGTGAAGAAAGTGGCGAAAGTACCGGAGGAGGCGAAGGCTTCGGAGGAGGCGAAGGATCCCCAGAGACATCAGGCGAAGTAAGAATTTTGCACCACAAAAACATAAAATTGAAAATACATCCATGTGCCATCTTTCACATATTAATCTGATACTCTGGTGCTATACAAGCACCACGTTCACGCTTTTGATGGATGAACAGTTACGCAAAAAATCGCATGAGTTGAGCTGAGCGTACAGAAACAAGACATAAAGGAGCATTTCTGCTAAACACCTGGTGTTATAGGTTGAAGAAAGTAGCGAAAGTACCGGAGGAGGCGAAGGTGGTGGAAGTAACGAAGGTAGTGGAGGAGTCGGAGAGACCTCAGGCGAAGTAAGATTTTTGCACCACAAAAGCCTAAAATTGAAAATACATGTATTTGCCATTTCTCACAAATTAATCTGATACTCCGGTGCTATACAAGAACCACGTTTACGCTTTTGAGTTGGATGAACAGTTACGCAAGAAATCGCATGAGTTAAGCTGGGCGTACTAGAAGCAAGACATAAAGGAGCATTTTTGCTAAACACCTAGTGTTATAGGGTGAAGAAAGTGGCGAAAGTACCGGAGGAGGCGAAGGCTTCGGAGGTGGCGAAGGATCCCCAGAGACATCAGGCGAAGTAAGAATTTTGCACCACAAAAACATAAAATTGAAAATACATGTATTTGCCATTTTTCACAAATTAATCTGATACTCTGGTGCTATACAAGCACCACGTTTACGCTTTGAGTTGGATGAACAATTACGCAAGAAATCCATGAGTTAAGCTGGGCGTACTAGAAGCAAGACATAAAGGAGCATTTTTGCTAAACACCTAGTGTTATAGGGTGAAGAAAGTGGCGAAAGTACCGGAGGAGGCGAAGGCTTCGGAGGTGGCGAAGGATCCCCAGAGACATCAGGCGAAGTAAGAATTTTGCACCACAAAAACATAAAATTGAAAATACATGCATGTGCCATCTTTCACATACTAATCTGATACTCTGGTGCTATACAAGCACCACGTTTAAGCTTTGAGTTGGATGAACAATTACGCAAGAAATCGCATGAGTTGAGCTGGGCGTACTAGAAACAAGACATAAAGGATCAATTCTGCTAAATACCTGGTGTTATAGGGAGAAGAAAGTGGCGAAAGTACTGGAGGAGGCGAAGGTGGTGGAAGTAACGAAGGTAGTGGAGGAGTCGGAGAGACCTCAGGCGAAGTAAGATTTTTGCAACACAAAAACGTAAAATTGAAAATACATGTATTTGCCATTTTTCACAAATTAATCTGATACTCTGGTGCTATACAAGCACCACGTTTACGCTTTTGAGTTGGATGAACAGTTACGCAAGAAATCCATGAGTTAAGCTGGGCGTACTAGAAGCAAGACATAAAGGAGCATTTCTGCTAAACACCTGGTGTTATAGGGTGAAGAAAGTGGCGAAAGTACCGGAGGAGGCGAAGGCTTCGGAGGTGGCGAAGGATCCCCAGAGACATCAGGCGAAGTAAGAATTTTGCACCACAAAAACATAAAATTGAAAATACATCCATGTGCCATCTTTCACATACTAATCTGATACTCTGGTGCTATACAAGCACCACGTTTAAGCTTTTGAGTTGGATGAACAATTACGCAAGAAATCGCATGAGTTGAGCTGGGCGTACTAGAAACAAGACATAAAGGATCAATTCTGCTAAATACCTGGTGTTATAGGGAGAAGAAAGTGGCGAAAGTACTGGAGGAGGCGAAGGTGGTGGAAGTAACGAAGGTAGTGGAGGAGTCGGAGAGACCTCAGGCGAAGTAAGATTTTTGCAACACAAAAACGTAAAATTGAAAATACATGTATTTGCCATTTTTCACAAATTAATCTGATACTCTGGTGCTATACAAGCACCACGTTTACGCTTTTGAGTTGGATGAACAGTTACGCAAGAAATCCATGAGTTAAGCTGGGCGTACTAGAAGCAAGACATAAAGGAGCATTTCTGCTAAACACCTGGTGTTATAGGGTGAAGAAAGTGGCGAAAGTACCGGAGGAGGCGAAGGCTTCGGAGGTGGCGAAGGATCCCCAGAGACATCAGGCGAAGTAAGAATTTTGCACCACAAAAACATAAAATTGAAAATACATCCATGTGCCATCTTTCACATATTAATCTGATACTCTGGTGCTATACAAGCACCACGTTCACGCTTTTGAGTTGGATGAACAGTTACGCAAAAAATCGCATGAGTTGAGCTGGGCGTACAGAAACAAGACATAAAGGATCAATTCTGCTAAATACCTGGTGTTATAGGGTGAAGAAAGTGGCGAAAGTACTGGAGGAGGCGAAGGTGGTGGAAGTAACGAAGGTAGTGAAGGAGTCGGAGAGACCTCAGGCAAAGTAAGATTTTTGCACCACAAAAAAGTAAAATTGAAAATACATGTATTTGCCATTTTTCACAAATTAATCTGATACTCTGGTGCTATACAAGCACCACGTTAACGCTTTTGAGTTGGATGGACAGTTACGCAAGAAATCGCATGAGTTGAGCTGGGCGTACAGAAACAAGACATAGAAGAGCATTTCTGCTAAACACCTGGTGTTATAGGGTGAAGAAAGTGGCGAAAGTACCGGAGGAGGCGAAGGTTTCGGAGGTGGTGAAGGATCCCCAGAGACATCAGGCGAAGTAAGAATTTTGCACCACAAAAACATAAAATGGAAAATGCATGCATGTGCCATCTTTCACATACTAATCTGATACTCTGGTGCTATACAAGCACCACGTTTACGCTTTGAGTTGGATGAACAATTACGCAAAAAATCGCATGAGTTAAGCTGGGCGTACTAGAAACAAGACATAAAGGAGCATTTTTGCTAAATATCTGGTGTTCTAGGGTGGTGAAGGCGGTAAAGGTGGAGAAGGCGAAGAAGGCGGGGAAGGTGCCGGAGGTAGCGAAGGAACCGAAGAGGCCCCTGGAGGCGAAGTAAGTATTTCGCACCACAGAAGCACAAAGTTGAAGATACATGTATGTGCCCTTTTTCGCAAACTGATCAGAGATACTCTGCTGCTGAACATGCACTCTTTTACAGCTTTTCAGTTGAATGAAAAGCTAGGCAAGAAATCGCATGCGCTGAGCTGGGCGTACTAGAGACAAGACATGAAGGAGCATTTTTGCTAAATATCTGGTGTTCTAGGGTGGTGAAGGCGGTAAAGGTGGAGAAGGCGAAGAAGGCGGCGAAGGTGCCGGAGGTAGCGAAGGAACCGAAGAGACCCCTGGAGGCGAAGTAAGTATTTCGCACCACAGAAACACAAAGTTGAAGATAAAAGTATGTGCCCTTCTTCGCAAACTGATCAGAGATCTCTGTTGCTGTACATGCACCCTGTTTACATCTTTTGAATTGAATGAAAATAGGCAAGAAATCGCATGCGCTGAGCTGGGCGTACTAGAGACAAGACATGAAGGAGCATTTTTGCTAAATATCTGGTGTTCTAGGGTGGTGAAGGCGGTGAAGGTGGAGAAGGCGGAGAAGAAGGCGAAGGTGTCGGAGGTAGCGAAGGAACCGAAGAGACCCCTGGAGGCGAAGTAAGTATTTCGCACCACAGAAACACAAAGTTGAAGATAAAAGTATGTGCCCTTCTTCGCAAACTGATCAGAGATCTCTGTTGCTATACATGCACCCTGTTTACATCTTTTGAATTGAATGAAAAGCTAGGCAAGAAATCGCATGCGCTGAGCTGGGCGTACTAGAAACAAGACATGAAGGAGCATTCTTGCTAAATATCTGGTGTTCTAGGGTGGTGAAGGCGGTGAAGTTGGAGAAGGCGAAGAAGGCGGGGAAGGTGCCGGAGGTAGCGAAGGAACCGAAGAGACCCCTGGAGGCGAAGTAAGTATTTCGCACCACAGTAACATAAATTTGAAGATACATGTATGTGCCGTTTTTCGCAAACTGATCAGAGATCTCTGTTGCTAGACATGCACCCTGTTTACATCTTTTGAATTGAATGAAAAGCTAGGCAAGAAATCGCATGCGCTGAGCTGGGCGTACTAGAGACAAGACATGAAGGAGCATTTTTGCTAAATATCTGGTGTTCTAGGGTGGTGAAGGCGGTGAAGTTGGAGAAGGCGAAGAAGGCGGCGAAGGTGCCGGAGGTAGCGAAGGAACCGAAGAGACCCCTGGAGGCGAAGTAAGTATTTCGCACCACAGTAACATAAATTTGAAGATACATGTATGTGCCGTTTTTCGCAAACTGATCAGAGATACTCTGTTGCTGGACATGCACCCTGTTTACATCTTTTGAATTGAATGAAAAGCTAGGCAAGAAATCGCATGCGCTGAGCTGGGCGTACTAGAGACAAGACATGAAGGAGCATTTTTGCTAAATATCTGGGGTTCTAGGGTGGTGAAGGCGGTGAAGTTGGAGAAGGCGAAGAAGGCGGGGAAGGTGCCGGAGGTAGCGAAGGAACCGAAGAGACCCCTGGAGGCGAAGTAAGTATTTCGCACCACAGTAACATAAATTTGAAGATACATGTATGTGCCGTTTTTCGCAAACTGATCAGAGATACTCTGTTGCTATACATGCACCCTGTTTACATCTTTTGAATTGAATGAAAAGCTAGGCAAGAAATCGCATGCGCTGAGCTGGGCGTACTAGAGACAAGACATGAAGGAGCATTTTTGCTAAATATCTGGGGTTCTAGGGTGGTGAAGGCGGTGAAGTTGGAGAAGGCGAAGAAGGCGGGGAAGGTGCCGGAGGTAGCGAAGGAACCGAAGAGACCCCTGGAGGCGAAGTAAGTATTTCGCACCACAGTAACATAAATTTGAAGATACATGTATGTGCCGTTTTTCGCAAACTAATCAGAGATCTCTGTTGCTAGACATGCACCCTGTTTACATCTTTTGAATTGAATGAAAAGCTAGGCAAGAAATCGCATGCGCTGAGCTGGGCGTACTAGAGACAAGACATGAAGGAGCATTTTTGCTAAATATCTGGGGTTCTAGGGTGGTGAAGGCGGTGAAGTTGGAGAAGGCGAAGAAGGCGGGGAAGGTGTCGGAGGTAGCGAAGGAACCGAAGAGACCCCTGGAAGCGAAGTAAGTATTTCGCACCACAGAAACAGAAAGTTGAAGATACAAGTATGTGCCCTTCTTCGCAAACTGATCAGAGATCTCTGTTGCTATACATGCACCCTGCTTACATCTTTTGAATTGAATGAAAAGCTAGGCAAGAAATCGCATGCGCTGAGCTGGGCGTACTAGAGACAAGACATGAAGGAGCATTTTTGCTAAATATCTGGTGTTCTAGGGTGGTGAAGGCGGTGAAGTTGGAGAAGGCGAAGAAGGCGGGGAAGGTGCCGGAGGTAGCGAAGGAACCGAAGAGACCCCTGGAGGCGAAGTAAGTATTTCGCACCACAGAAACACAAAGTTGAAGATAAAAGTATGTGCCCTTCTTCGCAAACTGATCAGAGATACTCTGTTGCTGGACATGCACCCTGTTTACATCTTTTGAATTGAATGAAAAGCTAGGCAAGAAATCGCATGCGCTGAGCTGGGCGTACTAGAGACAAGACATGAAGGAGCATTCTTGCTGAATATCTGGTGTTCTAGGGTGGTGAAGGCGGTGAAGTTGGAGAAGGCGAAGAAGGCGGGGAAGGTGCCGGAGGTAGCGAAGGAACCGAAGAGACCCCTGGAAGCGAAGTAAGTATTTCGCACCACAGAAACAGAAAGTTGAAGATACAAGTATGTGCCCTTCTTCGCAAACTGATCAGAGATCTCTGTTGCTAGACATGCACCCTGTTTACATCTTTTGAATTGAATGAAAAGCTAGGCAAGAAATCGCATGCGCTGAGCTGGGCGTACTAGAGACAAGACATGAAGGAGCATTTTTGCTAAATATCTGGGGTTCTAGGGTGGTGAAGGCGGTGAAGTTGGAGAAGGCGAAGAAGGCGGGGAAGGTGCCGGAGGTAGCGAAGGAACCGAAGAGACCCCTGGAGGCGAAGTAAGTATTTCGCACCACAGTAACATAAATTTGAAGATACATGTATGTGCCGTTTTTCGCAAACTGATCAGAGATCTCTGTTGCTAGACATGCACCCTGTTTACATCTTTTGAATTGAATGAAAAGCTAGGCAAGAAATCGCATGCGCTGAGCTGGGCGTACTAGAGACAAGACATGAAGGAGCATTTTTGCTAAATATCTGGGGTTCTAGGGTGGTGAAGGCGGTGAAGTTGGAGAAGGCGAAGAAGGCGGGGAAGGTGTCGGAGGTAGCGAAGGAACCGAAGAGACCCCTGGAAGCGAAGTAAGTATTTCGCACCACAGAAACAGAAAGTTGAAGATACAAGTATGTGCCCTTCTTCGCAAACTGATCAGAGATCTCTGTTGCTATACATGCACCCTGCTTACATCTTTTGAATTGAATGAAAAGCTAGGCAAGAAATCGCATGCGCTGAGCTGGGCGTACTAGAGACAAGACATGAAGGAGCATTTTTGCTAAATATCTGGTGTTCTAGGGTGGTGAAGGCGGTGAAGTTGGAGAAGGCGAAGAAGGCGGGGAAGGTGCCGGAGGTAGCGAAGGAACCGAAGAGACCCCTGGAGGCGAAGTAAGTATTTCGCACCACAGTAACATAAATTTGAAGATACATTTATGTGCCGTTTTTCGCAAACTGATCAGAGATCTCTGTTGCTAGACATGCACCCTGTTTACATCTTTTGAATTGAATGAAAAGCTAGGCAAGAAATCGCATGCGCTGAGCTGGGCGTACTAGAGACAAGACATGAAGGAGCATTTTTGCTAAATATCTGGGGTTCTAGGGTGGTGAAGGCGGTGAAGTTGGAGAAGGCGAAGAAGGCGGGGAAGGTGTCGGAGGTAGCGAAGGAACCGAAGAGACCCCTGGAGGCGAAGTAAGTATTTCGCACCACAGTAACATAAATTTGAAGATACATGTATGTGCCGTTTTTCGCAAACTGATCAGAGATCTCTGTTGCTAGACATGCACCCTGTTTACATCTTTTGAATTGAATGAAAAGCTAGGCAAGAAATCGCATGCGCTGAGCTGGGCGTACTAGAGACAAGACATGAAGGAGCATTTTTGCTAAATATCTGGTGTTCTAGGGTGGTGAAGGCGGTGAAGTTGGAGAAGGCGAAGAAGGCGGGGAAGGTGTCGGAGGTAGCGAAGGAACCGAAGAGACCCCTGGAAGCGAAGTAAGTATTTCGCACCACAGAAACAGAAAGTTGAAGATACAAGTATGTGCCCTTCTTCGCAAACTGATCAGAGATCTCTGTTGCTATACATGCACCCTGCTTACATCTTTTGAATTGAATGAAAAGCTAGGCAAGAAATCGCATGCGCTGAGCTGGGCGTACTAGAGACAAGACATGAAGGAGCATTTTTGCTAAATATCTGGTGTTCTAGGGTGGTGAAGGCGGTGAAGTTGGAGAAGGCGAAGAAGGCGGGGAAGGTGCCGGAGGTAGCGAAGGAACCGAAGAGACCCCTGGAGGCGAAGTAAGTATTTCGCACCACAGAAACACAAAGTTGAAGATAAAAGTATGTGCCCTTCTTCGCAAACTGATCAGAGATCTCTGTTGCTATACATGCACCCTGTTTACATCTTTTGAATTGAATGAAAAGCTAGGCAAGAAATCGCATGCGCTGAGCTGGGCGTACTAGAGACAAGACATGAAGGAGCATTCTTGCTGAATATCTGGTGTTCTAGGGTGGTGAAGGCGGTGAAGTTGGAGAAGGCGAAGAAGGCGGGGAAGGTGCCGGAGGTAGCGAAGGAACCGAAGAGACCCCTGGAAGCGAAGTAAGTATTTCGCACCACAGAAACAGAAAGTTGAAGATACAAGTATGTGCCCTTCTTCGCAAACTGATCAGAGATCTCTGTTGCTATACATGCACCCTGCTTACATCTTTTGAATTGAATGAAAAGCTAGGCAAGAAATCGCATGCGCTGAGCTGGGCGTACTAGAGACAAGACATGAAGGAGCATTCTTGCTAAATATCTGGTGTTCTAGGGTGGTGAAGGCGGTGAAGTTGGAGAAGGCGAAGAAGGCGGGGAAGGTGCCGGAGGTAGCGAAGGAACCGAAGAGACCCCTGGAGGCGAAGTAAGTATTTCGCACCACAGTAACATAAATTTGAAGATACATGTATGTGCCGTTTTTCGCAAACTGATCAGAGATACTCTGTTGCTGGACATGCACCCTGCTTACATCTTTTGAATTGAATGAAAAGCTAGGCAAGAAATCGCATGCGCTGAGCTGGGCGTACTAGAGACAAGACATGAAGGAGCATTTTTGCTAAATATCTGGTGTTCTAGGGTGGTGAAGGCGGTGAAGTTGGAGAAGGCGAAGAAGGCGGGGAAGGTGCCGGAGGTAGCGAAGGAACCGAAGAGACCCCTGGAGGCGAAGTAAGTATTTCGCACCACAGTAACATAAATTTGAAGATACATGTATGTGCCGTTTTTCGCAAACTGATCAGAGATACTCTGTTGCTGGACATGCACCCTGTTTACATCTTTTGAATTGAATGAAAAGCTAGGCAAGAAATCGCATGCGCTGAGCTGGGCGTACAAGAGACAAGACATGAAGGACCATTTTTGCTAAATATCTGGTGTTCTAGGGTGGTGAAGGCGGTGAAGTTGGAGAAGGCGAAGAAGGCGGGGAAGGTGCCGGAGGTAGCGAAGGAACCGAAGAGACCCCTGGAGGCGAAGTAAGTATTTCGCACCACAGTAACATAAATTTGAAGATACATGTATGTGCCGTTTTTCGCAAACTGATCAGAGATCTCTGTTGCTAGACATGCACCCTGTTTACATTTTTTGAATTGAATGAAAAGCTAGGCAAGAAATCGCATGAGCTGAGCTGGGCGTACTAGAGACAAGACATGAAGGAGCATTTTTGCTAAATATCTGGGGTTCTAGGGTGGTGAAGGCGGTGAAGTTGGAGAAGGCGAAGAAGGCGGGGAAGGTGCCGGAGGTAGCGAAGGAACCGAAGAGACCCCTGGAGGCGAAGTAAGTATTTCGCACCACAGTAACATAAATTTGAAGATACATGTATGTGCCGTTTTTCGCAAACTGATCAGAGATCTCTGTTGCTATACATGCACCCTGCTTACATCTTTTGAATTGAATGAAAAGCTAGGCAAGAAATCGCATGCGCTGAGCTCGGCGTACTAGAGACAAGACATGAAGGAGCATTTTTGCTAAATATCTGGTGTTCTAGGGTGGTGAAGGCGGTGATGTTGGAGAAGGCGAAGAAGGCGGGGAAGGTGCCGGAGGTAGCGAAGGAACCGAAGAGACCCCTGGAGGCGAAGTAAGTATTATATTTCGCACCACAGAAACACAAAGTTGAAGATAAAAGTATGTGCCCTTCTTCGCAAACTGATCAGAGATCTCTGTTGCTATACATGCACCCTGTTTACATCTTTTGAATTGGATGAAAAGCTAGGCAAGAAATCGCATGCGCTGAGCTGGGCGTACTAGAGACAAGACATGAAGGAGCATTCTTGCTGAATATCTGGTGTTCTAGGGTGGTGAAGGCGGTGAAGTTGGAGAAGGCGAAGAAGGCGGGGAAGGTGCCGGAGGTAGCGAAGGAACCGAAGAGACCCCTGGAAGCGAAGTAAGTATTTCGCACCACAGAAACAGAAAGTTGAAGATACAAGTATGTGCCCTTCTTCGCAAACTGATCAGAGATCTCTGTTGCTATACATGCACCCTGCTTACATCTTTTGAATTGAATGAAAAGCTAGGCAAGAAATCGCATGCGCTGAGCTGGGCGTACTAGAGACAAGACATGAAGGAGCATTCTTGCTGAATATCTGGTGTTCTAGGGTGGTGAAGGCGGTGAAGTTGGAGAAGGCGAAGAAGGCGGGGAAGGTGCCGGAGGTAGCGAAGGAACCGAAGAGACCCCTGGAAGCGAAGTAAGTATTTCGCACCACAGAAACAGAAAGTTGAAGATACAAGTATGTGCCCTTCTTCGCAAACTGATCAGAGATCTCTGTTGCTATACATGCACCCTGCTTACATCTTTTGAATTGAATGAAAAGCTAGGCAAGAAATCGCATGCGCTGAGCTGGGCGTACTAGAGACAAGACATGAAGGAGCATTTTTGCTAAATATCTGGTGTTCTAGGGTGGTGAAGGCGGTGAAGTTGGAGAAGGCGAAGAAGGCGGGGAAGGTGCCGGAGGTAGCGAAGGAACCGAAGAGACCCCTGGAGGCGAAGTAAGTATTTCGCACCACAGTAACATAAATTTGAAGATACATTTATGTGCCGTTTTTCGCAAACTGATCAGAGATCTCTGTTGCTAGACATGCACCCTGTTTACATCTTTTGAATTGAATGAAAAGCTAGGCAAGAAATCGCATGCGCTGAGCTGGGCGTACTAGAGACAAGACATGAAGGAGCATTTTTGCTAAATATCTGGGGTTCTAGGGTGGTGAAGGCGGTGAAGTTGGAGAAGGCGAAGAAGGCGGGGAAGGTGCCGGAGGTAGCGAAGGAACCGAAGAGACCCCTGGAAGCGAAGTAAGTATTTCGCACCACAGAAACAGAAAGTTGAAGATACAAGTATGTGCCCTTCTTCGCAAACTGATCAGAGATCTCTGTTGCTATACATGCACCCTGCTTACATCTTTTGAATTGAATGAAAAGCTAGGCAAGAAATCGCATGCGCTGAGCTGGGCGTACTAGAGACAAGACATGAAGGAGCATTTTTGCTAAATATCTGGTGTTCTAGGGTGGTGAAGGCGGTGAAGTTGGAGAAGGCGAAGAAGGCGGGGAAGGTGCCGGAGGTAGCGAAGGAACCGAAGAGACCCCTGGAGGCGAAGTAAGTATTTCGCACCACAGTAACATAAATTTGAAGATACATTTATGTGCCGTTTTTCGCAAACTGATCAGAGATCTCTGTTGCTAGACATGCACCCTGTTTACATCTTTTGAATTGAATGAAAAGCTAGGCAAGAAATCGCATGCGCTGAGCTGGGCGTACTAGAGACAAGACATGAAGGAGCATTTTTGCTAAATATCTGGGGTTCTAGGGTGGTGAAGGCGGTGAAGTTGGAGAAGGCGAAGAAGGCGGGGAAGGTGCCGGAGGTAGCGAAGGAACCGAAGAGACCCCTGGAGGCGAAGTAAGTATTTCGCACCACAGAAACACAAAGTTGAAGATAAAAGTATGTGCCCTTCTTCGCAAACTGATCAGAGATCTCTGTTGCTATACATGCACCCTGTTTACATCTTTTGAATTGAATGAAAAGCTAGGCAAGAAGTCGCATGCGCTGAGCTGGGCGTACTAGAGACAAGACATGAAGGAGCATTCTTGCTGAATATCTGGTGTTCTAGGGTGGTGAAGGCGGTGAAGTTGGAGAAGGCGAAGAAGGCGGGGAAGGTGCCGGAGGTAGCGAAGGAACCGAAGAGACCCCTGGAAGCGAAGTAAGTATTTCGCACCACAGTAACATAAATTTGAAGATACATGTATGTGCCGTTTTTCGCAAACTGATCAGAGATACTCTGTTGCTGGACATGCACCCTGTTTACATCTTTTGAATTGAATGAAAAGCTAGGCAAGAAATCGCATGCGCTGAGCTGGGCGTACTAGAGACAAGACATGAAGGAGCATTTTTGCTAAATATCTGGTGTTCTAGGGTGGTGAAGGCGGTGAAGTTGGAGAAGGCGAAGAAGGCGGCGAAGGTGCCGGAGGTAGCGAAGGAACCGAAGAGACCCCTGGAGGCGAAGTAAGTATTTCGCACCACAGTAACATAAATTTGAAGATAAACGTATGTGCCGTTTTTCGCAAACTGATCAGAGATACTCTGTTGCTAGACATGCACCCTGTTTACATTTTTTGAATTGAATGAAAAGCTAGGCAAGAAACCGCATGCGCTGAGCTGGGCGTACTAGAGACAAGACATGAAGGAGCATTTTTGCTAAATATCTGGTGTTCTAGGGTGGTGAAGGCGGTGAAGTTGGAGAAGGCGAAGAAGGCGGCGAAGGCGCCGGAGGTAGCGAAGGAACCGAAGAGACCCCTGGAGGCGAAGTAAGTATTTCGCACCACAGTAACATAAATTTGAAGATACATGTATGTGCCGTTTTTCGCAAACTGATCAGAGATACTCTGTTGCTGGACATGCACCCTGTTTACATCTTTTGTATTGAATGAAAAGCTAGGCAAGAAATCGCATGCGCTGAGCTGGGCGTACTAGAGACAAGACATGAAGGAGCATTTTTGCTATATATCTGGTGTTCTAGGGTGGTGAAGGCGGTGAAGTTGGAGAAGGCGAAGAAGGCGGGGAAGGTGCCGGAGGTAGCGAAGGAACCGAAGAGACCCCTGGAAGCGAAGTAAGTATTTCGCACCACAGAAACAGAAAGTTGAAGATACAAGTATGTGCCCTTCTTCGCAAACTGATCAGAGATCTCTGTTGCTATACATGCACCCTGCTTACATCTTTTGTATTGAATGAAAAGCTAGGCAAGAAATCGCATGCGCTGAGCTGGGCGTACTAGAGACAAGACATGAAGGAGCATTTTTGCTATATATCTGGTGTTCTAGGGTGGTGAAGGCGGTGAAGTTGGAGAAGGCGAAGAAGGCGGGGAAGGTGCCGGAGGTAGCGAAGGAACCGAAGAGACCCCTGGAGGCGAAGTAAGTATTTCGCACCACAGTAACATAAATTTGAAGATAAATGTATGTGCCCTTTTTCGCAAACTGATCAGAGGTACTCTGTTGCTAGACATGCACCCTGTTTACATCTTTTGAATTGAATGAAAAGCTAGGCAAGAAATCGCATGCGCTGAGCTGGGCGTACTAGAAACAAGACATGAAAGAGAATTTTTGCTAAATATCTGATGTTCTAGGGTGGTGAAGGCGGTGAAGTTGGAGAAGGCGGAGAAGAAGGCGAAGGTGCCGGAGGTAGCGAAGGAACCGAAGAGACCCCTGGAGGCGAAGTAAGTATTTCGCACCACAGTAACATAAATTTGAAGATACATGTATGTGCCGTTTTTCGCAAACTGATCAGAGATCTCTGTTGCAAGACATGCACCCTGTTTACATCTTTTGAATTGAATGAAAAGCTAGGCAAGAAATCGCATGCGCTGAGCTGGGCGTACTAGAGACAAGACATGAAGGAGCATTTTTGCTAAATATCTGGTGTTCTAGGGTGGTGAAGGCGGTGAAGTTGGAGAAGGCGAAGAAGGCGGCGAAGGTGCCGGAGGTAGTGAAGGAACCGAAGAGACCCCTGGAGGCGAAGTAAGTATTTCGCACCACAGCAACATAAATTTGAAGATACATGTATGTGCCGTTTTTCGCAAACTGATCAGAGATACTCTGTTGCTAGACATGCACCCTGTTTACATCTTTTGAATTGAATGAAAAGCTAGGCAAGAAATCGCATGCGCTGAGCTGGGCGTACTAGAGACAAGACATGAAGGAGCATTTTTGCTAAATATCTGGTGTTCTAGGGTGGTGAAGGCGGTGAAGTTGGAGAAGGCGAAGAAGGCGGCGAAGGTGCCGGAGGTAGCGAAGGAACCGAAGAGACCCCTGGAGGCGAAGTAAGTATTTCGCACCACAGTAACATAAATTTGAAGATAAACGTATGTGCCGTTTTTCGCAAACTGATCAGAGATACTCTGTTGCTAGACATGCACCCTGTTTACATTTTTTGAATTGAATGAAAAGCTAGGCAAGAAACCGCATGCGCTGAGCTGGGCGTACTAGAGACAAGACATGAAGGAGCATTTTTGCTAAATATCTGGTGTTCTAGGGTGGTGAAGGCGGTGAAGTTGGAGAAGGCGAAGAAGGCGGCGAAGGCGCCGGAGGTAGCGAAGGAACCGAAGAGACCCCTGGAGGCGAAGTAAGTATTTCGCACCACAGTAACATAAATTTGAAGATACATGTATGTGCCGTTTTTCGCAAACTGATCAGAGATACTCTGTTGCTAGACATGCACCCTGTTTACATCTTTGAAATGAATGAAAAGCTAGGTAAGAAATCGCATGCGCTGAGCTGGGCGTACTAGAGACAAGACATGAAGGAGCATTTTTGCTAAATATCCGGTGTTCTAGGGTGGTGAAGGCGGTGAAGTTGGAGAAGGCGAAGAAGGCGGCGAAGGTGCCGGAGGTAGCGAAGGAACCGAAGAGACCCCTGGAGGCGAAGTAAGTATTTCGCACCACAGTAACATAAATTTGAAGATAAATGTATGTGCCCTTTTTCGCAAACTGATCAGAGGTACTCTGTTGCTAGACATGCACCCTGTTTACATCTTTTGAATTGAATGAAAAGCTAGGCAAGAAATCGCATGCGCTGAGCTGGGCGTACTAGAAACAAGACATGAAAGAGAATTTTTGCTAAATATCTGATGTTCTAGGGTGGTGAAGGCGGTGAAGGTGGAGAAGGCGGAGAAGAAGGCGAAGGTGCCGGAGGTAGCGAAGGAACCGAAGAGACCCCTGGAGGCGAAGTAAGTATTTCGCACCACAGTAACATAAATTTGAAGATACATGTATGTGCCGTTTTTCGCAAACTGATCAGAGATCTCTGTTGCAAGACATGCACCCTGTTTACATCTTTTGAATTGAATGAAAAGCTAGGCAAGAAATCGCATGCGCTGAGCTGGGCGTACTAGAGACAAGACATGAAGGAGCATTTTTGCTAAATATCTGGTGTTCTAGGGTGGTGAAGGCGGTGAAGTTGGAGAAGGCGAAGAAGGCGGCGAAGGTGCCGGAGGTAGCGAAGGAACCGAAGAGACCGCTGGAGGCGAAGTAAGTATTTCGCACCACAGCAACATAAATTTGAAGATACATGTATGTGCCGTTTTTCGCAAACTGATCAGAGATACTCTGTTGCTAGACATGCACCCTGTTTACATCTTTTGAATTGAATGAAAAGCTAGGCAAGAAATCGCATGCGCTGAGCTGGGCGTACTAGAGACAAGACATGAAGGAGCATTTTTGCTAAATATCTGGTGTTCTAGGGTGGTGAAGGCGGTGAAGTTGGAGAAGGCGAAGAAGGCGGCGAAGGTGCCGGAGGTAGCGAAGGAACCGAAGAGACCCCTGGAGGCGAAGTAAGTATTTCGCACCACAGTAACATAAATTTGAAGATAAACGTATGTGCCGTTTTTCGCAAACTGATCAGAGATACTCTGTTGCTAGACATGCACCCTGTTTACATTTTTTGAATTGAATGAAAAGCTAGGCAAGAAACAGCATGCGCTGAGCTGGGCGTACTAGAGACAAGACATGAAGGAGCATTTTTGCTATATATCTGGTGTTCTAGGGTGGTGAAGGCGGTGAAGTTGGAGAAGGCGAAGAAGGCGGGGAAGGTGCCGGAGGTAGCGAAGGAACCGAAGAGACCCCTGGAGGCGAAGTAAGTATTTCGCACCACAGTAACATAAATTTGAAGATAAATGTATGTGCCCTTTTTCGCAAACTGATCAGAGGTACTCTGTTGCTAGACATGCACCCTGTTTACATCTTTTGAATTGAATGAAAAGCTAGGCAAGAAATCGCATGCGCTGAGCTGGGCGTACTAGAAACAAGACATGAAAGAGAATTTTTGCTAAATATCTGATGTTCTAGGGTGGTGAAGGCGGTGAAGTTGGAGAAGGCGGAGAAGAAGGCGAAGGTGCCGGAGGTAGCGAAGGAACCGAAGAGACCCCTGGAGGCGAAGTAAGTATTTCGCACCACAGTAACATAAATTTGAAGATACATGTATGTGCCGTTTTTCGCAAACTGATCAGAGATCTCTGTTGCAAGACATGCACCCTGTTTACATCTTTTGAATTGAATGAAAAGCTAGGCAAGAAATCGCATGCGCTGAGCTGGGCGTACTAGAGACAAGACATGAAGGAGCATTTTTGCTAAATATCTGGTGTTCTAGGGTGGTGAAGGCGGTGAAGTTGGAGAAGGCGAAGAAGGCGGCGAAGGTGCCGGAGGTAGCGAAGGAACCGAAGAGACCCCTGGAGGCGAAGTAAGTATTTCGCACCACAGCAACATAAATTTGAAGATACATGTATGTGCCGTTTTTCGCAAACTGATCAGAGATACTCTGTTGCTAGACATGCACCCTGTTTACATCTTTTGAATTGAATGAAAAGCTAGGCAAGAAATCGCATGCGCTGAGCTGGGCGTACTAGAGACAAGACATGAAGGAGCATTTTTGCTAAATATCTGGTGTTCTAGGGTGGTGAAGGCGGTGAAGTTGGAGAAGGCGAAGAAGGCGGCGAAGGTGCCGGAGGTAGCGAAGGAACCAAAGAGACCCCTGGAGGCGAAGTAAGTATTTCGCACCACAGTAACATAAATTTGAAGATAAACGTATGTGCCGTTTTTCGCAAACTGATCAGAGATACTCTGTTGCTAGACATGCACCCTGTTTACATTTTTTGAATTGAATGAAAAGCTAGGCAAGAAACCGCATGCGCTGAGCTGGGCGTACTAGAGACAAGACATGAAGGAGCATTTTTGCTAAATATCTGGTGTTCTAGGGTGGTGAAGGCGGTGAAGTTGGAGAAGGCGAAGAAGGCGGCGAAGGCGCCGGAGGTAGCGAAGGAACCGAAGAGACCCCTGGAGGCGAAGTAAGTATTTCGCACCACAGTAACATAAATTTGAAGATACATGTATGTGCCGTTTTTCGCAAACTGATCAGAGATACTCTGTTGCTAGACATGCACCCTGTTTACATCTTTGAAATGAATGAAAAGCTAGGTAAGAAATCGCATGCGCTGAGCTGGGCGTACTAGAGACAAGACATGAAGGAGCATTTTTGCTAAATATCCGGTGTTCTAGGGTGGTGAAGGCGGTGAAGTTGGAGAAGGCGAAGAAGGCGGCGAAGGTGCCGGAGGTAGCGAAGGAACCGAAGAGACCCCTGGAGGCGAAGTAAGTATTTCGCACCACAGTAACATAAATTTGAAGATAAATGTATGTGCCCTTTTTCGCAAACTGATCAGAGGTACTCTGTTGCTAGACATGCAGTCTGTTTACATCTTTTGAATTGAATGAAAAGCTAGGCAAGAAATCGCATGCGCTGAGCTGGGCGTACTAGAAACAAGACATGAAAGAGAATTTTTGCTAAATATCTGATGTTCTAGGGTGGTGAAGGCGGTGAAGTTGGAGAAGGCGAAGAAGGCGGCGAAGGTGCCGGAGGTAGCGAAGGAACCGAAGAGACCCCTGGAGGCGAAGTAAGTATTTCGCACCACAGCAACATAAATTTGAAGATACATGTATGTGCCGTTTTTCGCAAACTGATCAGAGATACTCTGTTGCTAGACATGCACCCTGTTTACATCTTTTGAATTGAATGAAAAGCTAGGCAAGAAATCGCATGCGCTGAGCTGGGCGTACTAGAGACAAGACATGAAGGAGCATTTTTGCTAAATATCTGGTGTTCTAGGGTGGTGAAGGCGGTGAAGTTGGAGAAGGCGAAGAAGGCGGCGAAGGTGCCGGAGGTAGCGAAGGAACCGAAGAGACCCCTGGAGGCGAAGTAAGTATTTCGCACCACAGTAACATAAATTTGAAGATAAACGTATGTGCCGTTTTTCGCAAACTGATCAGAGATACTCTGTTGCTAGACATGCACCCTGTTTACATTTTTTGAATTGAATGAAAAGCTAGGCAAGAAACAGCATGCGCTGAGCTGGGCGTACTAGAGACAAGACATGAAGGAGCATTTTTGCTAAATATCTGGTGTTCTAGGGTGGTGAAGGCGGTGAAGTTGGAGAAGGCGAAGAAGGCGGCGAAGGCGCCGGAGGTAGCGAAGGAACCGAAGAGACCCCTGGAGGCGAAGTAAGTATTTCGCACCACAGTAACATAAATTTGAAGATACATGTATGTGCCGTTTTTCGCAAACTGATCAGAGATACTCTGTTGCTAGACATGCACCCTGTTTACATCTTTGAAATGAATGAAAAGCTAGGTAAGAAATCGCATGCGCTGAGCTGGGCGTACTAGAGACAAGACATGAAGGAGCATTTTTGCTAAATATCCGGTGTTCTAGGGTGGTGAAGGCGGTGAAGTTGGAGAAGGCGAAGAAGGCGGCGAAGGTGCCGGAGGTAGCGAAGGAAGCGAAGAGACCCCTGGAGGCGAAGTAAGCATTTCGCACCAGAGTAACATAAATTTGAAGATACATGTATGTGCCGTTTTTCGCAAACTGATCAGAGATACTCTGTTGCTAGACATGCACCCTGTTTACATCTTTTGAATTGAATGAAAAGCTAGGCAAGAAATCGCATGCGCTGAGCTGGGCGTACTAGAGACAAGGCATGAAGGAGCATTTTTGCTAAATATCTGGTGTTCTAGGGTGGTGAAGGCGGTGAAGTTGGAGAAGGCGAAGAAGGCGGCGAAGGCGCCGGAGGTAGCGAAGGAACCGAAGAGACCCCTGGAGGCGAAGTAAGTATTTCGCACCACAGTAACATAAATTTGAAGATACATGTATGTGCCGTTTTTCGCAAACTGATCAGAGATACTCTGTTGCTAGACATGCACCCTGTTTACATCTTTTGAATTGAATGAAAAGCTAGGCAAGAAACCGCATGCGCTGAGCTGGGCGTACTAGAGACAAGACATGAAGGAGCATTTTTGCTAAATATCTGGTGTTCTAGGGTGGTGAAGGCGGTGAAGTTGGAGAAGGCGAAGAAGGCGGGGAAGGTGCCGGAGGTAGCGAAGGAGCCGAAGAGACCCCTGGAGGCGAAGTAAGTATTTCGCAGCACAGTAACATAAATTTGAAGATATATGTATGTGCCGTTTTTCGCAAACTGATCAGAGATACTCTGTTGCTAGACATGCACCCTGTTTACATCTTTTGAATTGAATGAAAAGCTAGGCAAGAAATCGCATGCGCTGAGCTGGGCGTACTAGAGACAAGACATGAAGGAGCATTTTTGCTAAATATCTGGTGTTCTAGGGTGGTGAAGGCGGTGAAGTTGGAGAAGGCGAAGAAAGCGGCGAAGGTGCCGGAGGTAGCGAAGGAACCGAAGAGACCCCTGGAGGCGAAGTAAGTATTTCGCACCACAGTAACATAAATTTGAAGATACATGTATGTGCCGTTTTTCGCAAACTGATCAGAGATACTCTGTTGCTAGACATGCACCCTGTTTACATCTTTTGAATTGAATGAAAAGCTAGGCAAGAAACCGCATGCGCTGAGCTGGGCGTACTAGAGACAAGACATGAAGGAGCATTTTTGCTAAATATCTGGTGTTCTAGGGTGGTGAAGGCGGTGAAGTTGGAGAAGGCGAAGAAGGCGGGGAAGGTGCCGGAGGTAGCGAAGGAACCGAAGAGACCCCTGGAGGCGAAGTAAGTATTTCGCAGCACAGTAACATAAATTTGAAGATACATGTATGTGCCGTTTTTCGCAAACTGATCAGAGATACTCTGTTGCTAGACATGCACCCTGTTTACATCTTTTGAATTGAATGAAAAGCTAGGCAAGAAATCGCATGCGCTGAGCTGGGCGTACTAGAGACAAGACATGAAGGAGCATTTTTGCTAAATATCTGGTGTTCTAGGGTGGGGAAGGCGGTGAAGTTGGAGGAGGCGAAGAAGGCGGCGAAGGTGCCGGAGGTAGCGAAGGAACCGAAGAGACCCCTGGAGGCGAAGTAAGTATTTCGCACCACAGCAACATAATTTTGAAGATACATGTATGTGCCGTTTTTCGCAAACTGATCAGAGATCTCTGTTGCTATACATGCACCCTGTTTACATCTTTTGAATTGAATGAAAAGCTAGGCAAGAAATCGCATGCGCTGAGCTGGGCGTACTAGAGACAAGACATGAAGGAGCATTTTTGCTAAATATCTGGTGTTCTAGGGTGGTGAAGGCGGTGAAGTTGGAGAAGGCGAAGAAGGCGGCGAAGGTGCCGGAGGTAGCGAAGGAACCGAAGAGACCCCTGGAGGCGAAGTAAGTATTTCGCACCACAGTAACATAAATTTGAAGATACATGTATGTGCCGTTTTTCGCAAACTGATCAGAGATACTCTGTTGCTAGACATGCACCCTGTTTACATCTTTTGAATTGAATGAAAAGCTAGGCAAGAAACCGCATGCGCTGAGCTGGGCGTACTAGAGACAAGACATGAAGGAGCATTTTTGCTAAATATCTGGTGTTCTAGGGTGGTGAAGGCGGTGAAGTTGGAGAAGGCGAAGAAGGCGGGGAAGGTGCCGGAGGTAGCGAAGGAACCGAAGAGACCCCTGGAGGCGAAGTAAGTATTTCGCAGCACAGTAACATAAATTTGAAGATACATGTATGTGCCGTTTTTCGCAAACTGATCAGAGGTACTCTGTTGCTAGACATGCACCCTGTTTACATCTTTTGAATTGAATGAAAAGCTAGGCAAGAAATCGCATGCGCTGAGCTGGGCGTACTAGAGACAAGACATGAAGGAGCATTTTTGCTAAATATCTGGTGTTCTAGGGTGGTGAAGGCGGTGAAGTTGGAGAAGGCGAAGAAAGCGGCGAAGGTGCCGGAGGTAGCGAAGGAACCGAAGAGACCCCTGGAGGCGAAGTAAGTATTTCGCACCACAGTAACATAAATTTGAAGATACATGTATGTGCCGTTTTTCGCAAACTGATCAGAGATACTCTGTTGCTAGACATGCACCCTGTTTACATCTTTTGAATTGAATGAAAAGCTAGGCAAGAAACCGCATGCGCTGAGCTGGGCGTACTAGAGACAAGACATGAAGGAGCATTTTTGCTAAATATCTGGTGTTCTAGGGTGGTGAAGGCGGTGAAGTTGGAGAAGGCGAAGAAGGCGGGGAAGGTGCCGGAGGTAGCGAAGGAACCGAAGAGACCCCTGGAGGCGAAGTAAGTATTTCGCAGCACAGTAACATAAATTTGAAGATACATGTATGTGCCGTTTTTCGCAAACTGATCAGAGATACTCTGTTGCTAGACATGCACCCTGTTTACATCTTTTGAATTGAATGAAAAGCTAGGCAAGAAATCGCATGCGCTGAGCTGGGCGTACTAGAGACAAGACATGAAGGAGCATTTTTGCTAAATATCTGGTGTTCTAGGGTGGGGAAGGCGGTGAAGTTGGAGGAGGCGAAGAAGGCGGCGAAGGTGCCGGAGGTAGCGAAGGAACCGAAGAGACCCCTGGAGGCGAAGTAAGTATTTCGCACAACAGCAACATAATTTTGAAGATACATGTATGTGCCGTTTTTCGCAAACTGATCAGAGATCTCTGTTGCTATACATGCACCCTGTTTACATCTTTTGAATTGAATGAAAAGCTAGGCAAGAAATCGCATGCGCTGAGCTGGGCGTACTAGAAACAAGACATGAAGGAGCATTTTTGCTAAATATCTGGTGTTCTAGGGTGGTGAAGGCGGTGAAGGTGGAGAAGGCGAAGAAGGTGGCGAAGGTGCCGGAGGTAGCGAAGGAACCGAAGAGACCCCTGGAGGCGAAGTAAGTATTTCTCACCACAGAAACACAAAGTTGAAGATACAAGTACGTGCCCTGCAAACTGATCAGAGATACTCTGTTGCTAGACATGCACCCTGTTTACAACTCTTGAATTGAATGAAAAGCTAGGCAAGAAATCGCATGCGCTGAGCTGGGCGTACTAGAAACAAGACATGAAGGAGAATTTTTGCTAAATATCTGATGTTCCAGGGTGGTGAAGGCGGTGAAGGTGGAGAAGGCGAAGAAGGCGGCCAAGGTGCCGGAGGTAGCGAAGGGACCGAAGAGACCCCTGGAGTAAGTATTTCGCACCACAGAAACACAAAGTTGAAGATACATTTATGTGCCGTTTTTCGCAAACTGATCAAAGATACTCTGTTGCTAGACATGCACCCTGTTTACATCTTTTGAATTGAATGAGAAGCTAGGCAAGAAATCGCATGCGCTGAGCTGGGCGTACTAGAAACAAGACATGAAGGAGCATTTTTGCTAAATGTCTGGTGTTCTAGGGTGGTGAAGGCGGTGAAGGTGGAGAAGGCGGAGAAGGCGGCGAAGGTGCCGGAGGTAGCGAAGGAACCGAAGAGACCCCTGGAGGCGAAGTAAGTATTTCGCACCACAGAAACACAAAGTTGAAGATACAAGTATGTGCCCTGCAAACTGATCAGAGATACTCTGTTGCTAGACATGCACCCTGTTTACAACTCTTGAATTGAATGAAAAGCTAGGCAAGAAATCGCATGCGCTGAGCTGGGAGTACTAGAAACAAGACATGAAGGAGAATTTTTGCTAAATATCTGATGTTCCAGGGTGGTGAAGGCGGTAAAGGTGGAGAAGGCGAAGAAGGCGGCCAAGGTGCCGGAGGTAGCGAAGGGACCGAAGAGACCCCTGGAGTAAGTATTTCGCACCACAGAAACACAAAGTTGAAGATACATTTATGTGCCGTTTTTCGCAAACTGATCAAAGATACTCTGTTGCTAGACATGCACCCTGTTTACATCTTTTGAATTGAATGAAAAGCTAGGCAAGAAATCGCATGCGCTGAGCTGGGCGTACTAGAAACAAGACATGAAGGAGCATTTTTGCTAAATGTCTGGTGTTCTAGGGTGGTGAAGGCGGTGAAGGTGGAGAAGGCGGAGAAGGCGGCGAAGGTGCCGGAGGTAGCGAAGGAACCGAAGAGACCCCTGGAGGCGAAGTAAGTATTTCGCACCACAGAAACACAAAGTTGAAGATACAAGTATGTGCCCTGCAAACTGATCAGAGATACTCTGTTGCTAGACATGCACCCTGTTTACAACTCTTGAATTGAATGAAAAGCTAGGCAAGAAATCGCATGCGCTGAGCTGGGAGTACTAGAAACAAGACATGAAGGAGAATTTTTGCTAAATATCTGATGTTCCAGGGTGGTGAAGGCGGTAAAGGTGGAGAAGGCGAAGAAGGCGGCCAAGGTGCCGGAGGTAGCGAAGGGACCGAAGAGACCCCTGGAGTAAGTATTTCGCACCACAGAAACACAAAGTTGAAGATACATTTATGTGCCGTTTTTCGCAAACTGATCAAAGATACTCTGTTGCTAGACATGCACCCTGTTTACATCTTTTGAATTGAATGAAAAGCTAGGCAAGAAATCGCATGCGCTGAGCTGGGCGTACTAGAAACAAGACACGAAGGAGCATTTTTGCTAAATATCTGGTGTTCTAGGGTGGTGAAGGCGGTGAAGGTGGAGAAGGCGGAGAAGGCGGCGAAGGTGCCGGAGGTAGCGAAGGAACCGAAGAGACCCCTGGAGGCGAAGTAAGTATTTCGCACCACAGAAACACAAAGTTGAAGATACAAGTATGTGCCCTGCAAACTGATCAGAGATACTCTGTTGCTAGACATGCACCCTGTTTACAACTCTTGAATTGAATGAAAAGCTAGGCAAGAAATCGCATGCGCTGAGCTGGGCGTACTAGAAACAAGACATGAAGGAGAGTTTTTGCTAAATATCTGATGTTCCAGGGTGGTGAAGGCGGTGAAGGTGGAGAAGGCGAAGAAGGCGGCCAAGGTGCCGGAGGTAGCGAAGGGACCGAAGAGACCCCTGGAGTAAGTATTTCGCACCACAGAAACACAAAGTTGAAGATACATTTATGTGCCGTTTTTCGCAAACTGATCAAAGATACCTGTTGCTAGACATGCACCCTGTTTACATCTTTTGAATTGAATGAAAAGCTAGGCAAGAAATCGCATGCGCTGAGCTGGGCGTACTAGAAACAAGACACGAAGGAGCATTTTTGCTAAATATCTGGTGTTCTAGGGTGGTGAAGGCGGTGAAGGTGGAGAAGGCGGAGAAGGCGGCGAAGGTGCCGGAGGTAGCGAA
This sequence comes from Cylicocyclus nassatus, assembly GCA_958299035.1. Lineage (NCBI taxonomy): Eukaryota > Metazoa > Nematoda > Chromadorea > Rhabditida > Strongylidae > Cylicocyclus > Cylicocyclus nassatus. The sequence continues at coordinate 61,801,034 of CATQJL010000305.1, forward strand.
GGAACCGAAGAGACCCCTGGAGGCGAAGTAGGTATTTCGCACCACAGAAACACAAAGTTGAAGATACAAGTATGTGCCCTGCAAACTGATCAGAGATACTCTGTTGCTAGACATGCACCCTGTTTACTTCTTTTGAATTGAATGAAAAGCTAGGCAAGAAATCGCATGCGCTGAGCTGGGCGTACTAGAAACAAGACATGAAGGAGAATTTTTGCTAAATATCTGATGTTCCAGGGTGGTGAAGGCGGTGAAGGTGGAGAAGGCGAAGAAGGCGGCCAAGGTGCCGGAGGTAGCGAAGGGACCGAAGAGACCCCTGGAGTAAGTATTTCGCACCACAGAAACACAAAGTTGAAGATACATTCATGTGCCGTTTTTCGCAAACTGATCAAAGATACTCTCTTGCTAGACATGCACCCTGTTTACATCTTTTGAATTGAATGAAAAGCTAGGCAAGAAATCGCATGCGCTGAGCTGGGCGTACTAGAAGCAAGACACGAAGGAGCATTTTTGCTAAATATCTGGTGTTCTAGGGTGGTGAAGGCGGTGAAGGTGGAGAAGGCGGAGAAGGCGGCGAAGGTGCCGGAGGTAGCGAAGGAACCGAAGAGACCCCTGGAGGCGAAGTAGGTATTTCGCACCACAGAAACACAAAGTTGAAGATACAAGTATGTGCCCTGCAAACTGATCAGAGATACTCTGTTGCTAGACATGCACCCTGTTTACTTCTTTTGAATTGAATGAAAAGCTAGGCAAGAAATCGCATGCGCTGAGCTGGGCGTACTAGAAACAAGACATGAAGGAGAATTTTTGCTAAATATCTGATGTTCCAGGGTGGTGAAGGCGGTGAAGGTGGAGAAGGCGAAGAAGGCGGCCAAGGTGCCGGAGGTAGCGAAGGGACCGAAGAGACCCCTGGAGTAAGTATTTCGCACCACAGAAACACAAAGTTGAAGATACAAGTATGTGCCCTGCAAACTGATCAGAGATACTCTGTTGCTAGACATGCACCCTGTTTACTTCTTTTGAATTGAATGAGAAGCTAGGCAAGAAATCGCATGCGCTGAGCTGGGCGTACTAGAGACAAGACATGAAGGAGCATTTTTGCTAAATATCTGGTGTTTTCTAGGGTGGTGAAGGCGGTGAAGGTGGAGAAGGCGGAGAAGGCGGCGAAGGTGCCGGAGGTAGCGAAGGAACCGAAGAGACCCCTGGAGGCGAAGTAGGTATTTCGCACCACAGAAACACAAAGTTGAAGATACAAGTATGTGCCCTGCAAACTGATCAGAGATACTCTGTTGCTAGACATGCACCCTGTTTACTTCTTTTGAATTGAATGAAAAGCTAGGCAAGAAATCGCATGCGCTGAGCTGGGCGTACTAGAAACAAGACATGAAGGAGAATTTTTGCTAAATATCTGATGTTCCAGGGTGGTGAAGGCGGTGAAGGTGGAGAAGGCGAAGAAGGCGGCCAAGGTGCCGGAGGTAGCGAAGGGACCGAAGAGACCCCTGGAGTAAGTATTTCGCACCACAGAAACACAAAGTTGAAGATACAAGTATGTGCCCTGCAAACTGATCAGAGATACTCTGTTGCTAGACATGCACCCTGTTTACTTCTTTTGAATTGAATGAGAAGCTAGGCAAGAAATCGCATGCGCTGAGCTGGGCGTACTAGAGACAAGACATGAAGGAGCATTTTTGCTAAATATCTGGTGTTTTCTAGGGTGGTGAAGGCGGTGAAGGTGGAGAAGGCGAAGAAGGCGGCGAAGGTGCCGGAGGTAGCGAAGGAACCGAAGAGACCCCTGGAGGCGAAGTAAGTATTTCGCACCACAGAAACACAAAGTTGAAGACACAAGTATGTGCCCTTTTTCGCAAACTGATCACAGATACTCTGTTGCTAGACATGCACCCTGTTTACAACTTTTGAATTGAATGAAAAGCTAGGCAAGAAATCGCATGCGCCGAGCTGGGCGTACTAGAAACAAGACATGAAGGAGAATTTTTGCTAAATATCTGATGTTCCAGGGTGGTGAAGGCGGTGAAGGTGGAGAAGGCGAAGAAGGCGGCCAAGGTGCCGGAGGTAGCGAAGGGACCGAAGAGACCCCTGGAGTAAGTATTTCGCACCACAGAAACACAAAGTTGAAGATACATTCATGTGCCGTTTTTCGCAAACTGATCAAAGATACTCTCTTGCTAGACATGCACCCTGTTTACATCTTTTGAACTGAATGAAAAGCTAGGCAAGAAATCGCATGCGCTGAGCTGGGCGTACTAGAAACAAGACATGAAGGAGCATTTTTGCTAAATGTCTGGTGTTCTAGGGTGGTAAAGGCGATGAAGGTGGAGAAGGCGGAGAAGAAGGCGAAGGTGCCGGAGGTAGCGAAGGAACCGAAGAGACCCCTGGAGGCGAAGTAAGTATTTCGCACCACAGAAACACAAAGTTGAAGATACAAGTATGTGCCCTGCAAACTGATCAGAGATACTCTGTTGCTAGACATGCACCCTGTTTGCTTCTTTTGAATTGAATGAGAAGCTAGGCAAGAAATCGCATGCGCTGAGCTGGGCGTACTAGAGACAAGACATGAAGGAGCATTTTTGCTAAATATCTGGTGTTTTCTAGGGTGGTGAAGGCGGTGAAGGTGGAGAAGGCGAAGAAGGCGGCGAAGGTGCCGGAGGTAGCGAAGGAACCGAAGAGACCCCTGGAGGCGAAGTAAGTATTTCGCACCACAGAAACACAAAGTTGAAGACACAAGTATGTGCCCTTTTTCGCAAACTGATCACAGATACTCTGTTGCTAGACATGCACCCTGTTTACAACTTTTGAATTGAATGAAAAGCTAGGCAAGAAATCGCATGCGCCGAGCTGGGCGTACTAGAAACAAGACATGAAGGAGAATTTCTGCTAAATATCTGATGTTCTAGGGTGGTGAAGGCGGTGAAGGTGGAGAAGGCGAAGAAGGTGGCGAAGGTGCCGGAGGTAGCGAAGGAACCGAAGAGACCCCTGGAGGCGAAGTAAGTATTTCGCACCACAGAAACACAAAGTTGAAGATACAAGTATGTGCCCTGCAAACTGATCAGAGATACTCTGTTGCTGGACATGCACCCTGTTTACATCTTTTGAATTGAATGAAAAGCTAGGCAAGAAATCGCATGCGCTGAGCTGGGCGTACTACTCAGACAATCGCCGGGGGCAGGCGGGCACCGGAAAAATAGATTGCTGATCTCTCGCACCCCGCTTGCGGATTTTTTGGAAAGCAATCAGGACTTTTCGGAAGACCGCTTGCTGAGTTCTCGATTCTTCAGAGATTCAGCAATATATCTGCAAAAGATAAGAGCGAAAAAAATTCAACAGGCGGTCTCTCAAAAATCCGCTGACTCAGCAAACGGTCTTCCGAAAAGTCCTGATTGCTTTTCAAAAAATCCGCGAGCGGGGTGCGAGAAATCAGCAATCTATTTTTCCGGTGCCCGCCTGCCCCCAGCGATTGTCTGAGTAGGAACAAGACATGAAGGAGAATTTCTGCTAAATATCTGATGTTCTAGGGTGGTGAAGGCGGTGAAGGTGGCAATCTTACTTTAGCAACGGCTCTGATCCACCATGAGTTTCAAGCCAAAAACTAAAAAGATTCAACTGTCCGAAAAACTAAGAAAAATCGTAACTTAGTTCATAAAAATCCTACAAAAATTCTAACTAGCTCACGAAAACGCATTCCACATAAGGCATCTATATACGCCGTTGCCGTATTTTCTTCCTTATTGAAGATCAAGAAAACGGAAATTTTCGTGCATTTTCCAAAGTGGTGTTGTGCCGTTTCCACATAAGTAGTTATATACTACAAACCTATAGAAGTACAAAATGATATTAAAAATATCGATTACAGTTACTCGGGAAATATCAATTACACTTTTCCGTAGTCATGTGTTCCAAGCTAAAATTCAAAATTCTTGAGAACTAAAGCTTGTAGAGCGCTGGAAATTTACGTTTGTACTTCCACAGGTTTGTAGTATACAACTATGTACTTATCTGGGAACGGCACAGCACCACTTTGGCAAACGCACGAAAATTTCCATTTTCTTTGTTTCTAACAAAAAAATACGGCAACGTGGTATATAGATGTCCTATGTGGGTTGTGTTTACGTGAACGAGTTAGAATTTTTGTAGGATTTTTCTGAACTAAGTTACGATATTTCTCAATTTTTTGGGCAGTTGAATTCCTTCAGTTTTTGGCTCGAAACTCGTGGTGGATTAGAGCTGTTACTAGAGCAAGATAGCCATTTTGTAGAGCTTGCTTTATTCTATCGAATAGCGTTTTGAAACCTACTTAGAAATGAGAACTGTATGACTTATTGCGGTTGGAATTCAAAACCTGCATTAATTTCTGGACAACCTAATATGTTTTCAAAGAAATTCACTTATCTGCGCCTGAGTTGTGGCCGCGAAGAGTGAAAGCTATATAATTTGATCTTGAGTGCGGGGGCGCAAAATGCTGGTGGGATTTTCACAGATGAGGATAAAAGCTTACGGTAATATTCCACTTAAAGCAAACGAAAACCTTTTTGAGGGATTCGATAGGTATACAGTATGAGGACAGGACCTCAGAATTCGCTAAAACTTTGCTTAGGAGGTTATTCGACATGCTGATCACAAATACAGCACCTTTTCCGCACGAAAACGTCTCGTTGTATAGTTACGGTAGATATAAGATAAGAAGTCAAAACCGTAGATTTGCCTGAAACTTTGTGCAAAGGTGTTATCTGGTGTGCTCATTACGGATGTCGCGCTTATTTCGCCTAAAAGTTTCCATGAGGATTTTCGAAATCGTAATTGGTCTAAAAAGCGGGTAAGATGCTTATCTAAACGCTGCAAGTTGCCATAAGTCCACAATGAAGCGCTGTGTAGCGAGCAAGCGTGGTATTCGTTATCAGCATGCTTGAAACCCCTCTGGGCAACGTTCTAAGCAAGTTTGGAATTTTTACCTATTTTTGTATACCCACCCTAACTCGAGGAATTGGCGCTACCGTACAAAGTCAATATAATATCCATGTTCAGCATGCCAAATAATCCCTCCCCAAATTCCAACCAAATTTAGATTTTCGGACCCCCCACCGTAGATCTACCGTAAGCATACAGGGGGACGTTTTCGCGCGGAAAAGTGTGATAATCGTGATCAGCATGTTGAGTAAGTCTAATGGAAAGCTGATGTTGGGAAAATAGACCTAAAAACGGACTTAATTCTTGTACCCGCCTAATACGATGACCTTCAGAGATCTGATAGCAGAAAAAATTTTAGCCTCCGACAAAGTGTTTCGATGTTATTAGTGCTACTAGCTGGCTTATCCGGCTCCGCCGTATCCGGACCAAACTTGGCACACATACACTTCGGGCCCTGGCGGGTGTCACAGTCCACTTTTCGTTATCGATCGATGTCGATTTTACCGATTTTTATCGATTTTTTTGCAGAGTTCACCTACGGGGCTGGGAGTTGGCACAGGGGGGTAATCAAGCATGGGGATTCCGAATACAATATTGGTCTTCAGGATTATCGATTACTTTTATCGATTTTATCGATTTTTTTGCAAAGTTTGAGCTACGGGGCTGGGATTTTGCACAGGGGAGTAATCGAGCATGCTGATTACGAACACAATATTAGTTTTCAGGATCGTCCATTACTTTTATCGATTTTATCGATTTTTTTGTAAAGTTTGACCTGTGGGGCTGGGATTTTGCACAGGGGGGTAATCGAGCATGCTGATTACGAACACAATATTAGTTTTCAGGATCGTCCATTACTTTTAGCGATTTTATCGATTTTTTAAAAATTTGAGCTAGGAGGCTGGAATTTGGCACAGGGGTGTAATCGAGCATGCTGATCACCCCCCTTGGGGATGATCAGCATGCTCGATTACCCCCCTGTGCCAACTCCCAGCCCCCTAGCTCAAACTTTGCAAAAAATCGATAAAATCGATAAAAGTAATCGATAATCCTGAAGACCAATATTGTATTCGGAATCCCCATGCTCGATTACCCCCCTGTGCCAACTCCCAGCCCCGTAGGTGAACTCAGCAAAAAAATCGATAAAAATCGATAAAATCGTTATCGATCGATGACGAAAAGTAGCCTATGACACCCGCCGGGGCCCGAAGTGTACGTGTGCCAAGTTTGGTCCGGATCGGTTCAGAAATGGAATTTTCTATTCGGAACATACGTACATACATACATACATACATACATACATACAGACAAACAGACATTCAGCTTTATATATAAGATACCCGCCTAATACGATGACCTTCAGAGATCTAGTAGCAGAAAAAATTTTAGCCTCCGACAAAGTGTTTCGATGTTATTAGTGCTACTAGCTGGCTTACCCGGCTCCGCCGTATCCGGACCAAACTTGGCACACATACACTTCGGGCCCTGGCGGGTGTCACAGTCCACTTTTCGTTATCGATCGATGTCGATACCGATTTTTATCGATTTTTTTGCAGAGTTCACCTACAGGGCTAGGAGTTGGCACAGGGGGGAAGTGAGCATGGGGATTCCGAATACAATATTAGTTTTCAGAATTATCGATTACTTTTATTGATTTTATCGATTTTTTGTAAATTTTGACATGCGAGGCTGGGATTTTGCACAGGGGGGTAATCGAGCATGCTGATTACGAACACAATATTAGTTTTCAGGATCTTCCATTACTTTTATCGATTTTATCGATTTTTTGTAAAGTTTGACCTGTGGGGCTGGGAGTTTGCACAGGGGGTAATCGAGCGTGCAGATTACGAATACAATATTAGTTTTCAAGATCGTCCATTACTTTTAGCGATTTTATCGATTTTTTAAAAATTTGAGCTAGGGGGCTGGGATAAAATCGATAAAAGTAATCGATAATCCTGAAAACCAATATTGTATTCGGAATCCCCATGCTCGATTACCCCCCTGTGCCAACTCCCAGCCCCGTAGCTCAAACTTTGCAAAAAAATCGATAAAATCGATAAAAGTAATCGATAATCCTGAAAACCAATATTGTATTCGGAATCCCCATGCTCGATTACCCCCTGTGCCAACTCCCAGCCCCGTAGGTGAACTCAGCAAAAAAATCGATAAAAATCGATAAAATCGATATCGATCGATGACGAAAAGTAGCCTATGACACCCGCCGGGGCCCGAAGTGTACGTGTGCCAAGTTTGGTCCGGATCGGTTTAGAAATGGAATTTTCTATTCGGAACATACGTACATACATACATACATACATACATACAGACAGACAAACAGACATTCAGCTTTATATATAAGATAGTAAATGTAACACAGCTTTTGTCCAGATTTACACCACTTCTCCAACTTCCTTTCTCCAAAACTATAATCAGTGAAATTTTAGAGTGCAAGTTGTTCAGTATACATCTAAACTATTTGTTGCATTTCTGAGACCTGGTGTAAAAAATTGCTGCTATGGTCCCTTTCCAAGCCCCTGTTTCAGTTTCCACAAACACTGCAGCCGCTTTTAGTTCAATGCAACACAGAATTTAGAAGATCACATTGACTGTTTCAGGAAGAAACTGGTTTCTCTGGGAGGGGAGATGGAAGTAACCCACAAAGCCCAGGAATTCTAAAGCCAGCTGCACAACCATTAAATGGTGAAAAGCGGCTTCTAAAAAGAAGGCACAATGAAGAAAAGAAACAAGAAGCAAACTACATGAAGAAACATATTCTGAGGAAGGATGAAAGAAAGGAAAGAAATTATGGCCCAAGGAAACTGAAGGTGAACCGTCAGAATGAGGTTGGGACAGATTGTGCGGCATATGCAGTGTACGCCCCATATTTCTATGAACATGATAGTCGCTTCTGCCGTGTAAGCCGCGCACGTCGCTCAGTTTGGCCCAACCCATAGAGGAAATTTGGTTTAGACTCAAATCGCTTTTGCAGAGAAGGGTGAATGATTGAGCTCTCCGTCCTAAACTCTCTCGTTACCCGGTCGTTAAACGTAAGTTTACATTGAGCTGAACTCGTCACAATCAAAAAGTGGACATTTCAACTGCAAAACTTCTTATAATACTTATTGCAGGTTGTCCGCCAAGCCGCACGACTGCAAACGTGATTAAGTATCTCTCCCTTCTCCTACTTACATTCTTCTGTCAGGGCATTCTTATTGTATTCGACTGAATGAAATCCCGCTTAGAAGAAACAATAAACAGTAACAGGCAAATGCGCAAATCATTTCTTACATAAAACAGGCAGTCGAACTGAAGTAACTATGATGAAGGCTCAGACATCGCTTCTGCATGATAGATATGATATACTTTCCACTCAACCTTCGCTGCAGCGAATAGCTGTCCAGCTCCGACGACAATTGTGACGAGTGTCTATACCGGACAAAATTACTAATTTATTTGTACTAGACTTTAAACGCATAGCTCACGCAAAACATTCAATGGACAGAAAGAAAAACGATGGGCAGACGTCCGCCTCGAGCAAACCGAAATTTGGAGCGAATGATCGAATAACTCTCAATATCCAAGAATTAAGTTGACTTCGTGAAACTCTTACCGCGGGCATGTCCGTTGCAACATTCTATTTTTTCGGCCAGCGTTACAAGCCTGTTACAAGCCGGTAGAAATGTTGCATCCCAAAAAAAATTTCGGAGGGCATTGTTCTCTTTTGTCTAGCTATGAAGTTAACCTGGTTTAAGAAAGAATGTCCAAATATTTCAGAAAAATTGAATCGATATCCAAATATCTTACCGCATGACACAATATACTACTGCTCAGACAATCGCAAAAGACCTCCGGCGCAAACTGAACTTCTAAAATTTCGGGGGACGCCCCTACTGGACCGTGCGGCGTGGGCCGCGCTACCTGGCAGCTCCAGGAGTGTCCCCCCCCCCCCCGAAATTTTAAAAGTTCAATTTGCGCCGGAAGTGCTTTGCGATGTTTGAGTGAACCTCACTTTCGTTTCCGCTGAGCGCCGGATTCATCAGAGTCAGACGAGATGAATTTTCGTGAACAAGCAACCGCATAAAGCAGCAACTTTAAAAAAGTGATAAAGTCCTGTTTTGGCAAAATTCATCGGTATTTGGCATGAGTTGAATTCTGTGAGTTATTCCTTCCAACAACTGTGTGCAAGCCTATCTGGATGGCCCGTATCGAATCGCCGGTGACTCTAGTTGGTCAGTTGAATGGGAAAGTAGAGGAGAACTCTGAGACATCTCTGAAAACACTGAGAAAATGGACGGCAAAAAGCGCTATAATTACTAGATGTCTAATCCAAATAAGGTTTTTCAGCGACACCTCCGAATAATATTGCATTTGAAGCCTTTTCTCCAATTTCGCATTCTATATCACGTCGTTTATGACAGAGGTCCTACTTTTCCTATTTTCTTATTGCTTACATGGTTGACTGCACGAAATCGACCGGGATGAAACATTTACATTCGTGCGCATGAGTCACATAGCGCCAGAACTCGGCAGCCGCGTTGCAGGCAAGCTCGCGTGCGTTCAGCTTACAACGACCCGAGCAATTTCGTGCAGTCGACTTTAACAAAGAAACAAGGGCAAAAAAGTGTCAGAAAGATAGGAGAGCATTGTGATCATTGAGTTTGCACATTATATATTACTAGCTGGCTTACCCGGCTCCTCCCGGCCCTGTCAAAACACTATGATAAAGGTTCCATCCCTATCCCTGCACAACCTTTCCCTGTGCCCATTTATACATGCCAATTCCTAATTTCCGCTGTGTAGTGATCAGCATGCTCTACCCCTCTGTGCCAATTCCCAGCCCCGTAAATCGAACTCTGCAAAAAATCGATAAAATTGATAGAGGTAATCGATAATTTTAAAAACTAATATTGTATTCGTGAACAGCATGCTTACTTACCTCCTGTGCCAACTCCCAGCCCCGCAGGTCAAAGTCTACAAGAAAAAATCGATAAAACCGATATCGATCGGTAGGAAAAGAGCCTACGACACCCGCCCCGCCCCGAAATATGCGTGCCAAGTTTGGTCCGGATCGGTTCAAAAATCGAATTTTCTATTTGGAACATACATACAGACCGACACAGACAACAGACATTCAGCTCTGTATATAAATAAAAGAAAAGTTATCAATAGTTTGAAGTAAAGAAGGATACGTATACGTGCTGCATGATGAAAGCAATATCTGTGAGCGCGAACGCGGCTTTTTTAACACATTGACGACTGCTTGACACACATGGTGTGTCAAGCAATGACTACCGCGTGGGACCGCTTGACACACCATGTGTGTCAAGGCTTGATTTTGGTAAAATGACTACTATCCTGAAATAAATCCACTCCATGAGCTTTCTTTTGCATAGAATCTAGGGATGACTTCTAACTTTCTTGTCAACCTTTCAGATCTACTGCAGGTGTACTGTAGATGGCAGTATGCGTAATTATTGTTGAAAAAGTGGGCGGTCCGTAAAAAGGCCTTGGTCTTAAAAGGCAGACAACTAAACATCTGCATGGTCGTCAATGTGTCAACCGCAGAGCGCATAGGCGCATGACTGCAACGGTGAGGATACGCGGCTAGCCGCGTTCGCGCCCGCTTAACTAATACTGCTTCTGCATTCTTCGTCATGCAGTAGCCTTTTTACTCATTCGTAGCCTGCAAATACGGGTCTGTGTCTATGACGAGGTCATGCTGTTGAAGCATGAAGATCATTGCTGTTGTTAATGATTAGTACAAGCGGAACGAAAAATCATTCATGCAAAAGATTATTTACAGTCTTTTTCAACCCCGAGCAGGCGAAACATTCCAATTGGAGCAGCGCGTCCACACCGCCACTGGCTCAGCGAGACAGATTAGAATGAAGAGACGCATATTGCAAAGCGGCGCGAATCGCTGCGAAGGATCCCTGCCCTCCAATTTTCGCCTAAACTGAATTAAAACTTACTATAGCAAACCATGAGCTTTCGAAATCAGCAATTCCAATGGAAAAAATCCGGCCATAAACGAACATGACAGGCTCCAGTTTTATACACGTAGGAAACTTGAATTCTCTTTGCTAGACCAACTCTGCTCGAATAAATATTACTAAAACCAAAAGTACATTTACTAATAATCAAATGTGCAAGAAAGTTGTTGGCCTTCTCTCCGTTTACACTATCGGTGATATTTGATAGGCCTAGGTAACTTGCTCTTCTTCAAACGACTTCTTTCTTGACATATGGGTCGGGGTTTGGCGTAGGGTGAATTGGTTCAAGTGTTTTCTTACTCTTTCGCAAAACACGAGAATGGCTTGTTTACAAATGGATGCAGTCAGCCCGGCACGATCGTATGAAAACAAGCTGTACTTCGTTTTTGGGGCGAAAAAGCAAAAGGAAATTCGTTTTCGTGGCCGAGACGCAAAAACTTTCTTAGTCGACGTTTCGTTTTCTAAGGGTTTTTCTACAGAGTTTAAGGTCAAAGGGGACTTCGTAAGTTTTGGCCAAAGTTAAGGGGAGTTCGTTTTTGAAAAGCCTAAAAAACGGGCTTATGCCGGGCCCTGGATGCAATGGCCTTTGTCGACATCGTTCAAGGAGATGGATCTTTGTATGATAACTGGCTTCTGGGGCATTTGAACGTTACCTTAATCTTTCATTGAGGCTTCAAAAATATATAATGAGGGTAGGCTTCCAGATAATCAACAAAAAATTACACTCGTAACAGATTAAAATCTTTCTCATTGATAAATACAAATTTGTTGGCGTATCACGATTTTATGATTTTTATGGCAATTTGGCATGTACTTAATGTTTACTCCCTACGCTGTTCGACTCATTTTGACAGTAGTCAAGCTTGGTGACGCTTAAACAGTCAGATTAGAGAAATTTTCGCTCACTGAGTGATCGTGAAAAAAAAAGATCTTTTGTAAGTGGACGAAAAATTGATGCTTACCACAACATCTTTTCTCCTTAGAAAATATAGCACAATGCAAAATGCTCGTTCCGAATCTAATCCGGCTTGTCAGGTTGTTCACGTACACAACTCCAGAATGTCCTTGTTAGTCTCTTTTTGATATTGTTAGTTATCAAAGTTTTATGTATCAATGTATAAAATGCTGTGTGTTAGCGCATGTCAAATCTTCAAATTCTTCAGTTTGGAAAGAAGGATTGAGAAAGCAGTTCCGGATAGTTGTCCGCCTGGCAATACGCTACTATCTGCTTCATACTCACAATTTTCTGATTTACAGTGTATCATGTCACAATGAGCAAGTTATCCTAGTGACCTTTCATAGCTGATGAAATTCAAATAATCGTTTTCTATAGTCAAAGACAATTGCTTGTGATGCTACTGCTTTCAAAGTGCAAGGATAACAATTATTTACTCGAAGATAACAGTTTCAATCACTGTTACGTATTGAATACTACGTATAAACACAACATGAATTGAACCTCTAGATTTGACAAAGTGCTTTCCTTCTTGGTAACGCACTTGATTAAAACAAATTTGCCTAACAGTTTCCACATGGATGATCAAACCTTATTGTCTGCAGCTATTACACAAACCGTGCAATTTTTTTGGAAGTGAAAAAGTTTGATGTTAACGGCGCTTGTACATCCTGTAAAATGTGGTTGAAAAACTACAGGTTTTACCGTATATGCTCACTCACCATGGTCCGTCTGTGGTATAGCCGCTTTCACTGAAACATTCAATGTAATGAGGGCCTCCACGCCAGCCATACAACCATGGTCTTCGTCCACAAGGCGGGTGTGGTGGCGGCCGTGGTGGTGGCAGTAGTGGTGACGGTACTTGCACAATGATAATGCGTCCTGGTGGTCCCGGTGGTCCAGGTGGTCCTGGTGGCCCTCGCAAAGCATTCCCTTGATTCCCTTCACCTGGCTCTCCCGGTGGTCCTGGCGGTCCGGCTTCTCCCCTGTCTCCTTTCTCTCCTGGAGGTCCTGGAGGGCCTGGTGGTCCTGGTGGTCCTTGTAAACCAGTAGACCCCCCATTTCCATCTCCTGGCTCTGCCAGTGGTCCTGGCGGTCCGGCTTCTCCCTTTTCTCCTTTTTCTCCTGGAGGTCCTGGAGGGCCCGGTGGCCCTGGGGGTCCTGCCTCTCCTTGTTCTCCTTTTTCCCCATTCTCTCCTGATTTTCCTGGCGGTCCAGCTGGTCCTGTTAGTCCTCTTTCCCCATTCTTTCCTGGTGGTCCCAATTCTCCGGGTGATCCCGGTGGTCCAGGTGGACCAGGCGGCCCAGGCGGACCTGCGACCTGTAAAATCGGATCTACTCAAGCCTCAGACTTTATTATGTCTCAAGGGTATCATAAGATAATTAGTTTTGCTTTTGTATATTCACAGCTCCAAGGCAATGCTAAACATCAATTCTTGAAAAAAGCGCGTCGTATATTACCGGCAGTTTCATGTGAGCAGTACACCGAAAATGATGAAAGATGAACTTTTTATGCTTTATGTACCCCACATAAACTTTAGGATAAAATCAATGAAACTTTTAGTGATTTCTGCCAGCCCTTTCTCGAACAGTTCAGTCGATTCAATCAAATGCTTCAGTGTCGCTTTGATGCGCCATCAGCATAGCAGCTATATTTTGCCTTTCTATTCGCGTATAATTTGCAACTCTCAAACCATTCAGTTTCACAGACAAAAATTTTGCTCAAGGAAGAGTCGCGATGTCGAAGTGGCCGATTACCATAAACTGCAGGCCATTAGCGAGAGCTTGGAATGCTGATCAGAAATACGCTTTCCGTATCTGTAGAACGCCTTTAGGAAGTTATGAGGATTATTTGAGAAAATGAATCAATGGCCAGGATAAAATCATTCGCTACAGCCTCGCTAGACCTCAAATAAAGCAGCGGCAATGAATACATCATACAATAAACTGTTTTGCTTCTCCACTTGACATTCGCAAAGGCTAAACGATTGATTTGATGCCGGCTATTAGTTTATTTTTTTCGCCTTAAAAATGCCCATAACTTTTTAGGTGCTCTCATATACGGGAAGCGGATGGAAACAACGTTTCCAAGCCTCATTAACGGTTTGCAGTTCGTCAGCCACTTCGAGTTCGTGACCCTCTCTTGTAAGAACTAAAAAGTGTGCACATGTACTTAGCCCATTCAGAAGCGAAGTTTGCTGTACAGAATCAGAGTGAAAGAAGGGTAAAGTGCTAAAATAACTTACTTGTCCTTCCACAGACGATAGGTTTGCACTTTCCACCCGTGCTTCAACCATATCTAAAAAAGGCACGCTGTCATGGTGCTTACGTTGAACCATAGCATACCTATGGAGGCTAAAATGATAATCGCTATAAAAACAGTTTCTGAAAGGTAAAAATAAGTAGCTGACATTTGAGTCTGGGTAGCTTGCACTTAAATACCGTTTTAAGAACTAAGTTCAGCATCTTCGCAGAATGTAAAACTGGCTTTCACTGATTCTCTTACCTTTATATGGAAAAGTAATTCAAACATAAGAAGCTGAGTTAATAAACAGACTTGGTATGGACGACGATATGTGCATGCACTTTACACGACCTTACTAACCGGCAGCTCTTCTCTTTGAGAACTTTGCATGGCTGCATCTAAAAAAATATCTTCTGTGTTGATTATCGATGGCATTATCCACAGGCCGAACTCTAAATGGCGCAAGTACTTTACTACAAGTCAAAGCTATTTCACTGCAGGCTTCTTCTGCAACTAGCGCCTTGGTATGCAATACTCTGTATCGTTTACACTTGAATAGTAGTAAATTCAACTTTAAATTTGGTGTCCCTGCAATGCCGAAACTTGGACGATATTTGCACGTAAACTTGCCATAGGCGCAAACTCAAACTCAGACAATCGCAAATGACTTCCAGGGAAAACTGAACTTCTAAAACGTCCGGGCGAACGTCCCTATTGGACCTTGTGGATGGGCCCTGCCCTACTTGGCGGCTCCAATAGGAGTGTCCCCCGGAAGATTTGGAACTTCAGTTTTCCCCGGAAGTCATTTGTGATTGTCCGAGAAGGGGTGCTCTCTTGCCATTGCACCCGCAGTTTGCAAGCATTACAGACGCAACAAATTGCTCACGTTCAAATGTTGTCGGAAAATATCAACACCGCAAAAACACCACATTTACCATCACATCTACTCGCCTATACCGAGTCTGAGACTCGACCAGTTGAGCAAAGGTCTCCAATGTCTACACGTTTAGTGGATAAGTAATTACGTTCAGTTACGAAATTGTGCACTTCGTGTTTTCCTCAAGTGATCAGCCCATAACCATGTTTTAAACAAATATCGTACTGCTACTTGACCTTTTATTTATCGGCTTTGCTTACTGCACACTAAGTTTATGAAACATCTATTTGCATAGCTCCACACAGTCTGTTAACATCTGTAACTACCTCCGCAGAGCTACTAGCAAAGTCTATCGCTTATGACAAACCCTACTCAGGGACTCGAGCCAGCGAGCGGCCAGCGATGACCCTACAATCGCTCGTCGGTGTGTGCGATTGTATGGTCGTCAAAGGGCCGTTGGCACGGTTAACGTGGGGCGCCCGCACAGTTTCTAACGCTCGCCGGTTGCGCGGGGGTCGACCGCTCGCTTGCTGTTGGAGTAGATCTATATGGGATATCCTGACCATTTTTTTGGATATTTTAGTCCTTTTTGCATTCTGATAACATCGAACGATGCCTGAGCAGTGGCCAAACTTCCCGTGATGAAGCCCACACCATCACTCTTGGTAACGCTTCACACAGGTTCATTCCAGCCTTGCGGGAAGGAAAATTTAATAACAAGATATGTCAACGCTTAGCCGGCCTAAACGCTGCATCGTATCTCACGCAGGTACCGTTTGAGCTCACAATGTGTGAAAATAGTGAGCAGAAGATAGAAGTCACTGTCGGCCGCTTGCACGGCAGCAGGTATTGCCGACCGATAAGACGGACGCATTGCTGGGCGCTCGCTCGAGCACTTGTATTGCAGGCCGTTTGCACGGTAACATTGCCTGCCGCTAGGATGGCACTTCAGCTGTTTGCCGCACGCACGGAAGCTTTAGGCTTATATCGACCACTTGTACGCTAGCCCTTATAGGAGGACCGCTCGCGTGGCGCAAATCCCTGATTAGCTGGCTCACCCGGCTCCACCCAGCCCTGTCAAAACACTTTGATAAAGGTCCAGCTCCGTAGATCAAACTTTGGAAAAATCACAAAATCGGTAAAAGCATCTGACAATTTTAGCTAATATTGTTTTCGTAATCAGCATGCTCGATTACCCCCTGTGCCAATTCCCAGCTCAAATTCTGCAAAAAACCGATAAAAATCGAAAAGTAGCCTACGACACCCGCCTGGCCCGAGGTGTATATGTGTGCCAAGTTTGGCCCGGATCGGTTCACAAATGGAATTCCCTATTCGGTACATACGTACACACTGACAGAGAGGCATACAGACAGACAAACAGACATTCAGCTTTAAGCATAAGATAAAAATAGCAAAAAAATTTCATGGCTTTTGATTCGGGGTCAGTGTTCTAACTGGTATCGAAAGATTGATTCGATTGATTCAGAGAGTTTTTTTTTCTCTGAAAACAAATTTACCCTTTTCAAGAAGCACCAGTTGAATAGCTTCCCGAGAATAGAAGCCGCTGATTTTTCTGCCTTTCGAACCCTCTGACCCCTTCACATTCTACATGCATAATGCTGCTGCTCAAATAAACTTAGGCTTGAGATAAGAATGCTTTGTGTGGATCTTTTGCTGTCTTCGCTACTTCGACATCAAGCTCAGTTTCGAGACATTTTCCGAAATGGAAAATCTCATTTTTCCGTTTTGTTTCTACATGATGATTTTGACAAAAGCATTATGAAACACTGTAAAGCTTAACCAGTAAGTGCTCTGTATCATTCATGGAGATGCAACCACAAGTTGAAGTGATAGTTTATTTTTTTATAAATTGAGTCGAATTAGCAGGAAGTAACCTGCAGCAACCTTGATAGCGAAAGAGTACAAAAACTAGTGCTTTATAATGGAGGTTCAACAAGTTTTCCAACCTGTTCAAATGTCTGCACGGCCACGCCCGCTATACGCATGGGAATCGCCTATACCTTGTAGTTTTCTGCAGTGTCAAAGGAGATTTCGTTTTTGAACTCCTTATATGCCACTTCACGCTGGCTGTTTGCAATGCATGATTCAAATATAATAGCTGTCTCAAATGGACGTGGTATCATACCGATATATTTTTGGTCTCATCACCATTTGCTACTGAATGCTGGTTTATGAGTTGTAAGTACAGTGAGGACTTACGTACCGTAAACATGGCTGCCTCGAAATGTTAACAGGGACAAGAACTAAAAATAGTGATAGCACCAAAGTTTAGAAACTCTTGAGGTTCAACCAGTGAGTTCAGAATTTTCTTGTCTTATGCAAAGAAGATGCTCTATCATTCACTGGAGGCTAAGCTAATCAAACTTCAGGTCGAACTAATTTGCAACGTAATCAAAACCAATAACAAGGAGACACCAATCTCTTTTGTGTAAAACTTTGTCTAACTATTGTTACTCCAATTCTGTGTTCAAGCGTCAAAGCATCGCTCGCATATCTCCCTTCAACAATTTGGAAACTGCCTAATGCCAAAGTTGAAGCATATATCAGTTCATAATGTGGGGATTTTGCAATTTACTCGGAGATAGAGGTAGAACCTTTTGAAAGAATGAGGTACCTGACAGTCCACGTAATAATTTGTTTACAAAGAGTTAGTTTGCGAGGGATCTCGAGGTATGCAAATGTCGACCTACTTATAAATTCCAAATGTATCTTAATGTTTGCTTGAACTTAGCAATCTTGTATGATCAGCTCCAGGGTCGTATGAGCAGTTGAACTCCACTACTGCAGTTGTGGTTTGCCACAAGTGTTTCAAAAGGGGCTCGGCACGAGGTGGCTTTTGAAAATGCTAAAAACGAAGTCCCCTTGAGTTTCGCGAATTTTTACGAAGACCCTTTGGCCCTAAACCTTAATTCTAAGAAAAAACCACCAAAAATGAAACTTCGACTAAAAAAAACTTCGCAATTTTTGTGTCTTTTCAGCTTCAAAAACAATACTCCCTTTACTTTCTGTCCCGAAAATAATATCCAGCTTGCTTGCAAGCCACCTGTGCCGAGCCCTGATTTCAAGCAGCAGTTCCAAACGAAGCGGTTTTAAAAATAAACTTATATACCATTCATTCTCTGACTATGCGAAGTGAGCACCTTTGCGTGTTTGATCAACAAGTTCATGAATTGTTCTAACGCGTTTTGGTCGATTACTACCAGGGCTCGGCACGCGTTGGTTTGAAGTGTTTCTGGAAACGAAGTCCCCCATGACTTTTCGAAAATTTACGAAGTCCCTCTCGTTGTAAAAGGCAATAGGGAAATCCTCATTCAACCAAAATAACAATAAAAAGGCGAAAAAAGCGCATTTTGAGTTATATAGTATAACAAAAAAGCAAAAAGAATACATTTCGAGTAGATTAAAGGCTCTGCCATTGGGTATAGCACCATTTTAGTGCTCGGAAATCGAAAACCTCCTAGGCCAACCAAATCTGTGGCCTCAACAACCCGGCGATGCATTTTTCGCCACATAGTTCAAAGGACACCGCGTGTGATTGGAGCGCAATATCTATCAACGCGCAGAACTGCACTACTTTTGGCTCAAAAGAAGAGAGGAGAGGCAATGGTTTGATTCGCTCTCTTCACTATATGATAGATTTTTGAGCGTTTCAATCGTCCAAATCAAAAAGGTTTAAAACTTATGTGAACTCTCCGAAATTTATGCTCCGAACCAACCCAGTTGGTTCGGTGGTTGGTCTAGAAACCAACAAATCTGGAACGGGTATTCAGACACATAAGTTTTGGGAACTTTTTACATAACATAGTTTGAAGTAATATTGTAGACTCATAGCCCAAATTCGGAGCCATGTGATTGTTTGTGAGCTGTAAACAAGCCATTTGTTTGTTTGAGTCTTGTATTTGAAATTCGCGCGCTTGCGAAAGAACACGTTCAACTCGTAAAACCTGACATGTTCGTCGTGTTTTTTTGGCGCTTCCTCCAGGACCTCATAAAAACGATGTCCCCGTTGCTTCTAACTCCAAAAACGAAGTCCAGTTTGACCCCAAACCATCGGTGCCGGGCCCTGATTACTACAAAGAATTCGTGAAAGAACGTCTTCAAGCCAACGTGGTTTGACGAGCTCAAACATGCTCTTACATGAAGGTTTTTTATGAATCCGCTTGTTTTAACCTCAAAAACGTATAACACACAATAAACAGTAAGTCTCGCCCATCTTTCTACCGCTGAGTTCCTCTTTCATTACAAACCCGGGTCTCATTAACGAGAAATCTCGGCTATTCGAGCTTTGCTTGTAGAAGTAAAAACAGACAAAGGAGATCACCCGGGCTTGTCATATTTTGAGCGCGCCTAATGTCTAAAAAATTGGTATTGGAATCCAAAATTCAGCATCATAAGTTCCCCAATCTCCTTCTAACCAAGCAAAGTACGTGGTCGTAATTTTATACGAAATGTTATGGTTTTCGTAGGACAGCACGAAAAGGAAAAATCTATTTTATACCATTTTTCTCGAAAACTATAACTTTTCATAGAAAAGCTCGATCAGTGCAGACTTTGTTTGTCACAAACTGTCACAAATGTCACAAATCTAACGACACCACCGTTTTAGAATCTATTGCTTAGAGTTTAGATTCTTGATTAGCCTGCTCAAACTCACGGGAGTTTGAGTGATTTCCTTTGTCCAATTTTATCTCTGCAGATAAAGCTAATATAAACATAATATTAATATTTTTGAATAAAAATCAAAACAAGCACTATGGATACAGCAGGAAGTTAGCATTGTTGAAAAAATGTGACGACATTTCGATCTATCGTGAGATTACCAGTCAACTGCCCTTTATGTGAGCAAACTCAAATGCGTGATAAATTTCTAAAACTATAAACATTGCAAGCGCTGATTTTGCCGAGTTTTACAAAACACTTGTATATTTACATTGAAACGCCACAACACTTCAGACAGCGCTGTAGTTTCAGTGAAATTAAGATGTTTAAATTGAGAATTTGGAAATAGAAATTGATGCAAAAACCAAAAATCAAACAATTTGAATCAAACAAAACTAAAAAATTGAAATGGACCGGGTATTGTGCGAAAATAGTGCAGACGCCTCTCTCCACAATCTTATCTCGACAATTCCAGGCTTTCCCATTTCATCCACTAGAAATCGATCAAGACAGTGGATGAAAATGAGACGCACATCGTTTTTGGTCACGAGACTACCATTTCTTAAGTAAACGAAATTAGATTGTTATTTCTTTCAACCTCTTCATCATGACTATTTAGGACTCATTGTCAGAAAATGCATCCGACCGTTTTTCAGACCATTATGAGAGATGCCATACCATGCAGAGCGCGGCACTATTTGAATTTCGCGGGCTCTGGATGAGCGCGTCACTATCGCGCATTTGAACGCAAATTCTTCAGGCGAATGCTTGCTTTGGCTAATTATATTTGTTTATTTGCTTGGATATGTGTAAATCATGGCTTAAAATATTAGATTTAGACAATATTTGATTATACAAATTGAATTCTAGCATGGTCATCGTAAGTTTTATTTCTTTGGGGTAGTTGTGTGTCGACAGCTGCAATTTTTGTCTATCATCCTTGTCAATTTAGCCATCTTTGGTGAAGAATAGACATTCTTTTCACTATATTCTGAAATATAGGTCAATTAAAGAATTCTTTTCCTCAAGAAACTGACATCATTAAATATCCATGAATTGATTGAACTATTTTCTTCTAATTCTCCTGAAAAGCTGTCTGTTTTTGAGACTGCGTAATCTCCACGACAACCTTGGCTCAGGATTAGAAAATTTTAGTAGTTCCTATAGGCCCAGGCCGGATTGACTCAAAAGCGCCCAAATTTCTTTAACATCTTCACTTCCTCTATCTCTTCTCACACAGCAAGTGCAGAAACGTTAGAGAAATTTGGGCACTTTTGGGCAGTTTTGAGTGATTTCCGGCCAAAGCCATATAGCAAAACCACTGAAGCTCTAGTAAATTTGTAGCATATATGCGCTTACAACTGCTTTTTTCCAGCACCAGGCATGCCCCTGGCTCAAGCGACTAATTCAATATCCTCGCCGAAGAAGACAGTTTTTTCCGACATCAGCAACATGAGCACAGGACGTCGTTCATCGGAGCAGTTCATTAAACTAATAAAGTAAGTGAAACCTTTTACAGAGGCAAATTGCTCGTTAACAGTGAAAAAAAAAAGATTCTAGTACCACGACACTCAGACTACGTGGAGAACATACTGCCGACAAATCAGCGAGTTTTTGTGAATGTTGCGGAATAGCACGTGATTGTGAGATTACTCAGCGCTGTCTAGCCTGAACCCGCGAAAACTACGTCATTCGAATGGTGTTTACTTGCTGGCAGCGCGCCAACGTTGCTGTCTGCGCCCTTTCGCGCACTTGTTCCGCTTTCTACGTTTTCCGGCATTCTAGTCCACTATAAAATTGATTAGTAATGCTCCTCGAATCGTGCATATCTTCTTGGTCTGACTTATTTCTTGCAGTAAGTTTCAAACATTCTATTTTAGAAAAGGCCACGAGGAGAAGGACGATTGTAACTCCGAACAAGAAATCGTTTGCCTGACTGATGAAGAAGTAATGTTGCAAGAAAATGATAGACTAAACCAGCTACGAAATAAAATTGAAAAGCCGGTCGTACAGGAAGTGTGCAATCGCGTTCATCACAGTGAGTGCTCTATTTCCAAGTTTCTTGGGACTTTCGTAATTCTTGTCTACGAATCTACTTTCAGGTACATACTCACTCGATGCTCTAGTTGATTCTATTGAAAATTATCTTGAAGATTTTTTCGTCAAGGGTGAACATGTCGAATTCTCTCCCAGTAAAGACAGGTATGATTTTTTTGATGATTTTGTTGGTCGACTTGGTTTTCAGTTTTATTCGTTGTACTTCTTTCCAATGATGATTCATCATTTCTTGACATTTTTCCCAGGAAAAGGTCTTGTTTTAGAATTCATTTTTGCAGCTTCTCATTGTAATCAAGTGCATAACATGCTATAAAATCTTTTCACGATATCACAAGCCTGTTTTTACATCCCCTGATGGTTTTTTCGGAGCGATATTGATTTCCATGCTTTCATTCAGGACAGTGCAAGCCAAAATCCTGGGCGTTGAGAAGAAAGGCGGTGCTGTTTTCTATACGATAGAATATGATGACAAGGAAATTGGCA
Organism: Cylicocyclus nassatus; assembly: GCA_958299035.1. Lineage (NCBI taxonomy): Eukaryota > Metazoa > Nematoda > Chromadorea > Rhabditida > Strongylidae > Cylicocyclus > Cylicocyclus nassatus. Next base: position 61,823,245 of record CATQJL010000305.1, read on the forward strand.
AAATCAGCAAGCATGATTTGAAGTTCGTTTTTCAATGAAATCTAACCTAAGTAATGACCAAGGCCGCGTTTGATGTTAATCAATAATGTGTTCAGACGGCGTTACAAAATAACTGAGGATGACATTCGCTCACTAATTTCGCTTATGGCGAGCCACGATCAAGGAAAACCTTGGCAGGTATGCAGCAGGATTTTTCTTTATTATCGTTAAGTTATCTGCATATAAGGTTTTGCTCAGATTGAGGAGGCTTACAAGAAAGAGTATAATATCAAAGACAAGCTGGCGCCGATATTTTGTTCCTCGCATGCCAAGCCATCCAACATCATTGTGAATACGACTGGTAGAGAGGCTGCCAGTGTAAGTTTAAGTTGACGGAATATTTGTTTTTCATGCCAAAATCTTTAGAATGACAATGAAAAGAGCTCGGATTCGGATTCGGATGCTCCTCTCGTTGTTTTTGTCGGCAGGAGAAGTGGTGTCGCATTGCCTCCCAACGCGTCTTCGAAGGACGTAGAGAAGCAAAGGAAGAAACAGGAAAAGAAGCAACAGAAAGATCAGAAAGAAAAGGAGAAAACGGATAAAAAAGATAAGAAGAAACAGACAAAAGTGAAACCCGAGGAATCTAGTGCGAAAGAAAATGGGGTAATAAGCTACATATCTTGATCCAGTCCTTCTTTTTCTCACGTGTACCTTTCAGGGATTGGATAAATTCATGACATCGGCGACCCCTGCAAATGGCAGTGATCAGTCGAGTGCCTCCAGCAGCTCTTTGCTCACTCCTCAAAGTTGGAGCGAAAAGCGATTTAATTCTGCTGTGGATAGGCTCAAGGAAGCATGGCGCAAACGAGATGAGGAAGTGAGTAGTTTTGTTATGTTCACATGTTTAGCTTAAAATTTTGATTTTTAGGAGTTCATGGCAGCTGCATCACGAGCCGCGAAGCTCCTTTCCGGTGTACAAATTGATAAGATCCCTCATGAATGCCATCGTTATGCTGTACGGCATGCTTACGATAAAGTAAAGGATGCTGAGACGCTGTAAGTGATAGGGTTTTGTGTTTAACCGTTTCGACTGCTATATTTCCCTGTATAAAAAAGGAATCGATGCTACCGACTTCGAGATGTTACCACGAAACGCTTTTTAGGAAGAAGTTGACTACAAAAGAAGCCCGAAAGGAATTCCGTGAAAAAATACATCAAGAGCGGCATCATCATCAGAAAGTAATGACAGCAAAAATCAAAGCATACTTCAACCAGGTAAGCGCTCTCGAAATCTCCATGTTGGTGCTATGTTTACTATATCTCGTGTATTAGGTAATGTGATTATGAGAGCTTGAAAGTAAATGAAAGCATTTTCTGATTGTAGAAAACAGCCGATGATGATCTAACTATATGCGATAAGCCTCTGCCATGTCCGGGGCGTATTGTACCAATCCCAACTGGTCAATCGCTGCTATTCACCGATTGTTTGATTCTCACACAGTTTCTTTCTACTATGAAGAAGTTCATCGAGGCCGACCATAAAATCACAGCAAGTCTGTTTTTTTATTGTATGTTATTGTATGTACATCATTCCATGTATCTTCAGGACAACTTCTTGATGCTGTGCACGAAGGCAGAGTTGGTTTCATGAAATGCACTTCGAAGTTGCTCGGATCGCTTTTGAAAACCCTTTTGCAGGATCCTGAACATAGCGTCCGTCATGTTATTAGACCATGATTTCATTTAGTTGATATACTATGTTTCAGAAGCTATCTCACTTTGATGTTCGTCTCAGGGAATATCCCATCGAAGAAAACACCGTTTCTGAGCTGTGTCGTGCACTTCTTATGAGGAGCATGGGTTTAGAGGAAGAGTAAGTCATGCGATTTTAGCATTGACGTAAATATTATCTTTTTATCTCACAGAAGCAATTATGCTGATGATGAACAAAACGGTACAACACAAGAAGAGGACGCTGATGAAAACGCAGTAGAAAGTGATCGGGGAACACCTGGAGCTCTTGATGTCTCACAAATCGATGTCGTAAGTTTTATTACGAGTGTGATTTGTAGTACTGAGATTGTTTGCAGGATGTTTGTCAGACACTGCTTGATCGTTTTGCGCCGGACAAAGAAATTTGGGAGTTAACGCCGGAGGACCAGCTAGGCGTGCTAAACCTTGTGCTCAATCGTGTACTAGAATTGGGGTCTTTCAAGGTCTGATTGGTTTGCATCAACATTGTTATCTATCATCATTCATATATGATGCTATTTAGGAGTACATTAGCGATCAGGGAGACACAGGTCCAGTACAAACCTTGAAGGGTAAAATTAGCAAAATCAATGAGCAGGTACACATACTTTTTTAATTTTCCTCAATCAATCATTGATCTCATTTTTCATGTCTCTTAATCATATCTTCATGTTTAAAGATCAACTCGTGGCAAGAAGATCTAGCGAAAATCCCCGAGATAGAGGAAGTTGTCGACATAGCTCAACTTTCTCGCTCTCAAGCTCGCGAAAGAACAGAACTGCAGAAGAAACGAGAAACTCTGGAAGGGAAGATTGAGGACAGTAAAAACAAATTGGAGGAGTTGCTCGAAAAACTAGCGCTTGAAAGAGTGATGAAAAGTCAGTCACGGCGTATCGCTCCCCTTGGTCGAGATCGCCATTTTCGTAACTACTATTGGTTTCACGGAAACACAGGCGATGATGGAATTTGGGTTCAAGATGTGAGTGTTCACACGCACCTTTTCAGTTACAATCTTTCTTTAAAAAACTATGTTTAGTTTGGAGTCACCTCATACGAAAAATTTGTTCGTGCATGCATCAAAGCAGGCAAACCCTTTGACGAGGAAGTGGAACAGGCACCTGCATTAGCCACGGATGACAATCTGAACTCCGCGGATCTTTCACTTCCTTCAGCAATGGAAGTAAAAACCGACGAAGGATGGCCTGTACTTGAGCCAGAAAGGTAAGCGGACTATTATGGTATTTTCCTTATTTTGTTTGAGCACCGTGATTCTTTTTTCAAGCTACTCTGAAACGTGGTACAAGCTGCCTGATGTACAGTCATTTGAAGAACTGATAAATTCTCTAAACAAAGTGGCTGTACGAGAGGGGAATCTGAAAGCGGTGAGCACATGAATTAAAAACTATCATGCACATCAAAATGATTGTTTCTAGTCTTTCACAAAGCAACGAGATCTAATTGTGAGCAGCATTATCCGTGGAAACGATAAAGAGAGCAAATCGTAAGCTTAACTTGGATTTTAAATGTTATTTCTGTGCCTGTGCTTGTTATCTTACGGCTGAGTTTTAGTCCTAAACCAGACCAAGAGGATGATGAGAATGAAGATCTCTGTCCTGAATCATTGACTCCTCTACGCAAATCCGTTGTTGAACTGGCATCTGATTTGAGAGATAGCTATCTGACCACTGTAGCCAGTGTGGACGCTTTTGAAGCGGAAATCGCATGTTGTTCATCTCTTAAGGAAGTTGTGAGTAGATGTTCTCAGTCTTATACTAATGACTCCCTATTTCAATGTTTTTCAGATAGAAAAATTATCCGAACTGGCAGACAGCATCAACCCGACAGCAATAGTGAGAAAACTCAATATGAAGGTCGCAGTGCAGACAGGTAGTTTCTCATCACGTTTTTTCGTAATTTGAATGCATTATAAATTTGAATTACGAACTATCTTCTCTTAAGAACTTTTGACAGGGTGGCGTTCATTGCAGGTCATTTTTCTCACTTCATTATGGATCGCTGGAAACATAGATTGTCTGAATGCCAAAATGCATCAGCCGTGCATCTATTGCGGAGCTATCTCGATTCGAGAATTGACTGGAAGAAGAGTGTTGTAGAGAAGGTAAGTTCATTGACCATTTGCACTAGCAGAAATGTAATATGCTATTCTAGCGATGTAATGCTTGCGGCAGCCAAAGGACACCAGAAGCAAAGATTAGTTGTAGCAGCTGTGGAACAGTAGTACATTATTATTGTACTCGCCCTAAATTGCAAGAAAAACCTGTCAGGTATGCTTAAAATTTCTAGCATCTGGATCTGACAAGCTTCCTCCATTGAAAGCTTATTTCCAGCTGGATGTGTCCGTCTTGTAAGCAGAATGAAGCTAAAAAGAACAAAGTAGAAGCTGTGAATCAGCGTGGGGCAGCAAAGCCCAATTACAAGGAAGACGATGAGAGTGGCGATGAATCTGCTGATAGTGAAAGCGATTCAGGAAGCGACGATAACGACGATTTTTTCTCGAAGAAGGTAATCAAGTTCGGTGTGTCAAATCAAAGGTGAAATGTGTTTTCTAGCCACGTCGAACGACTAAACGGAAGGGCTACAGCATTTTTGATGATGAGGTGACCGAAGATAAGGGATCAAGAGCGAAACGAGCAAAAACAAATAAAGTTGCAGAGGTACTCACTTATTCACTTTAACTCTTTTTTTATTATTTATGCTTTTTGTGGCAGGATTGTATGGATCTTCTAAGTCGAGTAAAGTCTGAAAACCGGTTGTATCGCGCTTTGCAAGCTATTCCACCTGGACGAGCAACCAGAAGAGCAGCACCTTCATCAATCAACAGCATTGAAAAGGGAATACATCAGGTACGAGATATTCTTTTTCTTTATCGTTATTAATCTCTGTCATTTTAATCTTTCAGTATTCATCGCTATCTTCATTTGCCGCTGATCTGGACTCATTCTTCAAATATGCACATTCTTACTTGGAAGAACATAATGAACGTAAAATGGAGGATCTTGAAAATTTACTCAGCGAATTAGAGCTTGACTCTATTATAAAAGTTAAATGATTCGTGCACTTTAATACCAGGCCTAGTGCTGTCTTATAATAACATCTAATGTGGTAAGCTCGGTGATGTTTTAGACCTTAAATTATCATGCATGTTAATTTGATGTATGTAATTATCAATATTGTTTTAGTTTTTGACTTTAGAATGTGGTATGTATTCGTTTTTCTGATTAGTTCTTACTAATCCTCATTAAAATGGCTTTCGATTGTAATGTATCTCAAGTGATCACCTCTTTATCATCAAGGCATTCTCTGCTAGGTTTTCCCATGTACGAGTCTTACTCAAATATTCCCTTTTTGTGCATATGAAACTTCTTTGTAGCAATATCTTGTATCTAAGCTTACATACATCTTACACAGCAGGTCGAAGCTCAGTCTTTGGTGGATGTCCAAGTGAAGAAAAATGATGTATCAGTGCACTTCTGTACCATGTACTAGTTATGTTTGATCGTTGCAGATTGTTGTACCTCTTGAAACATGTCTTCTGGATAAAGGCTCTGGTTTTTGTTGTATCATAAGCCTTGTAGTGCTTGTCAGTACTTGGGTAAAAAAGTCAATTATGAATATCTAATAGGGGCTTGTCTACCAGCTAAGTATCACAGCTGGAAAAGAGTTTGGTTTTATGAGAGCATAGAAGTTAACTCAAAATTTGGGCTAAACATCGGGAAGTGCCGTTATTGACATTCGTTTTTGCACCTTTGCGGCACTGGACAAGTTCGTCTTAGCGCCAGGAACCTATGACTCAAATGTTGGTGCGCACGTTTGTTTTTCAAAGGTTCCTTTCTTTAAAATAAAAACTTGGCTACTTTCTATGCAATATATGTCTCTCAAACGAACGAACATTTGCATTTTTTACTTCGTTTACAGCAACGGAGGGGCTTGTCTGCAACCGAGTGCAATCGATATATAGAATGTCCCAAAAATGTGAACACAGCGAGGTCCAACGTAGATTTATAGCATGGAAGAATCTCGGGTCACTCTTCACTACTGTAGGATTACGGTTGAACTTTCAGCATATGGCGCCGCCGTAAAATAGGCCTTTTGATGAAAAAAAAATTCGAAAATTCCAGAAATTTGTGTAGCAAGGTTTTCAGGCGTGTTGAATTCACTACATAACTTTTTACCAGTTACTCGAGTTGTTTTATTGGTGTAATCACACTTCTGATGATCTTTGGAATAAAAGTCGCTATTTATCCCAAACCAGAAATAGCTAAAAGAAGCATTACAGTGAAGTGCCACTTTCACATTCAGAACCAGCGCCTTTGAATGGCCCAGTACAAAAGTTTCTGGCTTGTTAGGTTTCCCGTTTGAGGCTAAAATCGCTTTTAAATTCTTAAAATCCTTGAAGTTCCTACCGTTGTCCTAGTAATGAAGAGTGATCGATGATTTGCTCAATAGTGAAAATCCAATTGTAAGTTGAACCTCGCTCTGCAGATTGGCCCATTCAAAGGCACCGTCCACCCAGATTCTCGACCTCCAGGTTTTTGTCATTCCAGGGCCTTCTCATGCCCTGATTCCGAATATGGAGCCGAGAATGCGCGAAAACCCCGGCAATCCCTGTTCGGAGAACCCACAGGCCGGCTTACCGAAACGGTGATTGGCTGGGTGGCGGTGATGGGGGGGGGCATGGATGGGAGAGGGGGGTGCTGTTCTGAAACGATTTTTGCTTCTGAAGCGACATTTTGCGCTGCGACTTGGGCATACTATTATATGCTGCCAAAAGCTCAACACCCTCACTTAAGGTGAACGGTGCGTTTAACTTTCTCGGCCACGATTCAAGCGCAAATGAACGATTTCTTATGAAAACATAGCTACTGTATGAGATAAACATTGTTTATATATTGCACGTTTGAATAAATTTTTCGAATATATATGGACTGAGAAATCGATGCCCTAAGATAGATACTCCCTGCTTGGCATTCTATAGGTGAAACTTTTTTCTGATTAATACATTCTTCTTAATATTCTATTCTTCCTCAATAAATGGATCAAACACATTTTTCCTTAAGAAAGTGATTGCTTCGACCATCGATCAAGCATAAGCCAAAACAACATTCCACTGCTAATGAACAGGACCGGTCACATCTGCACCGATAGAGATCGCAGAATCATGCGTCTTCACTGGCGCAACAACTGGATATTCGGTTACATCATCAGCTAATCTAGTGTTTTTTTTGTCATTTCCTAGAGAAAAGTTGATATGCGCTTCTTTCAGCTTTCTTTCTGAAAAGGAAGAATTTGATGAAGTAAAGAAGCAAATAATGAGGGCTTTGCATTCAGTCACGAAACTTGATGTTACTGATTGCTCTCTTGCAGAATACTTTCTACCTTGTAAGGGCGTGACGATTGCTTCTAATCACCTGCCACAAAAAATAAAATCTGCCATTTCATGCTGTTTGCATCTCACATTATGCTGGAAAAGCCATGTCTGAAGTTTTATTCAAAAGTACTGTTTACTTTCTTCTTTTTATACTATTCGTCATCTCATGACGAGATGTTCTCACATTTACACCTCGACATAACATTTCCCTGCAGCCTTGAACAAATTGTTGAAGGTTGCAGAAGCGTGGCAAAAAAATTAAAAAATATTGAAGTATCAAGGTAAAGTAAAATGACATGTTAAGTTTACGCTAGAACTCAACATAATAATTTCACTTTCTCAAGATAACTTACTTATTTATAAGAATTCTTGGATTTGAAAACATGCACATGAAAACACAGTCATTTAGCGAAGTAGGTGTGAGTTTTTTTCAGTGAAGTAGCAAGTAAAATGACTGAATAATACATGAGTTCTTCCGACTTCCTCATTTCGTGTACATGAACAACTTTCGCACTTTTCTTCAAATCTCCTGAATTTGCATAAACTTTCATTGGAAAAAGTGGCTACGCCGCTCCGTTTCTAATTCTCATTGAGCTAATGTCTGTTTTTCTATACTCATCTCTCCACCCATTCATTGATCACCTGACAACGTGGATATTAACATTCTTCAGCTGTATTGGCGGTTGGAAGGCGGAGCTTTGTGACCTAATTATGGCCGCTCGCGTCCGCCACGCAATCTGCGTCTCTCTCGCGTTCATACTCTCCGAACACTTTTTAGCCCCAACTAGGCACGAAGCCCCGCCTTCCAGCAGCTAACTCAGTTGAATCAAAGGATGCACATTTTCATGCGGTTTTGAAATTTCTGTTCATATCTTGCTCCTTTTGAGAACTTGCGTAGCAGATTCGGCCGGACAGAAAGAGAACATTCAAAGACAAATTATGCGGCTCACATTCTATTCCTGACTGAGTATCCGCTGCTTTTGCAAGAACATCGCTGACATGCACTTTATCGTCGTGCTAATTAGTGCAACGTCCGACAAATCTCATTTATCATAATGTGGTCGTAGCTCCGCAAACGAGATGTCCTGCAGAATTTATGATGCAGTTCGCACGTTCCTTGCCTTAGTATCTCCTTTAATGTTTTTTTCGAAAGGGAAAAGGATAGGTACCAAAAATCAGATTATTGAATGACGCAATTGATGTGATGCCATATAATGGTTTTTAACGTCGAATAATAGGAAATAATGTCCATAAAATTAATTTATGAAGAATTAGCATGAGGACACTGACGAAAACCTGCTATGCTGCTATTTTCTTCATTTTAAGTAACAATCAATTGCCGTCATTATGCATTCCTCTCTTTTCCTTCTTCTCTCCTCCCACTCTTCCCTTACTCGCTCTTACTTGAATTCATGAGGAGAGTTTTTTTTGGTGTTTGTGAGAAAAGTGGTAGAATAGCCGAGTTTTATTTGACGTATGGAATAAAAAATATACTTCCATAATTTTGGCCAAATGCAAAAATATCTTTTCGAAATCTTTTGAACTCAAAAGATTTTTCCTCGTTGGCTACGTGAAATGTTGATTTCCTATATGTACATGACATTAAGAATACATTGCAGTTAGATAATTACAATACATTACATTGCATAATTACATTACATACGGAATGCATTACACCTCAGTACCATTCAATTTTAAAAATTTTTGAGTCATTTTTGAGAAATTCCTAACTTGCATTACTGAAGAAATATAAATGATTCTCTAAAGGCACTTCAAACTCCATTTTTTCATCACTTTTTGAATTCTCTCATTTCTCTTTATCATATTCTTGAGTTTTATGACTGAGAAGAGCTTGAACTTTGAACTGCCTTCATGTTGCTACTGATGCTCCCCGTAGTCATAAAACTCAAGAATATGATAAAGAGAAATGAGAGAATTCAAAAAGTGATGAAAAAATGGAGTTTGAAGTGCCGTTAGAGAATCATTTATATTTTGCAACTGAAGTCCGTAAAGTCGAAAAAAATGCCAATGGATATCTTCTCATCTCATCTTCATGTGCCTTCATGAGATTTTGCCGAAATTTCTAGAGTTTTCCAGAGTAAGACGAAAAAGTGTGACAAAGCTCGTGTAACAACTTGATATATTGCCTTCGACCAAGTAAATTCCTGCATTTTTCCACCAAAGCGAGTTTGAAAGCTCCTTATGCGCTCTCAGGGAAAACTGGAACTTTTTCCTCGAACGGGACTCGTGCCTCTCTTTCAAGCTGTGAAGCGAACCCAAAACACTTCCAAACGCTTTCGCGAGGACACAAACCGGAATTCGGACAGGTCGCGGTCGATGCAGCCAACAGCTCCACCCTGTTGGTTTTCCCACACAACAAACACTCGCTTTCAGTTTCTGTGCCAGTCTTCTTGGATTTCATTGTTCGTTGTCTTTTTGCTGAAACATTTCGTGTACATAATTCTGTCACTCTCTTCTCGAGCGAGAAACTCGTGCAGCTGAACTCGTTGCTCATAAAACATTCATCATGCTCTTTAATCTTGAGCGCCATTGAGCGTATTAACATGCGCTGAGATAAATGAGAAATGCCCGTACAGATGTCAATATTAGCATCCTATCGAGAATTATGTAAACTGCAGCGAATTAGCGTCAGAAATGTTTCCCTGCAGGATATGAGAGACCTAGCCGATGATAACTTGTTTCTGTTTTAGGGTTTTACTCAAATTAACACTTGTCATAATAAGCTTTTAGACATCACCGTTTTTGTAATGTATCCAGCTTCTGAAAGCTATGCATATTAAGTTATTTTATATGCTAGTTTTTCTTCGTTACCGTTTCCTTTAAAAATGTTCGATCAGACTCACAAGCAACCACTTCAATGTCTCAAATGGGTGAGGGGCGTCAAACAATTTTTTATCTCACGAGGAATGCTACATAACTTAGCTTGCCTTATGACAAGGGACATACGTATTCCGAATCAGCTTCAAACGCTGATCCAAATGTGCTATTCCGAGCTGCCGCGCACAGGACCTGGCAGGAGGTTGCATTCTGGAATTCTGGAAACGGTATCCCCTTTGAAGCCCAAGTTTACGATTTCCCCTTTGACCCTATTCTTGAGCCCCCCCCCCTATTTCCGTGACAGACAATATACAAATAAATAGACAGACGGCCAAGTAGATAGACAGGCTTCATTTATTATTCCACCTTAGGTACATAACTTTACAATATACAAAACGAAAATAAGCAGGCAACATTATACATTATCAACAACTGCATATCATTCGGTATATGAATAAAGGAAATCATTCAACCTGTTTTCAGGTGCGCGAGCCGTACCCATCACTCAAATTCACTCACTCACCCTCCTCACTCGATTTGCTGCAGCTTATACACATGGAAACAAGTCTACCACATACGCAGTCACCTCTTTGCCACTGAATCACCATGGAAAAGATTGAACTACTCCTGTTTATTCTTAGATCGCTTGCTGAGGACACTCAGCACCCCCATGGAGACAGTCGGAGCAGTGGATCCAACAACATCGAAAAAAATTCCAGATTTTGCCGCCCGACATGAGGGCCATACGTTCATTTACTACCGCTTACAAAATCGTGACCTTATTGGAGCTTTCGGAAAGGCCGCTAGAGCAAATGGGACTGGTCCCTTTCTAAATGGTGTGGGCGGCTCTTCGAAATTGCCACAGGTGCTTTCAATGGATCCTATGGGATGTATTACGAACTACAGCGAGTTTCGCCTCAGCGCAGAGACAGGCAGCTCATTTCAGTTCACATGCTCAGATGAAGTCTGTCGTCCCCAGAACACTTTATATGAGCACCACCTCAACAAGGGGGTGATGCTCAGATACCCAAGGGCGCCTCTGTCAGATTTTTCTCAGGAGGGAACAACGTCTACAGTTTTTTTCAGTTCTTCCACAACCAATGCCCAAGCCGTTGCGCGAAATGTCGGAAGCGAGAAAATCGCTCCGGAATAACGATGATGCACCAGGACCCTTAGAGGCTTCGGAACGAGATTGTCGGAGTTTTGCGGATTCTCGACTTCGTATTCGGAACCAGAGACATGAAAAGGCTCCGGAACGACAAAAACATGGAGGTCGAGAATCTGAATGGACGGTGCCGTTGATATCGTTCTCCTTTTCATACTTTTGAGTAAGTGAAAGGACGCCTTCTGGTCCTTCCAACAAGGAACAATGTGATCTCTTCCAACATGTTATAATTTTTTTGAATGTCCTTTTCGCTTTGTACTCTTTGTGTATGACATAATTAAATAAATAACAGACTGCACTCTAACCAGATTATTTTTCGTTTGAAAATCGGAAAATTTTCCAACCGTACTTCCTTTGGTTCACTTGATAAATGCAGTTATCTATTAATAGCAGTTCTTATTCGTTAAAGTTATCAACAAGATATAAAAACTATTGCATTGCAAGTCCTTCCTCTTACAAGTTCATAAAAGTATAAGGAAGTCATTGCCATTGTTCATGCAAATCAAGCAAATTAGCAATTGCCCTTTTACCCACTTGACGGTGAAAGCATTCGAACGACGTCTTCTGCAAGCCGCGTCGATTTTGGCATTTCTTGCTAATGCATTCGGTTTCCGGGGCATTCAAAGTGTGTTTTTACATCGCCGTATAGCATTTTAAAGGCAGCGTCCAGGCAGATCTGGATCTATGGGGCTTTTACGTGGAAAGTACTTTTGAGGCCCTAACTAAGACATTGCCCAAGCGGCAGCTCAGGTAGTGCTGTAATGGCTGAGATATTCCGCTCGAAACTGGACCCCGCGACCGTGTTCCGCATGGATTCATGGCGCAAAGCGTGGATCCTGGCGCGAAACTGCCATGAATCCATGCGAATACGTTCGCGGGGGCCAGTTTTGAGGGGAATATCTCAGCCATTAGAGCACTACCTGAGCTGCCGCTTGGGCAATGCCTTAGTTAGGGCCCCAAAAGTACTTTACACGTAAAAGCCCCATAGGTCCAGATCTGCCTGGACGCTGCCTTTAACATCGTCTAAATACGAAATTGTCGCCATTTATTTTTGCATCGACTACAGCCGGTCGGGAGTTATTTATGTGGTCCGGGCATGTTTTTCAGTTTCGGATTCTTGCGTGCTTAGAGTACAAGAACGAGTATTTACGACAGAAAAGTGCAAGATCCGGATTTGCTATTCCTAGTTTCGCTTGTGTCGAATTTGTACTCATCCGGGTACAGCAGCGTTTGAATTCAGATAATTCCAAGTTGGTATTCTTAAGCCTAACTTCATTCAACAACAGACTTTCTGAACTCCATTGTTAGTAGACTCGAGGAAACTCGAAACCTTCGTGCATGCATAAATTGTGAGTTTTTGGGAACTTGAACTTTAAAGCATGAGACGGGAACCTTTCTCAAGGGGGCACTAATTTAGCTCACATTCGTGCTTTTTTGCAGTTATTGAATTTGAATGACCCTTGGGGAATAGTTGTCTCGTTTCGAGTTCCTAAAAGTGGTTACCTTGATAACTTTTTGAATACTGTGATTTTTTGCATTCCAATCAGTTGTTTTAGAGTGTAATTTGTGCTGTCAAATCTAAAACAGATTATCAAATCTTTATATGAATTAATGAGATAAAATAAAATAAGCAGCAAAAATCTGTTTATCCTCGCAAGGAAAGTTACATTTTGAATGTCATCCAATTTTATCCTACTCAACTTCTTTTTTCTCCGGTTCTTAAAATCCTGCGCTTGCTTCATATTGTAAAAAATTGTGTTTTACGCATTTTTGAAACTGGCAAGCGTACATATTAACAATGGCATGAAGTTTCCGCACAAATCAGATTATTTAATCTTTGATCTCAGGGGAAATTTGGTTCGACTTTTATGGACCATCATGTCTATTTGGATAATGTCTCCCAAAGGCTGAACTAACTAATTCAAGAAATGGCAATTCTACCAGTTCTGCTAGGTTTGACTAAGGAGAAAAAGATCTGATTCTCAAAATTCTACCTCTACCTGGTCGTCTATAGAATTTTACTCCCATTCATTTATGTCTGATCATCATGTACATAATTTTACTTTTCTATCTGTAATTCTGGATTTGGCCTCATACAATCCATCCAAATGCAGAAGTTATTGAAAAGCTATTTACTTTTTACGCGTGAATCCTAATTCTGAAGCGCGCTGTTAGCAAACTTTACCTAGTTTTTTTCTCCTAATTGCTTGTTAATTCAAGCTTAGAGCCTGTCCAAGCGTTCGATAATTACACCCGCGACATGCTTCTCCTTTTTTTTTCCCCTAGCACTAGCCATGCCGAGTTGCCGAGCCCTGCGGAAATGCTTCTCACCGGCCGCGCATACATAATCTACTCGCTTCATCTTTCCGATAGCTCCAGCCTGCTTGCTATTCCCGCATGATGAGGCTACCTAAACGATTTTCTCGTCTCATCTTTGTTTTGCTTGGCTGGACTTTATATCTTCGAGAATGCTACACCCTCTGCTTACAGAACATGCAAAATCTCCGTGATTGTCACTCAGTTCCGAAATTTCGCCGCAGTCCGCGACATTCCGCGAATTTTGCGGAATCGCGCGAATCATGCAAACTACGCTGAACCATAACTTTCTTAGAATGACTATTTCCTGGATTCGAAAAGAGCATTGTGCTTAGCATAGCCATATTAATCCTGGAAAATTGTCTATTCATCACGAGATCCCCCATTAAGAGTCTCCTTCCCGATCACTATACGCTTTGGAATAATCAACTATACAATGGGTATTAATTTTTTGAAATGCACGAGTTTCAGTGACACGACTAAAAAAATTACCGTTTTAGCTTGCACATACTTCCAGAGTCGAGAAATTTTGTAATTTTTTTTTCAACTTAGTGATTCTATTTCTCAAAAGAGAAATTCTTCAAATAGTTATTGATGTGGGATGACCACAGCTATTCAGAAACTAGATAGTCAATGGAGTTTAAGTACGTGAGAAGATGTACAAGTCGAAGTTTGTGTATATTTATCGAAACGTTTCCTTGAAACAATTCAGGGAGACATTGACCACCTACGAAAGAAACTCGAATCCAAATATCATTTTTCAAAAAATTTATCACTGAAATAAACCCGTCTCCTTAATCTTCACATGTATCGTTTTTCTTCTGACAAGCGCAGTCTTTCAGGGTCTTTGAAGGGTCGTTTCTTCTTGCGTCTGAGGAGTGCGTTCCTTCTTACAAACTGGTTTTCTCCTTAACTTTCCTTTGCATCAAAAGTTCGTGACTAGTTAAACTCTTCCATTTTTGCTTAGTGGGGAAATTCTTCAGAAAGGGATTGATGAAGTGTGCAAATTGTGCTGGAATACCATCTCGTTTTTATCTTCTTGTAGATTCTCAACTGTTTTCCAATTTTCATTTCATCATTCTCAAATGTTTTCGTTAATCTTGTTCCATTCAGCTACCGTAGAGTTTTCCATTCATCAGAATTTTTCATAAAGTATCAAAACGGATGAGGCTCCTCTGAATTTCAAACTATCATGCCAAGCTCTCAATCTAGTAAATTTTCAATTGATTTTCAAATGAATAATGAGTTCATGTGTCTCGCTCGTGACAGGACGACGTGAAAGTTTCGAAAAAAGAAGTGACAGATTAGTTGCTGCAGATATGTTGCCCAGTTTCTGAACGAACAAAATGAACAAAAAATAGTAGCAAGTGCTACTTATAGAGGAATTTTTCGTATTACTCTGCTTTTGTCCAAGTTGTTCAAGTTTGCTTTAGCGGCGCCTGTGATGAGGTGAGTCAGACATTTTTACTTTTCTATTTATCTTTTATTTTACCTTGCTAATCTATTTATGTAATGAGTAGGAGTTCACCGAAATCAAAAAAGAAAAGAAAAAATACGCAACACTCTAGGGATTCGATTATGTTGTCTTTCTGGATGATCAAATAATCATTCTTTAGTGAATATGGCGCAGATGAGATTTTTCTTCCTTAATCGAATGAAATTTAGAGGGCAAAAATCTTCATTTTGAGAAAACATTCTCGGAAAATGTATATAAATCAGCAGAATGATACATCTTCTATTTCGAGAACTTCCTGAATCGCTAAATATAGCTAATTAATGCATGAGCTGTTGTTTACGACTATAGCTGAGCTGCCTACGCATTACTCATGGCGCAAATACAGGTCATATTTTGCGCTTGACAAATTTTGCCCAACAAATCATTCGGGGGATGGTCATCATTACATGCAGCAGGTGTTCCGGCAAAGCTGCCGCCTTATGGCTGCAGTCCCCCCCCCCCCTTCTTCCCTCACCCCCACTCTCGCTCCCCCAGCACCCTATATTGTATCGATGCTTGGAAAAACTACTTTATCTTTGGGTTCCAAACAGGGCTCGGGACGAGGTGGCTTTCCAAAAATGCAAAAAACGAAGTTCCCCCGACTTCCGCAAAATTTTACGAACTCCCGTTTGATCCTTATTCGAAATTCTGAACTAGTATATATATATATAAAGAATCATTGTGCCTATTCAAAAAGGTGAAATTGTGGATAAACGCCAGCTCCCGCAGCGAACTCTCTTGCAAATCTAGCACCTTTACTTTCACTAGTCAACTAAACGAAACGTCGGCTAAAAAATGATTTTCGGACCCACAAAAACATTATCCTCTTTACTTTTTGTCCCAAAAAGGATAACCAGCTTGCTTATGAGCCACCTGTGCCGTGAATTGGTTCTACAGTAAGTAAATAGTTGAGTCACGAAAACGTGAAGGTGTCTAAACAGTTTAAAGTTTGTCCAAACACAACTTTCTGCAAATACATTCCATTTTTTGCAAACCCTAAGTAATTTAATATTTGCTAAGTTTCTTCGCGAGCTTCTTCACTTTTTCTAGTATCCTAGCAACGACACATTTTTGCCATGCATTACTTCTAACAGTTTTATAGGCATGACGCACATCGTAAAGCCGTTGTAAAGATGTAAATCGGCCTTTTCTCGCTACTAAAATAAGAATGTTAAGTAGTTTTTTTTTACTTGCACTCGCTTGCAGTGATGCGACGGGCTGCTATATACTCAGAAGCTTTGAATGTTCGAGTAGAACATCACTTTTGTCACACTGCTGTCTTTTGCAAACGTCAAATGGACTCCCATAAAAACAAATGTGTACGATGTGTTCGAACCGCTTTGTCACCAACTCAAAGGACGTTGCACTAGTTACCCAATTCAATTCTTCTCCCATGTTGCTGTCCCTATTTTCCGTTTGCTTGTACGATTCACAAGGGTTTTGCTACTGCTGATATCACTAAACTTTCTTTTTTGCTATATTTCCAATTCTTTGAATGATAAATTTACTGGAATTTAAAAGCAAGCAATGACTCAGTTTTCTTTTGCACCGCTTGCATGCCGGACCAACATATACGTGTCAACTATTCTTCCCCTTTTTGAGAACAAAATTGGCAAAGTATTATAGCCACAGTGATGGACGCTTTGACTCGAGATGGACTTCAAAGGCACCGTCCACCCTAAGTTAAAGTTCTTGAGCTTTTAGTTGCTTACGATAGTAGGACCCCCTATGAAGCCAATGTCCAAGCCATGGCTCCAAATGTCGCTTCGAAAGCGAGAAAGTTGCTTCGGGATAACGAAGAGACATGAGGAACCTAAGTCGGCACCGCCTCCCTGCACTAAAGCCCGCCCATCCGTGCGCGCCCATCCAATCACCGTTCCGGAGAATAGGCTTGCGGGTTCTCCGGAGGGGGATTGCCGGGATCGCGGATTATCGACTTCGTATTCGGAATCAGGGACATGAGAAGGCCCCGATACGAACAAAACATGGAAGTCGAGAATCTGGTTGGATGGTGCCTTTAGCCCAAAATCGTGGGTTTAGACAAAACCCAGGAGCATGCATGATGAGCGCAACGGGCTCAGTTGAACTACTTTCGAGATGAGCCAATCAGAAAACCTAAACCTAATCTCCAAAACAGTTCATATAACCACTTTATCAAATAGGTATTCATTAGTGGCAGTCTCAGAATTTCCGACCGGAAGAGGGGGGGGGAGGGAGAGACAAAAAATTCCTATCAAAGATGCGTGGCCTTGAGCACTCCAAAGTTATTTTGGGATGTCTCCCAAAATTTTTCCAAACCGAACCCGAAAATTGAGATCCGAAAAAAATTTTATACAATACTTTTTTCTTATTTCAATTGTTACAAGTGTAAACAAGTTACTTGCACATTTTTCACATGTTAACTTTCAAAATTTCGCCGAAGAAAAATCTTGATAACCCAGGACTTCGAGTGTGAGTCTTCATCTTCAAAGACTACCTCAAAACCCCCATGACGTCTGTGACTAACAGTAAGATGCAAGATTTCAGTTAACAGACGAAGAGGAGGAATGCGGGAAAAACTTCTTCATAAGTAGAGTCTCCCATGACCTCGTTGTTTCCTGCTAAAATTTCTCGTTCCAAGGTCATCCTCAAAAACTAACTACGTTCTTCGTCTGAGCGCTCATGATCGGTCCTGTACTCCTTGTTTGTTTATGTTTAAAGTTTTTTTGTTTGTACTCTCACATAAGAACTTCTATGTGGTCAATAAATGAATAAACAAATAAATGTAGAACTGCCTTCTCTCTCACTGTCATTATACTGTGAAAAATCAATACAACCACTACGCATGCAAAACAGCAATAATACTCATAGAAAGATGAATTATTATATATGTGAAGAGCAGCAATGAATACAATTATATGCGCAGCTTGATTATTTACACAATAGAAAAACGTTTCGACTCACATCAGTGAAGCGATCATTTGAGGACTGTATCTCTGATGTTGTGTGTTTGCACTAGCGTCATACTACAGTGACCTAATGGTGTCACTGCTGCTTTCCGTGGTCTTGAATGGCCTTTTGGCGATCAGATCTTGATTTTTGAACGGTGAGATACTGTGTTTTGCTTTCACTGAATGTTTAGTTAAAACGGGATGTCTTTTACGTTACTCCTTTACTTTTCTTCTTTCTCCCCTGTTCTTCATTTTCAATGTGTCGTCAGCTGTGCATGTGACGAAGGTTTTTTTTTTGTGAAAAGTGATACATCAGTGTTGCTGACTTGCTTTCAGATCTTCCTTTCTATTTCTGACTCGCTGATAACGTGTCGTCAAATTCAATAAGTACATATCTCACAGACGTCCTTGTTTCATTTTGACATCATTTTTCCGAACTGTACAAAACATGCTTTTCATCTTTCCTGTTCGATAGGTCGAGTTCAAAGTACTAAGTTATGGAACTCGAACTTCTGGGAATTTTATCAGGTACATTCTAAATTTGATGTATTGACTCATAATAATATCAACAAAAGTCCTCCAAATCGATTTTAGAGCATCCTATAAGAAAAAAAAAGCAACCACAAGCTAGATACATAAGATCTTGGTGAAAATAGTGCGAAGAGATCGCATCGATACTCTGAGCTTTTCAACATCTGTTCTTGATGTGAATATCAGTCCTTTATTGCTTATGACGCAGATGGCTCAATCAATGCATAAACTTTGGGTTTTTCGCACTTTTGTTGATATCAGTCCATTGAAGTTGTCAGTCATAACGGACTGCGGCCATCGATGTCATTTGCAGATTGTTCTCTCGGTCTCTGATGGCGTAGAAATTACGCGCTGATGGAGTTAATAAGACTCAGTATATTGGTTGTTTATAGTCTGACAAATTTCATTTGCTTTTTTATCTTAATTTTTTTAGCTAATCAATTTTGCGACAGTTGGAAACTTCTTTTCTGAGATTTCACTTTCTAGATTCGCAAAAAAGTGACAATCAACCACTCTGCTATGTTGGCTAGCTTTTCACTAAGTTGTAGTCAATTGCAGAGCTTTTTTAGTTGAGTCCAATGCGATCAATGTAAACAACACTTGAGACATATGATGTTCCTGTCATCGGATTTATTGACGAGAAGTTTCGCAGTCGTAAAGGAAGTGAGCGAGTGTATGGGAGGTACAAGAAATGAAAACCCAGTTCCCATTCTATTTCTCCATGCTTTGTAAAAGATGTATTCAACCATCTCTTCAAACTTTATTATTGTCGATTTGTCGAGAGTGTACTAGCGCACGCAACAAGTTCGTTTTGGAAGCCCAAAAGGCTATTCATGTGATGTTGAACATCCCGACGTACGGTATATGCCCAACTTCCATCGGCTGCGAGATAACGTGCTACAAACAAACAGGGCCCTAATCTTGTTTAAAGACCTTATTTTCGACGTATTTTCTTCAGACACACTATCAAGAGTGAAATATCAAATTTTTTCCCGGTGCAGCATCTCTCTTCTGTCTAGAAACTTCAAAATTGCTTTTTTTAGTTGACTCTTATATCACTGGGGCTATTTTTTATGCGGAATTAAGGTGAACTAATTGCGAATTCCTTTCTTGCATAGTTACGTAAGGTAGTCACATAGACGTATCTTTTCATTAATTACCTCTTTTCTATTATCTTCTTCTTCTCACTCAGATAAAGCATGAGCAAAACCGAAGTCACGGATTTGCCCAAAAAATTAGCCGGTGTTGATGTGTGTTAATTCCAAAACAAACGGTTTCGTTCACTATTCTTGATTTTTGTCGTTCCCAATATCTTCAGCAGAGGGTGTTTCGCCACCGTTTGTGGTATTTCGAGGAGAAAAGTTTCTGCACCAAAATTGTATTATTTGTTTTGAGATATGAATTTGATCCAACAGCTGAAGCATGCCTTACAGTTCAGTAAGCATGTGCTTCTTTGACTTTTTGTTCTCCCCAAAGATTTTCTGTGCGGTCCGCAATGTCATTCTTGGAATGATCGAAACATTTTTCGCAGTAGGTTTCCTAAGAACATGATCACACAAGGCACTCATCAAGACGTATCCAAGTAAATCACAAAGTCAACTTCCCTGCTGCACTATTCTTGAATCTAAACTGTGCACCTAGCGCAAGTGTGTAGAAATGAGCTACTAGATACCAAAGTCGATATCATTATAATGATACAACGGAATCGCCAGGAAAAATGACCTTAATCCATATGACTTTAGCTAAGCGATTTTGAAGTTTATAGGGAAAATTTACACTGTAACTAGTAAGAAGTTCTATAGTTTCTTTATGGTAGTGTGTTTGAAGAAAAACCGCTGATAATAAGGTCTTCTAACAAGATTTGGGGCTCTGTTTGTTTGGAGCACGTTATCTCGCAGCCGATGGAAGTTGGGCATATACCGTACGTCGAACATCCCTTGTTGCCTCTGCCTAACTGAAATTCAGTGGCAAATACGAACTTTGTGGTGATTGATCTCTTTCAAATCGAAGGTTAGAATGTGTGTTGTACAATGTTAGAAACTAATAGTTGCGAGGGATTAAGAGTTTAGCGAATTGCTCATAGTTGCTGATTCATTGAACGTCGTTACGTTGTCCGTTGTACTTCTCGCGAATGCGAGAACGATCGTTGTTGCCAAACGTTCCTGTTCTTTATCGATTTGTATTTCCTTTTGTTTCTAGCATTTCTTAGGAATCGTGCATTCTTAATTACTAGGTGAGACTGTACTATGCGGCACTATTGACTGTCGAATCGTAATCCGTATTAATCTGCTGTTTTTTGATTTTCTATCGTATTATTTTTCTCTCCATCCAGTTAGTGCGAGATTACACTTTGTGTAATGTTTGCCCTATTCACATTGATCTTGCGTCACCGAACAAAAAATTGTTTACACCGTTGTTGTTTACAGTCTCTCTCATCACTTATGTTCGCTGCTCTCGTTTTTCGTTCGTTGATATTACGCATGTGCCCTTTTTGGCTTGCATCCTTTCAATTACTTCTCATCATCTTCGTAAACGTCAGAAGGCGCCTCTATGTTTATCCCTTTATTCCCTAGCGAGCTCCATCTAATCTTCATCCGTTGCGCCTCTCAACTTGATTAACTATCGGGGTATGATACCTTGCGTGATCGTTGATCTTTCAGAAGCCTATTTCCATAGCCTGGCTATGTCAGGAAATGATTGGCCACCATGGGAAAGATTTAGCGATTGGGTGCATTCAATATGTGTAGTCACGTTCGATTTGGAACTTGGACAGGCTTTAGAGGTAAGCTATAAAGATCATTTTCTCATTTCTTTTTCTTATTATTTACCCTTACTCCTTTTCTTTGCTTCCGTTTTGAAGGAACTCAAGCGCTTCTAACTACAAAAAGCATGTATTTGTAGCTTTTAGCTAACATACGTCCGCAGAGTTATGCTGAAAATATCATGAAACATTCTGCTCATTAGCGTCGTTCCTGCAATTTCGTTGCCGAAAATATTTTTCTTACAGTTGAGCTGCGTTGTTAAATGCAGTGAGTCATTTAACGTTCCGTATCATTGCTCATTCACCCCGTGAAATTTTTCTAATTTGCGCAACAGCTGTCGACGGATAGGTATATCTTTTAGTTGCAGTCGGTTAAGAATTTCATTCGGGGAGGAAGAGGGGGCAACAGTTTGTCTTTTGATTCGAAGGTGGCTTTAGCCATCCCTTCTGAAACTCTTTCAGGGTGGGAGGAGGGGACTGCTTTGGTATACAATACCTGATAGATGCTTTTAAGGTCATTTACCCTGGAGATGCCGTGCTGAGCAATCAGGAAAAAACAAATATTTGCTATTTGGCTTTCCCAGATTCTAATAGTGGGAATACCAAGGACACTAATTTCCACTTCCGAATCAGAAGGCGAGTCGACTGCAATTTTCTGGCTATGGATTTATTTCGTATTGTTCAGAAGCACAACAGAAATTACCCCTGCTCAGCGGACGTTGCTGGAGCGATCATCTCCGTCGGCATCGTTTGATCCCAGCTATCTATTCGGCTTTGTACATTTTCGTCAACAAAAAGATCCATCCATTCAACGAGGTTACTATCAGAAGGTGAGCAAGGCATTGACTTAGCTGAGGTAGATCGTGGATTTGAGCCTATCTTAATTTTCAGAGTTTGGTGCTGGTTACGTTACTTCCCTTTTTCAATCTTTTCTCTACTGTGATAGAACGGATAGCATTGCAATTTTTTGAAAATGGTGAACCTGCCATCGAAGCTGGTGAGGGTTTTGTGTCATTGTATCATCAATCTACGAGATAACATTCAAGCAGCGGATTTTAGCATGCCATGATATGGATCAGTGGCCGTCACCATGTGCTGGGGAACCACTATCATTGCCACTTCTCGGATCTCTACTTAGGATACGCATTCCTTGTCAAGCTGACTTGCCCATAGATTTTCGTATGATCCCTCCGTTACAGGTAAACACATCATCGTCGCATTATTAAGACAGTTTAAGGCAAAATTGTAGGAAGTCAACGGTAGCAATTTGGTGACGATATCATCAGTCCATCAAGTCGATATGTATAAGGCGCTGCACACAGTTGTTACTCATCTGCAATTGCTATGGGAGCTGGTGTTGATTGGTGAAGTTAGTAGATTATAATTATTTTATTGAAGTAATACATCTCTTTCAGCCCCTTCTTGTGATGGCAAACACACCGCAGCGATGTTCTTCGATCGTTCAGGTTAGCACTTGAATTTTCTTATCTTATCAGAAAAACATCGCTGCATTTTTAACTTATTGTGGTCCTAGGTGCTCGCTATAGGAACTTTCATAGGTTTTATTGTGTATACCATCAGTGGTTTTGAAATTCAGGCTCTTGTTTCTCTTATCGCTCCACTGCGTTACCACAACGATTATCGACCTTTCTTCACCATTCACGATTCTGAATTCAAGGAATACTCGTCAAAGAGTCGAGCACCGTGAGTTGCTTCGGCTTTCACATGCTTCCTGTTGTCTTATACCATTAAAATATCGTCTATATTCAGTCCGCGAGTGATTTTGGGAGTAACGAATCCGTTTTTCATCAAGGCACTTGATCACTGGCCGCATATTCTGAAAGTCGGTGAGGTGGTCGAAGGCAGCGACACTCCAGAAAAAGAAGAGAAGAGGAGGTAAACAAAATCGTTCTGTCAGCAAATATCAATTATCAACATTTGCTATGCCAGGAAAAATTGGGACGGTCGAACGCTCGACACTAAACCAGGGATATATACACAGTACAAGTCATATCTTAACAAGGATAAGAGTGTCGCTAAAAAGCTGCTCAAGGGAGATCGACCATCAGAGGTATGTATCGACTAAGGCTTTTCTTTGTTTAGCCATATACCAATGTTTAGGTACAATGCAATATATTGCGCAGACATTTCCTAGAATTGACACAGAGTTTCATGATACCCCTCGAGCGTTATTTATCTTCCTTGATGCCATTGCGCAAGGAAATGTCACCATTCAAGGTAAGTACGCATTTTCCTGGTAATGCTATTGCATGTAGAATAGCGGCTCCTGTTTTTGTTTGCTAACGAAAGCTGTGGTCTACAGAAATCTGCGACGTGCATGTTGGTGTCCATTACTGTTACTTCTAGCATACTTTTTGATTAATTTTTTTGCATATACCAACAGTTGCAGTTTAAAAACTATCGTAGTTATGCCTTTTACCCCAATGTGTGCAATGTATGCCTTTCTACCCCAATGTGTGCATTATTTGAGGAAATTTTGCGTTATGCATGGTTCGTATCCTGCGATCTGAATGACACAAATGTAGGTAATATTGCACATTTCTTTCCACGATTCAGGCTATACCAAGCGCTCGTCCATTCTCTATAGATGACTTTTTGCTGACATTAGATGGCTCCGGACCGTCGCTGACTTGTGGCATCAAGGGTGATTGGCATGGTAGGTTATTATGCGTATTATGCGTAAAAGACTTTTCTCTGCATGTTTTGTTCAGGTCTTTACCGCCGGTTTGTAAGCAGCGCAAACTTCGTTGGATGGCTGGCGAATCGTAATAAGGACGTCAATGCGCAGTTGAAAGCACAGTATGTAGAAGCGTTGTGCTCTGCTGATTTAGGTATTTATATGATTCTTCAAAAGTACTTTTATTGAATGGTTGATCGAATGTTTCAGGATCGAAAGTATTGGCTACAAAACATCACGTAGAAATAGTTGATCTGGTACTGAGAGTTCGGCAACGAATAGTAGAACTGGAAGAAGCGAATGAGAAGCGGCATCAGTTGGTACGCAACAATATTTGACTTTGTGTAATGTTGTTCTGCCAACCAGGTTGTTATGGTGTACTTTTATTGCCTTACGTTTCGACAAATATCGTCTTCTTCGGAGGTCTCTAGTCCTTCGTGAAGTCAGTAGTCCGCACAGAAGTGACGGACATCACTAAATAAAAGTGGAAAATAGTGGAAAATAGTGAAAAGTGGAAAAGTGGAAAATATTTGACTTTGCTATTCCACTAGTATTTTCACTTTCGTGTTTCCAGGTCCGTCAAATCATCTCGATATTGTCTGGAGTTGACGAAGAGTTGAAGCAAGTGTTAATGTCTAATTGTTCATTGCGCGAAATTGTATCATAGCGTCGTTAGTCTACACAATTCATTTTTTCCCATGTTGTGAGAGAGGTGATTGGCTAGTTAAATTGCTACGTTCTCGTATCTTCTCGAGCTTCAATCACAGATCACCGTCCTTGTATTTTCTATTATATTACCGTTTTCTTGAGATTCTTATATGGGTCTGATATATTACAGTTGTCTTTAGTAGCAAGTGCCGATCACGCAAATCTCGTTCAGTTGATCTGTCTGGAATATCGATTCGCCTCCCTATCTTCGAGGCTTCGTTGTTATCCATTTCTCTTGAGATCATATTTCGAATTACTTATAGTGTGCTGGAATGACGTAATATCTTCCGATACGGGTTTATATGGTGGTAGTTTCATTGTATATCTTTTATCACCTCCTACTTTCACGAAATGTTTCATAGTTTTCAAATGTTGGTGATCCATGTAAATTATCAGGTATCAAACACATGTTGATGTGCGAATTCATGTGATCGTGTTAAGATATCCAAAGGAAACTTTATGCGTACTTGCCAACAACAGCTGAAGTTATTAGAGGGAGTCATCGTTCTGGCTGGCGAAGTTGGACTTCGGCGCTGGGCCATTTGAGTTCTAGCTCTGTTTATTCGTATCACTACAGAAACACTAGGGTAGAGCATGACCAGTTGGACCCATGTCCTATAGTTAGCATCTTCGGCTGAGAGTACGTA
Source organism: Cylicocyclus nassatus (assembly GCA_958299035.1). Classification (NCBI taxonomy): domain Eukaryota; kingdom Metazoa; phylum Nematoda; class Chromadorea; order Rhabditida; family Strongylidae; genus Cylicocyclus; species Cylicocyclus nassatus. Next base: position 61,848,454 of record CATQJL010000305.1, read on the forward strand.
TTGTCGCATAACCGAAGGGATTGCAATCATGATCGATTTTCAGATGTGGTGTCCCTACTTTGCAAGTCGAGATATGGGAGATCGTGAAGGTATTCACAGTGGGGAGGCAAAAAGCTGATTGCCCAGTTAAGAGCTGCATGAGCTAAGGATTCCATGAGTGTTTTCAAGGCCCTTTCACTGAAGGGAAGCAGGCAGTCATCTTCTTCTAAATTTAAAAATGCCGCAAACCATCGCTAAACAAAGGAAGTCTTGCAAAGATCGACCTCCGCTGCTTCCAGTTTGTGTTAGAGGAATACTAGGAAGACAATCGAAGGCGATTCAGGTTTGCATGTTTTAAATTAGGTCATTCCGAAAGTTCTGAAAGGTTGCAGTGATAAAATCGTATGAAGAAGGTTATTTAAGGTTTAATCATTTTGAGTAAGGCCGACAAAAATCTGGAACAAGAAAAAGCCGAAATTGTTAGCATAAGTAAGTGAGCATGCTGATTACGAATACAATATCAGGTCTTGGAAATGTCTATTACTTTTATTGATTTTATCGATTTCTTGCAAAGTTTGAGCTACGAGGCTAGGAATTGGCATAGAGTGGGGGGAGGGGGGGGGGGGAGGGGTAAGTGAGCTTGCTGATTACTAACACAGAGAAAATAGGGAACTGGCATGTAGAAGTGGACACAAGGAAAGGTTGTGCAGGGATAGGGATGGGACCTTAAAGGCACCGTCCACCCAGATTTTCGACTTCCACGTTTTTGTCGTTTCAGGGCCTTCTCATGACCCTGATTCCGGATATGAAGTCGAGAATGCGCGAAAACCCCGACAATCCCCGTTTCGGAGGACCAACAGGCCGGCTTTTCGGAGCGGTGATTGGATGGGCGCGCACAAATGGGCGGGCATGGATGGGGGTCCTCGTGCATCTTCGCTATTTAGAAGCGATTTTCTCGCTTCCAAAGCGGCATTTTGCGCCGCGACTTCGGCATTGGATTGATAGGGGCCCCTACTATTATATACTACAAAAGCTCAGCACCCTCAACTTAGGGTGGACGGTGCCTTTAAATAGTGTTTTGACAGTGCCGGGCGGAGCCGGGAAAGCCGGCTAGTTCCATTTAAGATTATCAGGGTGTATCCTGATCTAGCCGAAACAAATGATGGTTCCTGCCATTGCTGAAGGAAGGAAGGACAAAATGCGCGGAATTTCGAAGTTATCATCACTATAAGCTCCTGCAGGACGAAGGCGGTCGGTTTGATGTGCGACGTGGCTGTGACGCGCCTGTGACGCAGCTGTGACGCAGCCATGTCGCAGCCGTTGCACATCGAACCGACCGCCTTCGTCTTGCAGGAGTTTATACATAAATTCTGTGAATTTATGAAACGAAATTAGACTGCTATATAGGCTCAGTGCAACATTTTCAACATTTGGTCCCCTAGGCTTGAAGAAATCATAAAACTATAAGTCATAATGAAATTGGAAAAATTATAATCCCCTTCTTGGAGTAGAGCTACAGGCTTGCGATAAATCATGTGATCGAATCCAAAATCTGGATTCAGAATGGAATTTCTTACTAATACTTCAGATGTCAACGGCTATCTTGGTCATACTTGCTCGACCAATTCTTAATTTTTGCCCTTTCACTGAGTGAAGTTTTTGGTTCAAAGCTCAGTCGTTTTGATTTCCAGTCTCAGTAATGCATTCATGCTTCACTTCGCGCACTAAGGCGATACTAAAATGTCACTGAATAACGAAGGAGCTTTCTAATCTTATGCTTGATGTGGTTGGATTACAAAAAAGCGGGTGGAGGACATTAGGTCACCGAAAGTGGGGGAGGTCCTGCGCGGACAATGCAGTGAATACTCAGGCTGTGCATGTATTGGCATGTGTATTTATTGCAGATGTCCGGCGGGACCGGCGACCTAATGCCTCCACCCCAAAAAAGCTTGGCTACAGTATGCAACAATATCAATAGATACATTTTCTACGCACTCAGTGTGGACCAAATAAAGACAACAACAAGAGATATCACGGAACGAACTTGTGGTTATAAAACTGCAATGGGGGACTGTCCAAGTCAGTTTTGGTCTATCCAAGAAATCCATAAATGCATTAGCTTGCGCGCAATATTGTGTGTATATTTCTCTTTGAGTCTACAAAGCAAAAATTATTGTGTTGCTACAAAAGTTCTACCCATTTATCACCTCTTTTGAATTATCCTAATTTCACGCGTATAAGGCGCGGGGGATTTTTTTTCCAAAATCGACCAACCCAGACAAGCCAAAGGACTTTACAACCAAAGGACCCCGAAATACAGTGAAGCGGCTGAGCGGCTCGCTTGAAAATTCAAAAAGTGCGCCTTATACGCGTAAAATTGGAATACCAATTCTGGAGACAAAAACCATTTTTCATGAATCATGTCTATACAGTTTGGATGAAAGCCCCTGTTTTCTAGTTTTTTCGGAAATGTTTTCGTTTTCATGGGAGTTGTTCATTCTGTGGATCACTTACTTTGGAAGAACAATGACTGTAAAAATTCCCTTGTAATTAACAAGCAAAATTTGAATTTTTTTCCAGCAGCGGATTTGAATTACAAAATGCTCAAAATATAATTTCAGAGAAATTTTAACTTGGAAATTCTTAGCATGAACACGGCTAGTCCTTGTGCTCTTTATAAGTACCATAAAAATCATACAACACCTTTTAACATAGCCTCACCCTTTGGTCAATTCTGGTTATGAAAGTGGAGAATGATAATATGTAAAGTGGCCACTTGCAGCGATGGTGAATACTTTCCATATGTCGATTGTAATACTATGTTTATAATAGATCCATTATCACCTGACAATTTTTATTCACTAGTATAGATCAGCTCAGTAAAGATTCATGTTGGTTCGGTAGTATCACCTCCTTTTGGATCTAGTGACTGTTGACCAGGTTCATTATTTCTAGTGTGTTGCGCCTTTTTTTCATTATTTTCTATGACTTTTACGTAGACTTTTTGACTAGTCGTTGACGCATTTTTGTGCAGTAATAAAATAAAAAAAATAAAACAACGCAATCATGGGCCTTCCACTTTATATAGTAAGGTTTGTCGGTGATGAACAAATCAAAACACTAGAAAAGTATATTTTCTATCACCTCAGGTAGTGGAATCTTAAAAAAAAACAAGTGGAATTTTTCAAATTTTTTTGTGCTTTTGTACAAAAAAGCGAGCAGTGTTTGTGCAATTCTACTACATTTCAAATGAAGCAATGGTTTAAAATAGAGATTTCTGAAAGAATATGGGTTTCGCCTAGAAAGTCATCCTCGCTGCTACTGCAGTGATCTTTGAATCATAGAAATGTTGAAGATTTGTAGATTGTAACACAGTTTATTACATTCATAATGACATTTCTGGAAGAGTTTTGGTGAGTTATAATGAACTGAAAACGAGTAAAACTGTGAAATGATCCAATATAACGAAACAACTAAACCAAGGATAATTGAGCAGTCAGGAACTCAAAAGCAATGTTCAGGCTAAATCTACCCCCCCCCCCCGCCTCCCACAGTCTCCGATTAGTGCCGATCCTGAATGTAGTCCCCAGGAGAGGGGCATCTGCGTTGGTCTGGTCCTCTAGTGTTGTCTCTATGGATAATGGACCTGGAACAGTGGAAGTGCTATCAAGCCACGCCCAGACCCTATCAAGCTCCGCCCACCCATGTACTGAAAGCAGCCTCGCCCTCAAGATAGGGCCCCTCGGAAACGAGTTTCTGGGGGTTATGGGCAATTTGAACGCCATAACCGTAATTAAAGCTGCGAAAAGGCCCCTGAATGGCAAAACATGGGAGACGACTGATCTCATCAACACTTCCATTAGAAAATAGAAGTTCTAGGTTGTTGGAAGTAAGGTAGTGTGTCTCTTATTGTTAGAATCATATAAACTCTTTTAGTCCAAATATCTTGCGTCGCTGTGAGAAGTGGTTGTGCAACTGCAGAACGAACACATGCTTGTTATTTAGGCACGGCACAATTCTATCGAGCCGTTCATCAAAATTCTTGCTTGTTATTACGAAAAGCATCATGATTTCTAGGTGAAGATTCTTGAAAATTTGAAACTATTCTTTTTCATCCACAGCCTCACGATAACTTTTGATCCTTTACCTTTTTACACCACAAAATGCAAAAAACTAAAACTTTATTTGGCTTCTTGTCTATTTCGCAGAAAATCTCATCATGGTTGATGTACATCGATTTCTTCTTGTTAGAAGTCTAATAACTGATTTTATTAGGGCTTCTGAAACTAATTGATGATTTTCCAATTTTCGCTGTCTGAAACTTCCCAGTCAACAATTTACTCCATCGTCTTTACATTGACTTTGCTCGTTACAGTACTTTCTCATTCAAATGTTATTTGTCAGAAATGCTTTCAAACGTGATAATAATACATTTACATAGTCTTTTCCTTGGTTTTAAGCTTTCATACTCGAAGCGGGTTCTACAAAACAACTTTCGTCATTTTGCAAGAAACGATTATCAAATATATAACATTCGAAATATTCAATCCGTCTTATGCCCTTTTTTAGCTAGCACGCTGCTTCTCTCAAGCAATACATCTAATTTCCCAGGTAAATGTATCGGAGAAAGCGTCTCATTGTATCAGGTCGATCCGAAATTAATGTTACTTTTTTCAAATGAACGCCACATTTGTGGAACCAATATCTCGAAGAGATTTCAAAAGCATAGTATCACTTCATCCTTTTTTGAATTGTTTTAATTTCTTTTCATAATATTCAATGAGCTCTTGAAAACTTACCAAACTCTGCGACCCATGCTTTTGAGATGGTCAAGTTCACAATTTCCCTTGCCTTTTGTAATAATAAGCGGAATGTCCAAGTAATTGGACGGTTAGAGCAAACCCTACAGGCAAAACAACATTATCTCCTTTTCATTACTAGTAAAATTTTTTTAATAGAATTTAAACTGATGCTAACAATTTCCATAATTGGTCAACTTAAGCCTCGTAGAACATCTAAGGGCGAACAGCTCGGGTGCTACTCAATGCAGCTTTTTCTCCTCTTTCTAATGGATGTTCTTCGTTTTCGATTCGTGGAGTCTTCAGCTATAAAATCATCATAATTCATGTTTTCGAACGCGTCCCGGGCTGTACTCGAGAACTCGAAATTTGATATTTCGAACTCATAAACTCTCATGCTTTGTAAAATTAGTTCTGAATCATAATATCACCGTAGGGGTTTCAGCAGAAGAATTATTGATGTTTGATGATGTTCTGGGCTAACGTAAGCCTGGAAAAATGCCATCGTTTTAGTAAAGATTTTTCTGGAAAAATATGGCGAATTATGGAGAGAAGAAAAAATTGTATCCTGTAGGGTTTGCGCTGTGTATCCATTACTTGGACTCCTTCCAAGGTTTACTACAAAAATTAAGGAAAATTATGAAACTTGACCATCTCAAATAGCATGGGTCGCAGATTTTGGTAATTTTTGAGAGCTCATTGATATCATGCAATGAAATTAAACTATTAGAAAGAGGATAAATTGTTGCTACATTAAATGCTTTTAAAATCTCTTAGAAATCTTGGTTCTACGAATGTGGCGTTCATTTGAAAAAAAGCGACATCACTTTTGGAACGACCTAATATTAAACTTTACATTTCTTCCATTTTCATCTTAGGAATGAGAATTATCATAGGAGAGAAAAGAGTATCTCTTTATTTTTTCGCAAGAGCTAGCAGAAGATATCTCGTTGTACTCGCTTGTTCACTTCTCCATTTTCTGAGTTAAAATTGCCCCAGTTTCCCTCCCAATAACAAAGTATTTCTTCTTGACTCATTCTTGCAAGACAACATTTTTTCTTCGGAATTGAGGTTGCTGTTGGTAACAAATTTTAGCAGAAAACTTTATCACTTGGCACATTAGTTGAAATTTTTTTCGCGACCGCACTTAGACGATGCTTTTTCAAAGCTGTATAAATTATTATGTTTTTTACTTGAATAACATAGTTTCGAGTTATTCCTAATATTTGCGCCTAAATATTTCATTGTTGATGATGTCGTATTTTACTTTTTCTATCTGCCCTGTCTATTAAGCAATGGAGGAAGTGGAAAATGAAGAATGTCACAAACTACATGACTGCCGTTGTCATCCTTGGAACAAGCTGCCAATGGAGATAAAACTCGAAATATTGAATTTTCTGTCACTGCCGACGCTAAGAAAATTTATGTTCCTGAGCAAAGAATGCTTGAATCTTGTCACAAACATGAGAGTGGATTCGATGTCAATGCATCTTGATGATAATACGTTTATCGGAGATAGGAAGGTACTAATTCTAAATATTAATGTAATTTACCATATAAACTCCTTATTTCCAGAATACAGTCACGGTGCGAATATCACGTAAAATCAAAACCCCATATTTGAGCTGCTTTGTGACACATTATGATCTTCAATTCCAAGATTTAGACAGTGGTGGTTGCTTTGTTGCAAGGTAGGCTTTCTGAAAATTTTCCACCTGTTAGCAGCCGCCCCCTAATCATGATAATAAAGGTGAACCACTGAGCTCAACAGTTCTTACGATGGCTGAAAAACATTAGAGGCTTTTTATTCTCAAAGGCGTCGTTCACCCAAATTCTTGATTTCCGCTTTGGTCGTTTCGGGACATTTTTATGTCCCTGATTCCGCATATGAAGTTGAGAATGTGAAAACCCGACAAATCCCGTTTCGGAAAACCTGCAAGCCGGCTCTCCGAAGATTGGATGGGTTTGCGCGGATTTGCGGGCATTACTGGAGGGGCGGTGCCGACTTGGGGTCCACATGCGTCTTTGCTATTCCGAAGCGTTTTTCTCGCTTCCGAAGCGACATTTGGCACCTCGATTTGGGCATTGGCTCAATAGTGGGCCCTAGTATCGTAAGCTGCCAAAAGCTCAACCTTTCAAAATAGGATGAACGGTGTCTTCAAGCTTTGAGTTTGGGAAACACTTTGACTTTCGGTCATGTGAAGGCAAAACTTGGCACAGCTTTTTTGAGCCAATCGCGATAGTTATTCAGTGCTAAGAATGGTGGTAACACTTCGAGAACACTTCTTTTGAAATCCATACCTATGCCTTTAGAGAAAACTGAATCATCAGAGCACAGTTTTACTAGAATACTATGGTAGAAGATACCTGAGTGGTCTAGGATAACTATTAGGTTGTCCGGAAAATAATGTCGCACCTTGTTTTGACACAGTATCGCAGCAGGGTGCGCACGAAAGTAAGTAAGTGGGGTATATGCCGATAGATCAGAGCAAGCTCTACAAAATGAAGCTCGAACCTTTGCGCCAGGTTTGATTTGCGTGAAGTTTGGAGCCAAATTCCATAAAGCATCAAAGATCTAAATCGTAAAAAATCGTACCTCCGTTCAGAGAAGTCCTGGGAATCCCTAACTTGCTCACGCATGGCTTGTTATACGAGACACTCGTATTCACATTTTCGCGGTTTTCCATTTCTGAAAATTGAGAGAACCAAATATTTTTGTTGAAGCAATTCTAGGCTTTCTCAAACAAACGATTCTGTAGTACGAACCTTTGGGAGTATAACCATGAATTTTCAGCTTTAGATAAGCGCTAGTTTTCGAGAAAAATCAAATTGTTTGCAAAAAACCCGAAAAACGCGACATATTCGCACTTTTGACCTATTTTTATTTCTCGTACTGTAGTCGTGGAAAAATACCACAAACTATACAGGTGAATGTCTAGTGTAGAGAGTACATGCTGTGCAAACTGGAGATCCATAAGACGTCTATGAACGGAGATACCATTTTTTGGACGTCTAAAATTTTTTATATTTTGGATTCGAACTTCAGGTGGAGCACGATTTCCGCGGAGGTTTGTAAACTATCTTGTAGAGCTTACTTTGCACTATCAAATGATATCCCATTCCTTTTATTTAATGGTCATTTGTCGCGGTAGATGCCATGCGACATTATTTTCCGGACAACCTAATAGATATGAGAAATGGGAGGGAGAGCTCAAAAAAAGTCGAAATGCTGTGAGGGAGACTAATAATGAGATTTGTCCAGACTCGCAATTGTTCCATTTCATTCCTTTTCGAGATCTATCTCCTCCCCTCCTTTCCCATCTGCTTACATCCTTACCAGCCCTTCTTGATATTCTGTTGAAATTTGATTGATCAATGAGGATCAAACGTTTCTAGGGAAGTGATCGAAGATAAAAGGAAGGTACTAAAAGTTGGCATAACCTACCCCGAAGAAACGAAATATACAGCTGCTCTTCGAGTGTTTGCGCAGTTCACAAAGTGGATCAAAGCGGAAAGTTTATGCGTAACCATGGTAAGTGACAAAGTTTTTTGGTTCCAGTTCCAAATCGGACTATTTCAGTCCCCTACGGATGCGGAAGTGAATAGGATGCGCGACATGATCCCCGAAACGCAGAAGTTTTCTTGCAGTATATTTGGTATTGAAACACAGAATCCGTTATTAGTGAGCCTATTCATGGAACATCTACAACCCGGTTGTAGTCTTCTCATGAACGAATATACGCAACTGGATGGAAACGAATGTCTGCTGAATCGAGAGTTCTTCGATACTGATGTTGTGAGTCTGAGCTATTCTACTAGTTGGTGCGGTTGATATGGAAGATTAGGGTAGTGGATGCGACTGAATATCTTATATAAATATCTTACCCTTTGACACAACTGGATTGGCGGCTGGAAGGCGGGGCTTCGCGACCTAGTAGAGGATGATCACAGAGCACATGTGCGGGAGAGACGCTGACTGCCTCGCGGGCACGAGCGACCTTAATTAGGTCATTAAGCTCCTGTTCCAGCCGCCAATCCAGTTCAGTTAAAAGTCACATCTTATACATTTTATACATGTATAATTAGATTCATTGATGCATATCGTCAAATCGTTTCTAATATGTGAGCCTGCACACAACGCGCGGCGACGACGACATCTTTATCGGTAGCTTCTCAGTTATATTTGTAGTATAACAGACAGTAAAAGCGTGAATATTACGCCCAATCAAACGAAAAGATTTAAGGAAACAGGGAGAAAGCACTGAAAATGCGCAGGTTCTAATTTTACAAGTTCGTTAACACGTTGACGACGAGCCATTTTTTGAAGGTCTGTCCCTGTGGACGAACCCTCTCCGGGCATTTTCACAGCCGGCTGCACATATATATGCATGCATCTATGCGTGAGATACACAAATGCAAGTGGGCGGATCAGCTCCGCCCGCTTTTGGCAAGCCCCGCCCACTTCTCAAAAATGCTGAAAATTGCTCAAAATCAATGAATTCGTTCAAATTCCGGCATTTTTGAAAAGTGGGCGGAGCTTGCCACTGGGGGAGTGGAGCCTGCATTACGGGGGGCGGGATCAAAATTAAGATTATTTGAGGTTCCCCTGTCATCTATGAGCTTTTCTATGCGATTTAAGAACGAAGAAAGTTTTTTGTAGAGGGCAATGGAGTGGGCGGGATTTGCCAAAAAGGGGGCGGGGCCAACATGAAATACCTTCGAGCCTAACTTGATTATATGAACACAAATTGGAACCATTGTGCACATTAAAACTGATGTTTGGGGTGTCGCGCACCATTGCGCGACATCGTCCACAGGGACAGACTGCCTGTCGCGCACCATCGCGCGACACCGTCGTCAACGTGTTAAGTAGAGCGCATAGTGCGCGATAGGCATATTAAGTTACAGAAGATTTGAGGATAGTGCTTATCCTATCAAAACCAGTTTGATGAAAACATGAGATTTTGGAGCTTCTTGATATAGTGATCGTGTCGAATCACTTCCAGCAAGTAATATATCTTTGATTATCCAGGTGTAGTAGATTCAACAGCAAAAAATTTTCGGGCATGTAGTTTTTTTTACACTCCCATCTCTTTGTTTCGTAATTTTTTGCTATTTACGTTATGCTGTTTGTCTTGTCAACTCTTGAGGTCTTTTCATCTCGCTTACTCCTTTTGTCTTCGTTCTTGATTTCCATAAGTAGAAATTAAGGCGGAAATATTTATCATCTCATCGATCTGTAGAATATCAGGTTTTTATGCTGAACCATCCGATTCCAGGCGAAATGTTCCCCTTCACTAAATATCAACGCGCTAACAGAGATTACGGACGACCAATTGCTTAATCTTCAAGCTGATGTGATATTTATAGCTAGTAGTCATATCACCTCGCGAGCAGTCAATCAGATTATCAGGGTACATGTTTTTTTTTCTTGGAGGATGTTGTTATGGTGCTATTGTGACATTTAGGAATGGTTCGAAGGTAAGAGGAAAATTAGTCAAATGTTCTTCGACGCAATGAAGCAGCCATCAGAGGGTGTCTTGACCGATATCGACCCAGCAAACTTTCGCACGGCTGAGGAACTTCTGGAAATGTTGGTGATGCCTTTCTTTCACACCATTTAAAGGCGGTGTCTCGGCAGAATTTCGTTTCCCAGTTTTCCACCTTTTCAGGGCCTTCTTGCCATGAAGAATCCATATCTAGGCTTTTCAGCAACTGAAAATAGCGGAATTGAGCTTCTTCCGAAGCTTTCCAGATCCACATTCATTGAAGATATGCCGCAAGTCGTTCGAGCCCCACCTCCCTTGTTCCGGACCCCACCCACTTACACGTATTTTTTCACTACTTCCTCTTCCTAGAAAGCTTCGGAAAGAGCTCATTTTCGACATTTTCATGCGCCGAAAAGCCCAGATATGGATTTCTATGGCGAGAAAGCTCCAAAAAGATGAAAAACTAGCGAACTTAATTCTGTCGAGACGCTGCTTTCAATTCGTAATTATTTCAAAGTATTCTTTTTCAAATCAGTTCTTTTTTTCCAGAGTATCAGAGGTTTCGCAATGGAGAGTACGAGAATTGTCTCCTCCATGGGTAGGAATTCAAAGTAAAAATGGTTCAGTGCTGATAGTAAAATTGGGAAGGAAATCCTGTAGCTTACTCAGTTTAGATCTGGAGTAATTTTTCATGCCCGTGCCTTTTTGTATATTTCCATTTTCGTAGGCTCAATCTTTCCTAAGTGTAGGATCTTTCTAGCCAGATCTCGGTTTCCATGAAGTAGCCTTTGATGCAACTGGCTTGGCGGTTGGAAGGCGGGGCTTCGTGCTCTAGCTAAGGCCGCTGGCGCCCGCGACGCAGTCTGCGTCTCTCCAGGGCGCGTGCTCTCTGATCATCACGTAGCCTTAATTAGGTCATGAAGTCCCGCCTTCCAGCCGCCAAGCCAGTCAAAAGCTGTGATGAATAGGAATGTAAATAGCACAGGATCCTTGAATTGTGTACATTTCCTTAGTATCTGATGAATGCTCAATAAAAGCTCGTTTCTGAAGTTTCTCAGTCTTTACATTATGGCCAATGATAGGATATCAGTCGCTAGGATGCACTAATTGGAATGGCACAGATCAACCTACAGAAGAGGAAGCACGGTGTTGCGAAAAAGTGTGCTGTTGCTCAAGCAACTGTGAGCACTACCGTAATCATAGTTTAGGCAGTAACTAATACCGCTAAACTATAATAGTATAGACATACTTGCCTTTGATTCAACTGGCTTGGCGGCTAGAAGGCGGGACTTTGTGACCTAATTAAGGCCGCTCGCGCCCGCGACGCAGTCTGCGTCTCTGTCGGGCGTGTGCTCTCTGACCACCACCTAGCCTTAATTAGGTCACGAAGCCCCGCCTTCCAGCCGCCGAGCCAGATCAAAGGGTACACTGCGTTCTACAATTATAGAATACCCGCAGTCAAGGATTCAATTTATATGAAAAATGGAACAAGTTACTTTATGTATGAAAAAGATCCCTGGTTTGAACACATGACAAATTCCCACTCATCGCCTCGTTAAAACTTATGATACGAACAAGCTCCAGGGTCATTCTCCTTTTTGGATTTGGATTTTGGATTTTATTTTACTGTTTTTGGATTTTATCGCATAGTATCTGAATGAGGGGGTTGCACGCAATGAAAGCTTATTAGAAAGCAAGCAATGCATCATAGAAAGTACATGATTTGCTCTCTAAAGCATTGATGTCATGCAATATTATCGTGAGACAAAGAAGTTGAGATTCTCTAGAAATAATGTGAAACTTATGTGTGTCTCATTTCAAAAACCGACCGTTCAGTGAATTCCCTTGCAAGTATTATTTCAATGGTCTTGAATCTTTGCCAAAATTTTATTTACTAGATTGTTTTACAATAAGTGGCATATTCCGCTAAATTATTTGCGATCGCTAAAAGACCACTGCAAAGTCTTGTCAAGTTGTATTCAAAAGTCGCCTTCTAAATACACTTATTTGAAAAAATTTATTACTCTATCATCAAGGAATCACCTCTGAGCGAAAATGCTCCGATGTACACGTTGCTTCAAACAGAAATTTCCAAGCTTGGCCTTTATGTACTGCATAAAGGCCAAGCTTGAAAAAATAGCATTATATCTAGGTCGTTGAGCGGCTGTGTCTTCATTAGCTCTCTTTGTTTTCTAATTTCTAACTACTCTTTCACGTTTTTCCTAGAAATTTTTGTGCTGTAGATCTCTGGTGAAATTTTTCCCAACCTTCTATCCGGTTTTTTTTTCGTGTCATTCTCTTCAGCTCCTACATTTCTTGTAATTCTACTTTGAATTCTCTTCCAATCAATAATCTAGGCATGTCATCACGTAGTGGTAGGTCAAATTCTCAGCCCACTTCAGGTCGTTACTAGAAAAAAGGCTACTGTTCCACAGAGTCAACCTCTTCTAGGCGTGAATTCCATCGATGAAGATGTTCAGGAAGACTTTACAGCTTTGTCTGCCAATGAACTCCTTCAATCGATTTTGGAGAAGAACAAAGACCCGGTTATCAACAGGATGTTGCTGGCACTAAAGGATAAGCTCCCTCAAGACGTGGAGGCTGAAAAAAGGGGAAGGAGCATTGTTTTAGCAGGGCTAGAAGAGTCGGACCCCAGCAAGTCTCTCATGGAACGGAAGGCCGAGTTAGAAGCTGGTGTTGCCAAGGTGTTGGAAACGTTGCGAGTTGACTGCTGGCCCTCAGAGGTTTATAGGATGGGGAAGTACGATGTGGGTCGTCCAAGGCTCGTCAAAGTGGTCTTCCCCTCCCGCTCCTTCTGGCTCCAAGCGCTTTCGAACGCACACCTCTTACGACGCTCCGATTCCAGCAATATTTTTGTTCGAAGAAGTATGACAGCCGAGGAACGAGCCAAGGAGTACGAATTAAGGCAGATTGCGAGAGAGCGGAACAAGGCGAAACCACAGAGGGAATGGGTAGTTTATAGAGGGGAGCTGCACCACATCTCTGAATTACCCAGACGTCAGATTCAGGGAAACGCGTAAATCTGCCCGGTTCTTTTGCACATCTTCGCTGTTTCCTTTTCAACGCTCGCAGTCTGGTTAACAAAGTTCATCTTTTGCACACATTTTTGAGTCTTCACGTTCCTGATATTCTCTTCATCACCGAGACTTGGTTCAATTCCAACATTTTTGATTCCGAAATCACCTGTAATCTTCCATATTCTCTTCATCTGTCGATCGGCCTGTTCGTAGGGGTGGGGGAGTATGCTGCCTAATCAAAGAGGATTTCGCAGTGAAACGAATAAGGACTGGTGATGGGCACAAGTGGGACATGCTTGGCTTGGATCTTTGGTCAGCTTGTTCTCCTTCTCCACTTAGATTTATCCTTATTTATAGACCCCCCTCATCCAACGTTCACGACGATACTATTCTAGCTGATAGTATAATCGACTTATGTGCTGGTCCGCTACCAGCTGTTGTACTAGGAGATTTCAATACTAATTTCCTCTCTGAATCTCTCCTCACCGATCCTCGTTTTCTCTGTTCTCTTCGCGATGGTAACCTCACTCAACATGTGACTTTTCCAACTAGAGGAAACTCAGCCATAGACTTGATTTTCTCAACTCACGAAATAGTTCAAAATGTCAAAGCGCTTCCCCCGTTTGGCTCTTCTGACCACAATGTACTTTCTTTTGATATTACCTTCATTTTCACTGAAAAAATATTTACCCCGTTCCCTGATTTTCGTAGGGCTGATTTCAAAGAAATAAGTAGGTCTCTGCAGAATATTGACTGGTATGTGACTTTTGACAACTACGAAAACGTTGATGACCTCTACCATCGCTTTTGTAGAAAGCTATACTATATTTTTTCTCAGCTTGTACCTTTCCGTTTTGAACCATTTTAACAAAGGACATATCCTGCTCATATTAAAAATTTACTTGAACAGAAAACTAGACTTTTTTCGACTTTGCATGATCCTCTAAATCACCATCTCTACAAAAAAGTTTGTCAAGACATCAACTATCACGTCAGAAAGTTTCTAGCCAATCGGGAACGCCGCCTTTCCAGATCTAATCACAAAGAAATCTATGCATATCTCAGGAGTAAGGTGAAAGGAAGTCAGAAACTTTCTGATTTGATAGATGAAAGTGGTAACATACTCAAGAATGACAGGGAAAAAGCAGAAGCACTGGGCAACTTTTTTGCATCCTTTTCCGCAAATCCAGAAACTAGTAGAGACATGGAGTTACCTCATCCTCCCATTGTCCGTATAAATGCTCGTTGTAATGAAATATGCATTGATCCTGCAAAGGTTTTTGGTATCTTGAGTAAATTGCGTCCCTCTACTACTGTTGTATACGATGGTATTCCTCAAATTATCTATCGCAAATGCGCCCAAGCTTTGGCTTTTCCCCTGTCGCTAATATTCAATGTTTCAATGATGAACGGCGAAGTGCCTAAGCTTTGGAAAGAAGCTTTAGTAACGGCAATACCCAAGTGTGAACGCAATAGTGCACTCCAAAACTTCAGGCCTATAAGTATTACTGCTCCTGCAGGGAAAATCCTCGAAAAACTTGTCAAAGATAAACTGCTTAACTGGTTAGAAAAAAACAATATTCTTCCTTCCGTTCAAATGGGTTTCCTTCCCGGGGGCTCTACTACTGCATTACTTTCAGATACAACTTTGACTGGATCAGTGCTGTAAACAATAATAAATCAGTGGATGTTGTATTTTTTGACTTATCGAAAGCGTTTGATAGAGTTGAACATTCAAAATTACTTTTCAAGCTTGAAAATTACGGAATTCGCGGACAATTGCTCAGCTGGTTTGCATCTTACCTCCATGACAGAGGCATGACTGTTCGCGTTGGAACAAGCTTTTCAAGGCGGTTTCCCTGCAGAAGCGGAGTACCTCAGGGCGGCATACTTTCGCCACTTCTCTTCCTCACATACACCGCGGAATTACCTTCACTTCTCAAAACCCATCCAAATATCAAAATACAGATTTTTGCCGACGACATCAAAATTTACTTCTGCTATAAGGATGAAGAACAACATGAAGCATACACTGCAATCGCTTCTTCTATAGAAAAAATGATTTTTTGGTCAAAGCAATACAATTTACCCGTAAATGCGCTTAAAACCAAAGTGATGCATCTTGGTAATTCTCCTACTCAAACTTATATGTGCGATGGCATCGAGCTGGAATATTGCAGTGGCACTAAAGATTTAGGAGTTTTCGTTGACAACCAGCTCAGGTTTTCTCTCCACAGTGATTCCGTAACCAAGAAAGCTTTATCTGTCCTCTTTCTAGTCCTCAGAAGCATACACAGTATTGACCCGGCTCTTTTAGTGAAATTGTACAAAACTTATGTTTTACCGATTTTAGAGTATGCGTCGCCGGTATGGAGTCCTTTTTTGAAAAAGAATATTGATAAGTTAGAAAGAGTACAGAAGACCTTTTCAAGAATAGTTTTCTACCGATGCTTTCCCGACCCTAATTATCCTCACTCATTACCACCTTACGCTTCTAGACTATCAACCCTAAGGTTACGTAGCCTCAGATACAGACGCGTGTGCCACAACCTGGTCTTCTGTTTTCGCATTTTGCGACTGGAGATCAGGCTTGTACCCAGTAGATACTGGGTTTTTAGGCCATGTCGTAGTCGAGCGGTAGGGTTTGCTTTGGGATATCGTAAACTGGGATCCAAGATTTTTTCTACTGCATTCAACTCTTTCGTTTGTCGGACTGCTAGATGGATAAGTCTATTACCGAAAGACATAACTTCTTCCAAAAGCTCTTTGGAATTTCGCAGAAAGTTAAACTCTGTCAACGTTTTAGAAGTTTTGAATATTTCCGATGTGTGATAATTGCGTTGCCTCTTCAATGGCGCCGCATCTACCTCAGTCTTTCCCAACTTTCGTTTGATTTTTTGTTATGATTTTTTGCAACTGGCTCAACAGTTTTTGGCTATTTACGGCAGATCTTTGGAGTTTTTGCATATTTTTCTCAATACCTAGCACTAAAAAAAGTTTTTTCCTAATGCCCTATTGCACCCGTTTTCGGCAGAATTTAGATCGCTTCTTCGTATGTTAGCCGTTTGATGATATCGACGACTGATGAGCCCTTTACCTTGAGATCCCCCACCCCGCTCGCCCAGGGTCCCTGACGGATTCGTCCGTTCCGGGTTAAGTTGGTCAGCCAAGCCCTGGTAATTGTGACGTCATGATGTTGCGTTCGGGCATGGGAACAGGAGCTCGGCAAAGGTACCCCTCATCGTTCGAAGGAGGAGAACGACCTGAAGAACCAGGAGGACGATCATTGTATTCTGTCCAGACGGTCCACTTATGTTACCTTTGTTGTTTTACTTTTGGAACACCATGTGTGTATACATAAATAAATAAATAAATAAATAAATGGACTCGGATTTATTTTTACTCAAGTTTGAGTTTGTAGAAAATCTGCCAAAAAATACAGAATTTTAGAAATATGTTGTTACTTTTCGCTATGATATTCTAACTTCTCATTTGTTTCCGTGTAGTGGCTGCAGATTATGTGAAACTAACTTTCACACCCACAGCAATTTTCTTGAAAACTTTGCACAGTTTCTTTTCAGGAAGTGGCTCGCTTTCCGCCTTCGTGAGGCCTAAAGCTTCGTTGAAAATGAAAAAGAGGAGCGAAAATTATAGGTCTTGCATGAATTAACTTCACATTCATTCTTATCGCCAGTATGTCCAAGGAGAATGATACGATCAAGGGCGATTCTCACGGTACGTTCGTCGGTCTCTTTATGAACTAATTAGTAAGATGCAGTTGCACCGCCGAAGGTAAAGCCAGATGAAAAAGTTGCTGTGAATGCTGCCGAAAAAGTGGGAGAAGAAGCCGAGGGCAAAATCAAGTTCCTCTGTTGGAAACTTCACAAAAAAACCAGATTCAGGAAGTCCGTTGTTGGGGTAGTACTTATTGCAGTTGACCTACAAAAAAAACTTGTAGACAACTGTTACCTATGGAACCGTTATGCTGCTTGTCTTCTGCTATAATAAGAGAGGGAGCCGGATCCGCCGCGTTTTTGGAGGTAATCGTTGACCTGTATGGAACGACTATTCAAATCGATATTACTAGCAAATTTCAAATATTGCAGTTCTGCGGCGCTCTCATCACTACTGCGGTAATTTACTTGCACGTGTGGAAGAAACACTTCGAATTGTGGGCTCCACTACCAAGACATTCCATCAAAGAGTTCTTTTTACATCCAGCGTTCTATCACATCATTTGCGTACACAATGCTGTGAGTAATGCGACATAGCTTTATATATTCAAAGAAGAAATTCTCAAAGCTCTTTCAGATTCTGGCATTGAGTATATTGTTCCTGGCACTAGCTTTGTGTACATTCAGCAAGGTAAGCGGCGTCAATTCTCCAAAAACTGAATGCAGGTGCGACTATCATACCTTTGGGCAATCTCATGCGATTCTGTAAAGAAGGACTGCAGTTTCAATCTCGGATCTCTTGCGACTCTTTTGATATCTAAATATCGCAGTTTCCGTATCCTCTTCGAGCTTGGAACGATGCTTTCAATCATCGATAGAATTTGCTCGACTTTAGCGGATACAAAGCTTATGGGCATACATTCAACTATTAGGTCGTTCCATAAGTTTGTAGGGTTTTTTATAAACCAACAAAATCATCATTTTACAGTGAAAATCAATCCAAATTCTATTCCTTGTTGTAGCCACGACCTTTTTAGCTTCTCCACCTCAATTTTTCAAACTGCAGCGCGCCGGGTCCCAAGAAAGTCATCTAACCAGCGCTCAAACTACTTACTGATCGAGACAGGCACCATTCATGACGTTTGCCAGAGAGCGGAGCAAATAATAATCTGATAGAGCGAGATTTCGAGAGTACATTGGGTACTAGAGTACATTCCAGTCAAATCGTGGAGGACACTTTTGACGACGTTTGCCGTATGACGCCTTGTTTCGTCATGCAGAAAAAACTCACTGGATCCTCTGTTAGTGTTTTTCCGCGATAGGACCTACTTTAGATGGTGCAGTTGGATTGCTTACGGTATGGGTGACCATGGCCTACGTGTACAGCAATTTTCAGTGCAGGACGTCCTGCCCATCCCCCGAAAAGTCTGGTTCAGGGAGAACCGGCTCAGTCCCTGATCTTTTGTAGCAATCCAGTCTTTTTTGTCCCATACTGATGTGCGAGTGCCATTTTCCATAATCGACACAGAAATCTGTGTAAAAGGCTTCTTTTCATAAGGAAAATTGCTCAAATGCCGAAATTGCTCCTTTTTGCCTTTCAAGATTTCCATCTTTGGAAGCTGCGAGATCCGAGTGAATCAGCTTTGCACCGAAATCTGTATGGTATTTTAAAGAGCACAATCAGCCCTTCCAAGTAATATAAGCATCTTGCCGCAAACCATCCGCTCCTTAAAGATATGAGGCGAAAATGAAAACGCTACGAACCTATGGACCTAATATAATCAAGTCATTATTCAGAGGAGCTGTTCAATAAGGGCGAGTTCGCGGCCTTATATCTCTGCAAGTTGTAGGGTTGGGGTAATCTCATGTGGTCATTGACATGTACTTTTGATAGCTCTATTTTCCTAGGGAAAGCTCGTGCCCACAGCTTCAGTGTAGGAGGCGCTATATAAAGGCGATGATGCATATTTTGGATTTTATCTCCGTGGAGAGTAGGGATGACGGGTTGGGATAGCCATTCTTCAGTTTGTATTCGAGGGTGACACCACATATAATTCGGAGAAAACGCAGAGGCTCCATCTGTAGGAGCCCATCTATAACTTCCCGGACTTTTAATTCAGGCTCTCGCAATTTCTCCTCTTTTTCCCCCCTCATTTTTCCCTCTTTCTTTATTACTACAGCGCGTGTGATAGTTAACCGGCGGTCATCTAGACCTGGCTAGGGGGCTGAGAAGGGCTAAAAGGGGGTAAATAGGGCTAGAAAAACGCGAATTTTTCTTATTTTTCCTTATTTTCTCTTATTTTCCCTTATTTTCCTTACTTTTGATCGTGATGTGAGGTAGAAAATAGGCGGAGCTTTTGCTGTTTGGAGGAGTTTCAGCTGTATAAAAGCACTGGAAATGAGCTTATTATAGAGTTTTTCAAATTTTTCGCTTAGTTTTTCGCCCATTTTACCGATATTCGGGATTTCGGAACCTCCAGAATATCGATTTTATCGATTTTTGTTTGTTGGGATATCGTTTTTTGTCGATTTTCGGAATTTCGCAATCTCCAAAATATCGATTTTTGTCGATTTTTGCCGATTTTCTGGATTTCGAACCTTGAAAATATCGATTTTATCGATTTTTGCCGATTTTCGGAATTTCGCAACCTTCAGAATATCGATTTTTGTCGATTTTCGGGATTTCGCAACCTTTTGAATATCGATTTTATCAATTTTTGAGGATTTGGTGCTTCATTACCCTCCAAAATATCGATTTCTCGCTCTTTAGCTGTGAACTGTGAATCCCGCCCACTTATGATGTTACTATACAATACCGCTCACAGAATGTGCGGAAATTTCGGGAATTTCGCGACATTCACGGAAATTTTGCAAGTTATGTGGGTGGTATTGCATATACATAGCCCAAATTCGGCGTCATGTGATTGTTTGTGCGCTGTAAACAAGCCATATGTTTGTTTGGGTCTTATGTTTGAAATTCGCGCGCTTGTGAAAGAACATTTAACTCGTAAAACCTGACATGGTCGTTTTTTTTTTCGGTGCTTCGCCCAGGACCTTATAAAAACGATATCCCCGTTGCTTCTAACCTCAAAAACGAAGTCCAGTTTGACTCAGGACCATCTGTGCCGGGCCCTGCGCAGTGACCGTAACTCGCGAATAACCTGAGGACGGGTCCCAGAGCGAACGCAGCGTTAAAGTGAGCGAAATTATTTGCGGTTACGGTCACAATGTAGGCACGGAGGGTTAGCGGATGGATTTCTCAGCCGTGAGTGAACCATTTGCGCTGCCACTTGTGCAATACCTTAGGACCCCTCTTCAGTTTCCAGACGAAAAATCCATGTGCTCAGATTTGCCTGGCACTGCCTTTGATAAGGAGTCGGTTTGCTTCAAAACCGTTTAGACCTCCCTCCGCGTCTTGAGAAAACGAATTAGATACATTTAGGCTCACGGCGATATTGGCGTCAACTGATGCTTTGTTGACCCGATTAAGCGAGATTTCATGATTCCAGCTTCTGAGAAAACTCTGAGGCAGGCGAATCTGGCACGTACTTTCCCTGTTTATTTTATGGGACCTGAGCTACCACTGTCAAGCGGCAGCTCAAAAACATATCCACTGTCGTAATTCACCTCCAAACCTGTCTCATGGTAGCGCGCATCTGCTTGCATGTCTTCCCGCGGGACCCATGCCCATGTCCTGTGTTTCCGCGCAAGGCATGCCAACCGATGCAAGCCGTTCGCTCAGACAGTATGGCGGACATTGGTTGGAGATGAACTTCTCAGTCTATATGGATTATATGCCAAAGACGGTAAGTACGATTTCGAAGATGAATCCCTCAGCCTTGCATCAATTATTTGTGATGCCGGTTGGGCAGTGCCGTAGTCAGAGCACCAAAACAGTGTTTCCGCATAAAGTGCTTTAAACCAGATCTGCCTAACTATGGTCTGGCTTTGGCTGACTTAGAGCTCAATATATTACTTACAAGGTAACGGTCATAAATCGAAGTGGCCAATTCAAGCAAGCTGCATATCATTAAATGCAGCATTGAATGCTGACTCTAAATCTGTCCTTCTTATCTGCAGAACCTTTTGTGAATAAAGTTATAAGCCGTTAAAGGTCATTATTTTGCCAAGAAATCGTGCGTGTAAAAGGCAAACTTTGTTGTACAGAGCCATTGTTGGCTCAGTGCAGGACCAAAACATGCGGTTTCCTTGCAGAGTTGATAAATTTGTCCACTGATCAAATAGGCTGTAGCAGTCAATTCCATGCAGTTCTTTCAGAGTCTGATGACCATCAAGTACTACTACTGCCATGTTTCCTTGATTCTGCATCTCCTCGCATTGCTATTCTCGTTATATGTGCTATGCACACCTGGAACTATCAAATGGACTTACACCGCCGCTGCGCTCGTCTTTTGTTTTTCTGCCCAGATAGTGCTGGAGTTGTGGGCTATTGCAGTCATTGGTGCTTGCAAGGATTTCTTCAAAATGGTTGATACTTTTTCTTCTATGGCGGGTGTTTGAAGCATACCTGCAGTATTGTTTGCTTTGATGATGTGAGCAAGAAACTGTCGCAATTTTTTAGGATTTTTATGTAGGTATCAATACGTTTAGAAGTAAAGTGACATAGCACATGTTCTGCTTGGTACATTACCCATTACATTTCTACGCAAATAAAGAGCCTCAAAATCATGCGTACAGTGTATTTTCACGAAAAAAACACTTAACGCGGGTTTAACCAACATTTAGCGCAACTGCGCCAGTTTAGGATAATGCAATTTAACTTACTCTAAATGCAACGGCGTGTGCAAGCAGATACATAGTCAGAACGTGCGATAAAAATATCTACCACTTTCGCATGCTTTTGAGGTAACTCCATCAAAAAAAAAAGATTTTCACCAACTTCTGCTGAAGCCAAAAGAGGAGTTAAGCTTACAACTCAAAGAAAAAGAATTTTGGGGGTTTATCGCGTACCCTAGAAAGGCTCAGGCAGCCAATCTTTTGAAGGAATGTGCTCAACTTCTTCAATTTCATCCCAAAAAAGCTTTAACAGGTGAGTATGTCAAATTAGCACAAGCCTGCTGAATTTAACGCTTGTTTGCGGCTATCTCTCTGTTTTGGCCTTGTAGTTGTCTGCGAAGCCAGAAGATTCAAGCTAAAAATGCAATGATCAGACTTTTGTCAGCTCTCCTAAGTACTGTGTACACCAAAGGGCTTGTATTCTAGTATTTTTCTATATCAAACAAAACTCAACAACACAGGTTTGCAGTAACTTCCTCGCTTTTATATAATTCAAGTTTTTCGAAAGGCGAAAGACAAGTGCCACTAGGTTACTTATATATTTGCAATTTTTTGTCATTATTGAAGGGTGGATTTTGCGAAAGCACCTGTTATGGTGAGCAGTGCGAAGTCTCGCTTTGCAGAGATAAATTTGTTTCAGGTTTTTTCCAGTGTCAATTACGGAATAAATTGTAAACACCAAGAAATTGGATTTTTGTGCTCAGCTAAACGACTCTTTGTGTGATTGCAGCATTCTGTGGCGTGCGAGCCAAAACTGAAAATGGTTCTCAAGTCACCGTAGTATGAATTCAGGCAAGGAGACTTTGGTGCACCTCGTATTTTGATTGTAAGCGAAAGTGAAACCTCTAACATATAGAAACGCGTAACTTTTTTTGAAATATGCAAAATTCAAGTGAAAAAAAATGGTTTTCAAAGCTCCGAACAGCAGGGTGGAAGCACACAAGAGCACTATTATATAGTCCAAAATTTGTCTTATTTATTACATCTACCCATCTCCGGAAGTCTAAAATTATCCTTTTGAAAATCGGCCCAACTTCGAGCTATAGAAATAACTGATGTAGAATTTTGGCAATTACCGAAGATCGCAGTGCAGATTGTAGTTCAAAATGCAAAGTTCAGAAAGAGAAGAAAATGTTGTAAGAGAAAATGCTGTAACGAATGCATGTTTGAATGCATCCAAGTCTCCAAGTTTGAATGCATTTTTAAAAAATTTACAAAATTATTTAATTACGTACAAGTGCGAACAAGTCATTGGCACTTCTCATAATTCGTGCAATATGTCCCTTTTTGAAAGGCCGGAATAAATTATGTGCCTTCCCTGTAACTAAAATCACCTTGCGATATGAGATGGATACTACCTTCTTGAAGATTATGAAACGCTGGTTCAGACAACCTTCCTTATCTGCTGCGCCGATGTGAATTGTAACATTTTTTCTACGACTCAAATGATTTTCGGCTTACTCTGCTTGAAGGCAGCGTCCAGGCAAGTGAGCACATGAGGATCTCACGTGGATAGTAATTTTGGGGCCCTAACTAAGCTACTGCCCAACCTGCAGCTCAAGTAGTGCTCTAACGCCTTGGATACTCCCCTCGAAGCTATACCCCGCGATCGTATTCCGCATGGATTCATGGCGCAAAGCGTGGATCCTGGCGCGAAACTGCCATGAATCTATGCAAATACGATCGCGGTGTCCAGTTTCGAGAGGAATATCTCAGCCGTTAGAGCACTACTTGCGCTTCCGCTTGGGCAGTGCCCTAGTTAGGGTCCCAAAAGTACTTCCCACGTAAAATCCCCATAGGTCCAGATCTGTCTGGACGCTGCCCTTAATAAATTTCCTAATTTGAACATACTCACTCAACTCGCCACTTCGAAACGCTAGGAAAAGTCAGCGACTGATTTAACACTGATCATGCATTGAATTTTCCATGAAAACGTTCAAGGCTTAGAAGCCGGCAGCAGGTAAGAAAGGTATATTTGGAATCAGCGTTTCGAACCCTAAAGACAGTAATGCAAGTAATCTGCAATGAACTGAGACTACACCTATCCAAAAAACCGTGTGCACTTATGCAGTCATTAGAAAATGCATAGGAGACACTATAAAAGTCGGTAAGCGTGTAAAAGAAGTGTGTAGATGTCTAAAAGAGTGTAAGAATATATCCACATTAAAATACCTATTATTTTGGGTTTGAACAAGAAGCTATTACTATGATAAACTAAGTTTTGCAGCCTTTTTCGTGAACTTTCTTTGAATATGGTGCACTCAAACTTTGGAGAACACATAATATTAGGGTGTATTAGAGCAAATTTTTTATCGTTTTACCCTAAACATCAGGATTTCTCGAAAACTGTGGCACCTATAAAGTTGACAAATACATGAGCGTACTTCTGTATGTGTGGGCTATATGATCACGTGCGTGAAGGGAGCTCAGGAGGTTTAAGGGCGAGTTTGCCAGTTTACCGCATTCATTTTTTTCTTTATTTCTGGCCATGGAAAAAAATACGGAAATAGCACAGTTGAATATAGAATAAATGGGGAATTTCAAAGACATTCTGGTGGCGGAGATACGAGTTTTGCAGGAAAAGTTCGTTTTCGACTGCTACCGAATCTCAGCTCAAAAATTCTATTGAAATACGATTTTGAAGGACTTTCCATGGCCAACTTGTACAGCTTGCTTTGCCCTGTCGAATGATTACTCAAGCCACATTAGTTGAAGAAAAAGTACAAAGAGACGACGGTTATAGTAAAAATGGTAAGTTATGGGACACCCTAATAGATAAAAAAAATTCATGTTCCGAAAGCTTTGAGGCCTTTCGTAACGCAAGATTGCAGTCGTCGTGCAACTTGCCTTGAGCTCTTTGAGAAAGGTGTAAGCATATTGTTACCAAGCTCGCAACAACCTAAGCCCAATAGGAAAACATATTCGTTCAAGGGAAGTTTGAAAATGAAGTTCTGGAAAAACTTGGAGAAGTAGCTGTTTTGGGTCTGCTGCGAAATCCTCCAACACTAAAGAAGAGGATTTTAGACGCTGCTATTACTAGTAAAGAAGTTTAATCTGCAATCTTATAAAGAAGCCTACATGCAGAAGAAATGTTATTATTTTATTTTTGCGATCAGCATGCGAATTGCTTCCGTTTATCAAGCTGAGCCGGCCAAATTTTTAGCTGAAACTTTGCCCAGTGCTTTATATATTGAAGCTCTCAGTGTGAGGCTACATGATGTCACAAATTGTCTCTTTCACACTTGAAAAGAGAAAAGTCATAACAAAGTTGCAAGATTTAGTGGTCAGTCTCCTAGAAGTGGCGTCCCAGAAAACAGCACTC
The DNA here is from genome assembly GCA_958299035.1 of Cylicocyclus nassatus. Taxonomy (NCBI): domain Eukaryota; kingdom Metazoa; phylum Nematoda; class Chromadorea; order Rhabditida; family Strongylidae; genus Cylicocyclus; species Cylicocyclus nassatus. The sequence goes on from CATQJL010000305.1 coordinate 61,873,552, forward strand.
TCAAACAACGTGCAGCTATCACTTGCAACTCTCTCCTTGACCTTTCCCAAACAGCCTCAAAGATACCAAGTAAATTGCAGACTCGCGTTAGGCCCCGGGCAGACTTCACGCGATTTGATCGTCGCGACTGAATCGCGACGAGACAACTGTACAACATCATTCCATGCCGATCTTGCATCAACTTGCATTCGGTTGTGATACTTTTTCAGCCCGAACTTTTTGAATGTAAAATGAAAATGAATGGAAATCTTGGCGGTTAGATCGCGACGATTAAGTCGCGTGAAGTCTGGCCGGGGCTTTACGCGACAGATTCAGTTGGTACTAGACAGGATTCTGTCTCGAACATCTTTTACTCCGCTACATACTGCGGAAATGAGAGGAACACTTAGGTAAAAGATTACTTAATTTGGAATAAGAAAATCAGGCCTTGTTTTGGACCTTATTCATTCATTTTTCACATCACCAGAACAACAAATCAACAAATAGAAACTGACGAACATGGAATTCTAAAATCAATGAGGGGTTTGCCATCAATAACAGAATGCCCTTAATAACAAAAAAGAACGCCTATGAGACAACAGCAACTAATAAGTCTTTAAGAGAAATGCTTAGGCCTTCTAATAGGTTGATGCATAATTCCTGTACCAAAATAGGTATAGACGGCAGTAATCTGGAATAACCCTATCTCAGATAGGATTCGATATATCATATAGAGCAACCCCAGCTCTATAAGATAGTATACTTGGGTCCGAATCGAATAGAAATTCGATCATTCGAATAAAACATTCGAATATATTCGTATTCGAAATTCGATATTCGGAGTTCTTCCATTTTCGAATAATATTCGAAACTCGAATAATCAAGAAACAGGGTTTCGAATAAAATTCGAAAACTCGAATAATCAAAAAATGAGGTTTCGAATATTATTCGAAAACTCGAATAATCAAAAAACGAGGTCTCGATTATTAGTCGAAAACTCGAATAATCAAAAAACGGGGTTTCGAATAGATTTTATTCGAATGTTTTATTCGAATGTTTATTCGAATTCGTATTCGAATGACTCCGTATGCAGATTATTCGACTTTGTTGCAGAGCCAACTGCTGAGTATCATGCTAACTTCGTCCGCGTTTTATTTCGCAGAACTCGATAATGCATCTTTTGCAACCGTTATACCTTTGAACTGTATGGAGAGTCGTAAAAAATCACATGTGGATTTTAATTGATGTAGAAAGTAGAGCAAGCCCTTTGCTTTTACATTGTTGATGCTGATAAGAAATAATTCTGGTGTACAGTCTCTTTCAGACCATCTGTAGAAGAATCTTTTGGGCACAGTATTAAAATTTATATCGACTGCTTTTTAGATCGTCCATAAGGGGTAAAATATGAATTTTGCTGATGTACAGACTAGATGCCGACCGACCAACTTTATCGATTTTTGGGGAAGTTTGAGCTGCGGGGCTGAGAGTTGGTACAAGGGGGTTAGTGAGGGTGCTGATTATGGATAAAATTTTACTGTATAAGTTTTATCGATTTTTGGAAAATCTCGAGCTACGAGCTTGGGAGTTGGTACAGGGGGTAAATGAGGATGCTGATTAAAACCGAAATCTATTTTATCGATTTATTATTATTCGATTTCTATTTTATTTTTCAGCAATTTTTGGAAAATTTTGAGCTAGGAGTTGGTATTGGGGATACTAGGGGGCTGATTATGATTGGATCGGCTCTAGCCAGATATGTCGGCAAGTTTGAGATGTGATAGCTTTAGTTATTCGATAAATCATTCGAATATTTATTCGAAATTCGACTTCCAATGTTCGAATATATTCGATATTCATTCATTCGATATTTTTGATTTTCCGAATTTATTCGAAATTCATTCATTCGATATTTTTGATTTTCCGAATTTATTCGAAATTCATTCATTCGATATTTTTGATTTTCCGGATTTATTCGAAATTCATTCATTCGAAATTTTTCCTTTTCGAATTTATTCGATATTCATTCATTCGATGAAAAATTCTCGAATTACCCAAGTATATAAGATAGTGCACAATTATCTGCACCAGCTTTGATCCACGCGAAGTTTTGAGCCGAAAACTAAAAAAAACCATGCGTTCGAAAACCTTAAGACCAATCAAAACAAAATTGTAACTTCGTTCAAATAGCTCCTACAAATTTTCTTTCTTGCTCTCGCGTAGACATTTCACGTAAGACATTTATCTATGCGGTTGCTGTATTTTCTTCTCAGCTAGACGATGAGAAAACGGCATGTTTTTGCCAGATTAGTGCTAAGATGTTCTAGCACTAACAATTGTATAGTATATGCCGTTAGCAGTGAAACTTTACATTTTCAGCCTTCTAGAACCGCTAGTTTACGAGGAACGACGAACTCAGCTCTCTTAATCCGAATTTTTCTTGCCTAGTTGCCTACAATCCTATATTTCTCGTAAACCAGCTGCTGTGAAAAGCTGAAGATTCACATTCACGCTTCTAAGATCCATAGTATACAACTGTCAGTGCCAGGGGTTGTTTCAGACTGCCGCACTGACCGCAGCAGACTGCAACAGACTGCAGCTGACACACTGACCGCAGCAGACTGCAGCAAACTGCAGCTGACCGCATTGACCGCGGGGCCGCACAGATCGCCACATCCTTTCGTGAAGGTGGAGAGGATAAATAGTTGCTGCTCAAACAGTCTCTTAACAATATATGCCCCAGTAGACAACACGAGCGGGAGTAAAATAGGTATATGCAATGACAAAAGGAATGTGATGAGCATGTTAAACAAAAACAATCGCCAAAATTTGATTGAGAAGAGTAAATTAGAACCTATGAACTTTTTAGGCGTAAATCACGGTGTCTTTATGTATTCGCAACTATTTTCTCTTTTACGAAAGGATGCAGCGCTTGTGCGGCCGTTGCGGTCAGTGCGCTCAGCTGCAGTCTGCTGCAGTCTGCTGCGGTCAGTGCGGCAGTATGAAACAACCCTAGGACATCTCACCACTGTTTTGGAAAAAACATGAAAAACTTCGTTTTCTCAATTTCTAGCTGAGAGAAAATACGGAAACTGCATAGAGAAATTGTCTTATACGAAATGACAATGCATGAGCATGTTAGGAATTTTTAAGGATTTTTCTGAACGTACTTCCAATTTTTTCTTGGTTTTTTGGGGCGCTTGGATCTTTTTCGTTTTTGGCTTCAATCTTCGCTTGGATCAAAGCTGCTGAAAATCTTTAGGAATTATCTTGTAGACCTAGGTCTGCTCTATTTAATGATATATCGAATCCTACTTGGGATATAGGATTATTGCGGATTATTGCGGTCTGTACCTATTTGCGGGAATTATGCCTCAACATAATATACAGTTTCACGGAACCTCAAATACAGTGTTGACTGGGGAACACAATACGTTTCAATAATTTTAGGTTGGTGCAAAAGTAATGGAAGTTTTGCGAGTTCTCACTTTGACATGTTATAATTTTTCAATAAATCCACATTCCCAAAGCGCTAAAAGTCATCAGAGGCAGCAAACCATTCGCCATACAGCGCACATCCTTTTATACTCGGATCACAAAATGATGGAGTAATATGGATCGATGATTTAAAAATTTTTCTTCTTAAGCCTCGTCTTCAACAATTCATAACTCCCTCTCCCTTTAGAGTTTGTTAATGTAGATGACAAGTGGCCAATCTTGTAGCCACAGGCCAGTAGGTAGTACAAAAATTGGTGGAAAGCGCTTGAACGGAAAAGATCTGCTTAGATCTTGTCAGAACTTTACGATATTTTTCAGAGGGCCTCAAAGTCACAGAATGAAGAATTTTCCGATTTTCTGTGTACTAAACAGATACATGCTTTGAAAAGACTGTCAACAGGATGCACTACCCTTGCGCTTACAAAGTGAGCAAAGCTTTGGCGATACCTTCTTAAAAGGAAGTTTATGGGCCACACAGTGATCAAAACGTCTCCTCATATTGAGGCGCCGATATCTCACTCTAGATAACCTCTAAGAAAATAGTAAAGTGTGCATATTGTAGACAATCTCTGTAAGCAGTAGCAGAATTTCGGGAAGAATGTCAACACTCGCGCTTGAATCTTGGTCAGAAAAGTAAATACAATGTTCTAATTTTATGTGTTGTTCTTTGGAGCTCTGTAAGATTTTAAGAAATGAGGAAAGAAGTTCGCTCTAATAATCGGATGGAGCACGAAAAGAGCTTCTTGCTGGTCTGTCAAGTCATTTTCAAAGAGGAAGTTTTGTTGGAAAAAGGTTGTCTTGAGAGAAGGCCAAGAAAAACGCGCATCATTTCTGTGCCAATCTTATAGTTGGAAGGAAATCATGGATGATAAGGAAACACATGACTGCTGACAAGCAAGTTTTGAAAAAAGTAAACTCTCGATAAACTACTGTAGGTTTTCCACCAAACACTGTTTACAGCGGACAAGCTACCTCGTCAGTGTAGTTTTCATTTTGACCTCATTTCATCACCATGTTTAGCAGTGTCCACGCATCACAGGTGCCTGAAATCCCCATAACGAAAGAGGTTTGTTGGTGCAATGTAAGCTAACGAGTCTTTCTCGTATGTGATTTTAATGCATTCTGGCAGCTAAGAATCTGTCCAAAACAACAGTAATCCTTCTTCTGTACAAAATCTCGCTTTTTCATAAATCTTCCTAGTGAAGTTCCATCAAAGAAAATTTAAAGTGACATCTCCTATCGTAGATGTTTCAATGCTAAAAGCTGTACGTTAGAAGAAGCTTTTTAAGAGGTGAATGCAATAGGGGCTAGTAGCGAAGTAATTACTGGCCAACTTTTATAGAAGCTCTTTGAAAATTGTTTTGCACTTTAAATTGAGCATTTTGGAGCTGTATAATAATATGATGGTGACTGATGATAATGTTATAATATTTATTTATTTGTGCATAGGGATGCCTCTATGAAAAAGAAACAAACAATCAACAACAAAGAAAAGAAAACACTAACACACCGGCACCTGAAGAAAAAAGTGTTAGTGTGTTTTCAGGTAGCCTCTCAAAACTTTTTAAACATTGTGAGTTTAGCCATGAACTTTCCTCAAAAGTATGTCTACATCATGCACGACTCGGCACGTGAAAAAGTGCTTTCTAACGTTCGCCTAGCCTTTGGTAACGCAAGCTAAGTCCATCTTTAGTATTAGAAGATCAAAGTTCCTCGAATCGAGCTTGTATGTTCCAAATATTATTTTGTGCACCGTGATAAGATAAAATATCTATCTTCTTTAAGCAAGACTTGAGAGCCCAAGCTTTATTACGGACTTGACTGCATGGTACTTGATCATAATTGAAACCAACCGTCTTAATCAGTAACTTTCTTGTGAAACTCTTTTGTACTTTCTCTGAGTAGTTGATTGCCTTTGAGTATGTGGACTATAAATGACAGTACCACATTCCAGCATTGGTCTAACAAAACTCTTGTAAGCCTTCAAAAGAATATTAGGATCTATGCATGACAGTCCTTTGTACAAACTGTAAATTGCCACCGTAGCCTTGTCTGTAACTACTTTACAATGCTCATGAAACGAAAGACTACTTGTGACCAGAGACTCCAAGTCTCTAATTGAGTCAACAGCTACAAGTGGGCTACCTCCTAAACTGTACGGGTATCTTATATCACTGGAACCTAAGTATAGTATTTTTTTTGACATAGCCAGACTCCATACTAGTGATGAATCAAGCACCTCATCCAATGCATCTTGTAATTGTTTACATCTAATTGTTTGATACGAAGCATGTGCTTTCTGATTCTGATTATAGAAACATGAAAAAGATTCTGTATATTTAGTGCTTAGTGAACTCAAATTTTCGAAAAGGTTTTAGATACCAAATTGCTTTGAATAAGTGATATATTGGCAAAACACAGGATTTCACACTTTCTAGCAAGTCAAGCATGAGAATTGAAAACTAGTACAAAACGTCAAAATGCTTGCAGTCCGTTCCAATCGACTACAGGTGTCTCGTTCAAGATTAGAACTATTGAAGAGCCTTTCAAATACACTTCAACTCCAGAATTTCATTATTATCATCGAGGCGTTTTCTATGGAACTCAACTGGAATATTTTGATTCAACTGGCTTGGCGGCTGTAAGGCGGGCTTTTTGACCTAATTAAACCCGGCTCGCACCCAACGCAGTCTGCGTCTCTTCCCCGCGCGTGCTCTCTAACCATTATCTAGCCTTTATTAGGTCACGAAGCTCCACCTTTCAGCCGCCAAGCCAGTTGAATCAATTAATTTGTTGCATACTCAGCTCTGTGTTATGGTACTTGCAAATTATGCAAAACTAACTAAACACAGCCACAGCTATTCTAGAAAACTTTGCATAGCTTCTTTTCAGGAAATGACTCGCTTTCCGCTCTGGTACAGCGTGAAGCCTTCGCCGTTGAAAAACAGAAACGAAATTTTATGCTTGCATAAACTGGCTCAAACTCACTGTCAATCCAATATGTCCCAGAAGGGGAATAGAGAATACATATTGAGAAGGGATTTTAGGTAAATTCGTTTTATTTGTAAATATCTAATCAATCAGTTGCAGTTCCTTCGCCAAAAGTAAAACCAAATCAAAGTGGTGCTGTGAAAATTGTCGAAAAAAAATCAAAATGCTGCTGTGAAAGTTGTTGAAAAAGCTGCTAAAGCAGCTGGAGAGTCGGAACGCACTTGAGAACAAGACCAGTTTTCTCTGCTGGAAATTTCACAAAGATGACATCATCAGGAAGCCAGTTGTTGTTGTTGTTGTTGTTTAGATTTCCCGCAGTAGACTAATACCCTTGAAATCGTTATGCTGTATGTCTTCTGTTATAATCCAAGAGGGATGCGGATCTGCTGCGTTTTTGTAGGTAGTCGTTAATTTTGTAGATAACGGCTATTTACATATACCTGCAAATCTGGATAATGCAGCTGTGCGGTGCTCACATCATTTCTGCGGTATTTACTTGCACATGAGAAAGAGACACTTCAAATTGTGGGCTCCACCAGCAAGGCATTCTATCAAGGAGTTCTTTTTACAACCGGCGTTCTACTACATCATTTGTGTACACAATGCTGTAAGTATTGCGGAGTAGATCTTTATTTATACCTTTGAATAACTTTTTTGTGATAAAGGCACTTTTGGATCCTGCTAATGATTACGGTTTTCGTGACACTAGCTCCGTGTTTATTCAGCAAGGTAAGCGCCAATTCTGTGGAGCAGGGAGAAGATGCGTTTCGAGTTTTCGATGTGTAAACACTTATATTTTTGCACATTTTCCGCAATGGTATTTTTGAAACACTGCGTGGTGCATTTTCACTTATCTGCTGCACGAGAATTTCTTTGCCACATTGCGGAAAAGGAAGAAAAATGAAATTCGAGGAAGAGTTATTCAAAGACAATTACCAGCACAAGTGGATACCTACCTCATCACGTCAAAAGATTTAGCTGCTTGGACTGACAATAATGTCCGATGAGTACCTTGACCCTCAAAAGAAATTTCCACTTAGACCGTATGCAGGTACATCCCCGCGAGGAGGGGAGGGCATTTGAGAGGAGAAGCGTCATATCTTGCTACTCCAGGAGCCGTACGCATTAACGTCCCCGCTGGGAGGGGATCGCAGCTTACAAAGAAAGTTTCATATCCTGAATTCCAAACTTTTGGATTTCGCTGTCTACCTATCCGTAAGTATTCCTACATCCTTCACTATGAACATATTGAGCAGAGAGTTTGTACAAGCCGCATCTCCTAGCATTTTGTATGATCCCCTGACGATCCCCGGCGGTCGACCGTCTTTTCTTCGAAGTCATTTTTTTTCTTCAGAGTTAGCGGAAACATTCCAAAGTTGTACTCGCCTAGCCTAAGAGTGCTAAGCATGTTGCTGATAAGAACAAATGATGTATTGGAATCATGAAATTTGCTATGAACCACAACTCGAATGTTGAGGTTTATCGAAAAATTCGATTTTTCGAAAACCCATCTGTTCTTATCAGCAACATGTTTAGCAGTGCTGTGTTAGATGTTCAGTACAACTTTGAAAGGTTTGCGTTAACTTCGCAGGAGGAGAAATGACTTTGAAGAAAAGACGCTCGGCCGCCGGGGATCATCAAGGGATCATGCAAAAGGCTGGAATATGGAGCATGTACAGCTTGTCGCTCCTGTTCGGTATGTTCATAGTGAAGGAAGGTAGGAATACTTACGGATAGGTATACAGCATGAAATCCAGATATCTGGAGTTTTAAGATATGAAGCTTTCTTTCTGAACTGCGATCTGCATTGTCTTTCTCGCAGTTGCAGCCAGGGTCAAGCGTGGCGTGCGGCACGCCACACCTGGGGGTCGTATTGAGGAGTCAAAAGGGGAGGGGGTCATATTTGGGTAATCTGATAATAGTGATAACATGATATTCGTATCATATCCATAATTAGCATGTCAATTAATCCCTGTAGACAAAGTGTGAGCGAATTCTGAAGATTCAAGATACTAGGCTACCTAAATGAAATGGTCAAATTCCAACATGGTTAACTTTGTTTCAAAGGTGAAATAGCTATCCGTTTTTGCACTCAAGACAAAGCACTACTCCTTCTTTGTCCACCTCAGGAATCCCGTTTCAGAAGACCTGCAAACTGTGGAATTAGAAGCCAACCAAAATCTCGTTTTTCCCATTTTTCGCTTTTGATCGCTGTGCTTTCACCAAATATTAACTTAGAGCTAAGAAGACAAATCAGGCTCCAAACAGTGCTTTGGAATCTACAAGGTTTAGGCTATCGATTCATATAAATACTGTCCGCTAAAAATGTTCTTTTGATATAGGCTGCCGCAGCTTTTAATGGGTGTGCCGCACCCCCTTAACTACCCTTCAAAATCCAGAAAGCGCTCCATTGCTGGTATGAGTATTGAGCACATAGCTTCTTCTTGCTACCTTGGAAATTTGGAGCCGTACGCCCCACCCATAAGAAAATTATGGCCCTTTCAATATGCCCATTCAGATCAAAATCAGCCGTCAAATTACGTGTGATTGTAAAGTGCAGTCACGGAAAATCGGGCGTACAGCTCTCAGAAATCTGAAAACTCTCTAGAAAAAGATGGTGTCCTCCAGAATGTCACACTTTGAGGTCCAGAGGTTAAGAGGAGGAAGAAGCGGTCGCTTGAGGGCTTTCACGGGAGGGGGGGGGGGGGGTTTCGAAAGACTTGTGCCTGACCTCTTTCTCAACTCTGGTAATGCTATCTTAGGTATACAGTTCAGGGGGGTCTTATTAAGACAGCAATCAGGGGGGGGGTTGTAACCAGCGATCGTGTGCCACACCCCTTGCTTGACCCTGGTTGCAGCTCGATACTAACGCGAAAAAAGAAATGCTCTATAATGCTTAGGCTGCAGTTCAAATCCAGCGAAGCCAAACGTCTTCTTGAAGGCTAAACCGAAAGCGAAACAAGATTTCTGAACACATCCATCTAGCCAGAGACCAACGGGTCAAGCAAACAGAATATGCATCTTACATATAAGTTGTCACCACTGACGTTCTTGATACCTATCATTGTTAAAAGCACAGGTTCGGCGTTGATTGCATCCATGACCATTTCAGCAAAAAGTCGGCTTAGCTTACCTGAAAAAGTTCTCATTTGAGCACAAACCCGGAACTAATGGTCTTGAAAGGGTTATGGTAGTTAGCTTACAATACTGCTCGAAAAGGCGCACTTGACCAGCATATCTCTTATCCATGTCACTTTTATTGATCGAAAAGAAACCAGATACGCATCAATGAAAGAGGGGGCTCCTTGGGTGGCCCAGCCCCACAGAACCATCTGCAATAAGTAATTCAATTAGGTGACAAAAACTCTATCAAACAGACGAAAACGGCAAAAAACGAATACATTTGTTTACAAAATTACGAATTGAAAGCGAATGAAAGCGCCATTTCCGCGTCGTCGTCCGCAACTGTGCACGACGCAATTTCGCAGACTCCGTCGACAAAGGTGCCGGCATGTGGACGTGGTAGGGGCACGTCCACATGCCGGCAGGTTGCACTCCACCAAAAACATATTATACTATTTCGTGCGCTCTTTGACCTGCCGGTAGGTTGAGGGCGAGATGGTATCTCAAATTTCGACGAAAAGAGATCGTGAACCTGCCGGTAGGTTTACACTTCGGGCCAAATAAATGGCAAACGAGGACATTTTTTGGATTTTCTTTCAATTCCGAAACTATTTCGACAGGAAACTAGACCGTAACACAAAAAAATAGATGATTAGCCTAGGTTGGGGGTCTTCGGAGGGAATTTGAGATTTTAGGGACCTCAAGTCCACATCAAGGGCGAGCTGAGGGCATGAGATCCCGGCAGGTAGGATGGATTACTACGGGCCCTGACAAAGCAGACCCTGCATAGCGGGACACATGCGAGGATAAAAAAATTAATTTTTTGATTTTTTGCAACACTTTACCTAAGGGGCTGGAAGTTGGTAGAGGAAGTAAGAGGGCTGCTGATTACGGAAACATAATTAGAAGTGGGGTCAGAAGCAGAGAATTGTGCAGAAAATCGGAAATAACAATCACCATGGTGTATTGAAAAGGCCGAGTAATACACCAGCTATGTAGTTCAAAATATATTGAGGTTAAAATCTTTAAATGCTCATATCCGTATTCACAACCTAAGGTGTGTAACTCAAGAGAGTAAGTACCTTGAGGTAGAGACACTCAAAAAACCGTTCACCGGTATTCGCGGACGTAACTCAAGGGCAAAATACACTTTACGGTAAAAATTAACCTCGAAATGCAGCGGCTTAAGATAATCCAAAGCTTTAACATAGTTAAATGCTAGGGTTGAATTCCCCTTGAATTTTACCCTAATCCCTTTGACAATAAACATACTCAGATGGTCGAAGGGTTACCTCCGGCGGGCAAATGGCGCTAGTCTGTCACTTCGCGCTTTGGAGCGGAGGCAGGCCTGGAGCAAAGCAGCGCCGCATTCTCTGCGGTATTCCTGAAGGCCAGTTGCGTTGCGTCGCCTTTAATTGCAGCCGCAGGAGTACGCCGCTCCTGACAACGAACTGAGCCATTCCCTATTGCTACGTCTTGAGAAGATGTCCAAATTGCATGAATGCAACAAAGGTATTTAAAATCGAAATAGATGGATTTTACGGATGCAAAGGCTGAATCTCGGATGAGAAGACTGATTTTAAGTGTAGCGCGAGAATTAGTAGAGAAAAGGTAGAGAAAATTTTCGTTACTGACTCTCCAAGCTTTTACTTTCTCTTGGGTGGTATTTTCAAACACTTCTTCCTCAGAATCTATTTTTTAATCCTCAAAATTCGTTTAACTTCCGCATTTTGGTCTCTTTACAGAAGAAGAATTTCGAGAATGACTCATCCGCTAGGTAACGCTGGCCCCTCTGCAGGTGCAATTAGGAGCGACACAACGCAAAGGGCCCTCAGGATATACCGCAGGCGAATGCGGCGTAGCTTTGCTCCATAACGCCAAGCCGCCCTCTGGAGCGCTCCGGAGCCCTGCCATTTCACTCATTTTGGTGCTCCGGGGCTCTCCCAAATCTGGCGCAGCTCCGGAGCAGAGATTTGCGCGACGGAGAGGGATCTGACGCCACCATGACGTCGCGATAATGTCACGGTGAACGAATGGGACCCCTCTCCGACGCGCAAATCTCTGCTCCGGAGCTGCGCCAGATTTGGGAGAGCCCCAGAGCACCAAAATGGGTGCAATGGCAGGGCTCCGGAGCGCTCCAGAGCGCGAAGTGGCAGACTCGCGCCATTTGCCCGCCGGAGGTATCTCCCCGACTGTCTGAGTAGGTTGTGCATTGTAAATATGGGTATGCCTTAAAGTTATAATCTAACGTTGAGGTAAGTGACTGATGTACAAGTTTACTGGATAAGTTGATCATGAGATATGTAGGTACTCATCTTTCATGGTGCCCTTATTATGTGCTTACGTACGAGGTGAAATGTGGAGGATTCAGTATTCGCAGGTTTTGCAGGTTCACACTACCATTTCTATTACGGTAACTATTTGATGTGAACGGTACATGCAATGGTTATAGACCTAATATTTTCTTTTTCACCTTCATAGCTTCTTATGATTTTCTTTTCCTTGCCGTTGACTGCAGTTCTAACCCATCACATGTCTTACTTCGATGCTACCCTTTGTAACCATACTCTTTGTGAGCAAAATCTCTCGGCAATGTTTTTGCGAGAACCGATTACAAGCTATTCAACATCAAGGCAATCTTTGAAATGATCTGTATCGATGCAGTTCGTTTCGCTGATAAACATGCCATGTTGTTTTGTTGAAGGCTAAGGATAGACAAAGACTTATGCGCTCGTCGATGTTGTAATGCGCCAGTGATGAAAGACGACTGGTTTCCTTATGTAAGTGAGTGTTTGTGTGACAGGTGTGCGTAGTAGAGAGTTCTCGATTGTCACACTCCTTACTTAACCCTGTTCGTTTGACTATGTATATAGAGTCCGTACGCGAATTGTTCGAATATGATACAGTCAGCTAGACGTGTTCGCTCTCCTATTCTGGACTGACTGTGGTGGATCTGTCTAATTTCACTTCTTTTCTTTTGCGGTCCTTGATGGTCGTCCTTACATGGCTAATATCTTGTAGACATTCAAAAAGAAGATAATAGCTTTAGAAACCTTCAAATCTTTCGGAATTTTTGCTCAATCATCCGTCATTGTCCTGAAAACTGTCTCCTTTCTTGACAGATTAACGAAGAATTTAGCTAGCAAATAAGTTTTTATCCAACATCATCGCTCGTTAACGTAAAGAAAAAACACCATAATACAGTCGAAAACCCTGTATGCCATTCTTATGCTGAGTATACCATTCTTTTGCTGTGTCCTTTGCTAGAACATCTTGAATCCTCTGGTTCAGTTATACCGCTATTGAATTGGACTTAAAAAGTTTAGATTAAAAGATTAAGAAGTCTCGGAAATAAACTTATCCAGTAATTTCAGTAATTTCAAACTTTCTTATATGTAACACCATGACTGCTATGAATTTTTATTTTGCCAACCTGACATTTTTGAGACTACGTAAATAGATAAGTTCAAGCAAATATGATTGGATGAGATGAAGAAAATCACCAAAGAATGTTCGAATCGTATTGCTATCGTACACACAGTACAGCGTCAACAGTGTTTACCTAAGTAGACTGTCATAAAAGAGTTTTCGTGTCCAGAATCTCCCACAAAACTTATTCTTAGCACAAGCCATATAAGAAGATGTTGGACAGAGGATCTTGTGCTCCAGTCACGTTCCGTTACATATACGTAGCTTCTGGATAGAATTGATATTGAAAATTTTTTTACGGCTTTCATAACAGATACGAATAAGGTTACTGATAGCTTTCTTACTTATGTATCTAACTTCTCCCCTGTGAATGCCAATATCATCGACATAACTTTTCAGAGCCAAGCACTCCTATAGCATGATGCTATACTTGCACAGTCTTTCAACTCCTTCTTTTTACAGATTCAAAAAGTATTTCGTTTGTAGCGCTCAATGTTTTACCAATTATTGGCACATGTTTGAGAAAATTTGCTTCGTTTCTTCTAAATGCCATACAATTTCAGTTTTTAATTATAAAAAAAAGTAGGCAACCGCTTCAACATTTATTCAAAGGGCTTCGTCTTTTTTATCGGCCAGCACATGGGAGTTTAGAGAAATATTATGTTTTCGATAAATAATCTGACTAATGGATAAGCTGAGGTTCAAAAATTATGTCCCTCTTCTTCTTTTTCGAATCTGCACACTGCACGTTTTGGAAGGGAGCGGCTCCGAATTCTAACATGGAGTAAGACCAACTTGTTATAATAATATTAATCTTTGAAGCATCATATTTACTTTATAAGTAAAAAAAACAAATACAAAGCCAAACCCTCTTGATGACGCCATTCCCCACTTTTCCTACAGCTGGTATACAATAAGAAGAAATTAAACAAGTATTAAAAATAACGAAACTCAGGAGTATCCAATTCCGTTTCATTCCTGCCACTAGATGGAAAAGGATAAGAGTACGATATCCCCCGAAAATCATTAGTAGTTAGGGAAAATCGGGAAAAAAGGGAAATTTTCTCTACTCCAATGCACAATCTCCGTTCTCCCTACCATCTCTACATTCTCCTATATAAAAAGCTTAAACGCTCTATACAGTTTTGTTTGTGCTATAACAAGTATTTATGTGTATTACAGATGTTGCTCGTATTGTTCGCAGTTGTTTCCGTTGCACTTGCCCAAAAGGAGTGTTTTCACGGTAAGTGCCAGTTCCGGAGTCATTACCTCTTGAACGACAACAACAACATCACAAGAAGTCCTTGAAAGAACGGCAACATAATGATTAAAACTAGTTTTTTCTAGGCAGAGACACAGGCATGAGTTGCGAAGAAGAAGGAGGACAAAGGTTTTTCTTCGATGATCATACGAAAAGATGTCAGCCATTTTACTATAAGGTGATGTGAATGGACTTGCGCTGTATTTGCTTTAATTTTAGCGAATCCTTCAATTTTAGGGCTGCGGAGGTAATGAAAATAGGTTCAAAACTCGGGAAGAGTGCCAGAAAAAGTGCGGAGATGTGAAATCTGAAAGCGCTACTGCTTTACATGGTAAGTGAAAGCTCTTTACAATACCTGAGGCTACAACTACATTCAAATGATCAAAATTGTACTATAATGAGGTTTTGCAAATATTTTTTAGCTGTTTGCAAATCTGGCGCCTTTGCCGCTGGCGCTACATCTCTTGCCAAGCCTCTATCTTGCGACCAATGTCCCAAAGGCTACCAGTGTGAAGGTGAACTCTGCTGCCCAAAGAAAGGTAAGAAAGAACTTATCCTGGTCCTTGGTATATTTGCAAAAGCTCGATCTGTAGCAGTGATATCGTTTTCTGTTCAGAATACCTCTGCAACCTACAATATGACGCTGGCAAATTTGGCAACAAAGGATCGCATTCGCCAAGGTCAGTTATATTCTTGTTTTTCTAATCATTGATAGCCACTGATATCAAGGCTGGTTTTTTCGTTGAAAGGTTCGAAGATAGTAAGTAGCGAAAGAGCGGTCGTTCTCAGATTTCTGAGCACGTAAACATCAAATGTTGGGTTCTGCTTTGATAATAAATACCCTAGCAAAAATGTTATTGTAATAAGTGAGATCAGAAGTGTTCTAGGGTAGAAAAGGAGCAAAAAAGAGGCCAAAAAGTTACGAAAAGAGTAATCCAATGCAGTTTTTTTTGGAAAAGGACGACCCATCCTTTCACCTTTAGCGTCTTCTTTGAATCCTTCAAAAAAGGAGGCATGAGCATAGTTTACTATTTATTTTTTGTTTTTTGAGCTCAAAGAAAAAACCAACACAAAAACATATGAGATCCATTTTTGTGTTGCTTACGGACCGATCGTGAGCCTCCCTAGCTTAGAGAACTTCTGGACAAAAGGTACGCAGACAGCTAGAAAACCGCGTCGCGACAGCGACGCTCCTGCACCAATGACTCAACCGTTTGTTCGCGTATTACTAGTTATGGACTCAGGGAACGAACAGAGTAACTAGGAATGGTCATTATTATTGACCAGTGCGCCACCTCTGCTTCGCAGAGGCTCGCACTGGCTCTACTACCTATGTGCCTTACTCATTCTCGTAAAATCGTGGCACTGGAACTCACCACGGTATGCCGTCTACCACGAATAAAATGTAAACAACTTCTCATTTGGAGAGCTTTTTCATGTGAGATCGGTGATTTCGTGTGGATGAAACTTTTCGCAGAAAGACAAATGCAAATTTGAATAGGTTTCTGAATTTATTATGGCAACGCATCCACCACTTTGCAAAAAGTTGTGATACGGACCCAATTTTGCAGGATAGAAGCCAGCTGGATCCGTTTAGCGCGCAATTTTTGAGGGATCCACTCAACGAATCTATTCGTGCTTTTGCATGTTCGACTTTCATGAACGCTCAGGACGTTGGCTGGAAACTGCTCTGCGAATTTCGTAACAGACACACTCACACACACACACACACACACAAAAACACGTAAACACCCTTAGCCCGTTATTATCATTACCAGTCCAAAGCGCCGCGAAGCGGCGCTTTGGACTGGCTGTGTGTGTGAAGTGGGCTGTGGCTAAAAGTTACAACTTTTAAAAATCTGTAGCGGAAAGTATGGTACTGATATGAAAACGACAGACCCAGAATCTACAAAATTCGTGGCCTTTCCTGCTTTTGAACTTCAAGGATTTTCTTGTCAAAAGTGGCAAAAGAATTATGACTGCTCCCTCCAAGCTTTTGCTAGCCGCGCTCCTCCCTTTGCTTCACACATACTCGTTGTATAGCGTTTTGCTATCCGGGGATTCAGAGAATCCCCCCCCCGCTCTCAATTCCTTTTCACCCAAAAGCAAGTGCCTGTCTCATACCCGACAAAGTTTTATCAGCCCATCCGGGTCCTTGCTTCCACACTGAGTGACTTTCCAAGCTGCCTTAGAACCCTCTCCCCCCCCCCAAAAGAAAAAGTTCCTGCTCAAACTATCTTATCTCTTTCCAAAATTGCCTTTTAGCTGCTCACCTAAAAGAGGGACCGTAGATTCGCCCGCAGGAACCATTACTTTTGGATTGGAGCAGGAATCCTCCGTAGAGCACCTTACTCTTCCAACGCTGAATTTGAGGATGCGCTTGCCAAATAACTCAATGTTGCGTTTTGCAACATTGAGTTTTGGCAAGCGACTCTACTACTGCAACTCTAGTCTCCGTATCAAGCTTGTCGAGCCACTTTCTTTGGTCGTGATATGCACTGACTTATATCAGTGAAGCTTTTGCGCTCGGATGTACTCAATTACGGCTAACACTTTTGCAGACGCTCTTGCCGCGTCTGTCATTTGAGCGGACTTCTTCTATGCCATGCTTGGCAACAGAAATCTATCCGAGAATATTTGAATGGCAACAAATTTGCGCAAGTTGTGTGCATTATCAAACTATCTTCCAGATAAACGTGGAACAAAGATTTATTTCATGAGGGCATCGCAATTCAATGCATAAACACTAAAGCATGTGGAATAAAAAATACATCGCAGCGCTTTATGCTCCGAAAAGGAGAACATTTCACAGTCAAGCTCTGCCATGATTTGCTTTGTAGTATTTCAGATTTACTTGAATCATTCAGGCCTATTGTAGAATCATTCTCCTTTTGTCATTTCATCATGTTCTTGTAAAACTGAAACACTGCAAGGCTGACTTGAAAACTGGAGTCATAGTTCAAGTTTGTTGAAGGTGACTTTGCAATTCTTATTGCAAACGGTCTCGGTTAATGGTGCCTACATTTTCGACAAACTAAGTCGTAAAACCTAAGCATCAGCTTTCAGATTCTTTTGCAAACTTATATTTTTGGCGAGCTTTGAAAAATGAAGTTCAGTGGTCTTTTTCCTCGCTTACATTTCTGAGGAAAGCTCTATGCATCTGATACTTGAATTAGCCTTTCAGGTCCAAGCAGCATTATGTATGGTGACAAAAATCTACAGCGTGTCCCAAAATAATGTGCACACTGTATGATCGTTAATAACTCTCTTGCCTTCATGTCTTTTTGAAGAGGGCTGTACAAATTTGAAGGAGTTGAAAAAACAACCACTTCTCAAGAGCGAAGGCTATTTATGCTCATACACTGTAAACTAGGCATGTGCATATCATTAAAAAGAATAACAACCTCGACAATAAGCTGTCAACATGGTTAATATTTATTTATCTCCTTACCTTCGTACCTGAAATTTTCTCAACACAGCGATTTGACTTTGACAAAAGCACAAAAGAACAAATCTTGGCCGCTCTCGAGAAGTCACAGCAAGAAGACGACGATCAACCGCTGATCAGTGCGCAACATTCACAATCAGAGACAAACTACGATGTTAAGAAGCTGGTACAAATTAGTTTCCTAGTGCCACCTTTTCAAATTAGTTACCTAGTGCCACCTTTTTTGCAAGAATTTCGCTTATAGGCAGACTCCCCAATAGTCAAGACATTCATTGATGCTGAAGACGGTTGTCCAGATTCCAGATCGAAAAAGTGATATTTACTAAAGAGAAGAGGAAAAGGCAAATCAAACTTTTATGTACAAATTCAAACCGCATTAACAAAGATTGTACTTGATGCTGATAGTAATGGAAACTTAGAGCCTGAGTAACTCATTTTATGCTGTAACTCTGCGCGGTTTCCCAAAATCAGTTCCCGCTGGCGATACCCATTTGTCCAGATTTGCCTGGACGCCGCTTTCAAAGAAAGTGGCTCGACAAGCTTGATACGGAGACTAGAGTTGCAGTAGTAGAGTTGCAAGACGCAACAGTGAGTTATTTGACAAGCGCATCCTCGAATTCAGCGTTGGAAGAGTAAGGTGCTCTACTGAGGATTCCTGCTCCAATCCAAAAGTAATGGTTCCTGCGGGCGAATCTACGGTCCCTCCACCTAAAATCTCCCCTCGTACAAATTTGAGGTTATTCACATTTGTAGAGCGTACAACGCCTAAAAACTTGTGATTCTGGCTAGATTGTTTAGAGCTTTCATTAGCAGAAATCTTTGAGCAGAAAATTTTTCATACATCAATTGTAGGAAAAATACTCACAAAATCAGTACAAAAGCATGTAAGATTTTGAAAAGCGCGAATTTTTTAGCTATTTGAGGTGCGCAGTGCCGACTCATCATCGCTGAAGAGCCTAACCGAAAACATTTGAAGACAGCACTGTATGACGTCATCAGCGCGACTTCTTTGGTGCCGGGCGCGTTGTCATTAGTGGTAAACGCCGGAACATACACACTCCATGCTGACTCACATGGGGGTGCTAGCGCTTTATATAATAGTATGGACTGGTTGACTTTCCCGGTCCAGCCCGGGCCATGGTTCACCGCACTGCGAGCCCCAACCCCAACTTCCCTTCCCCGCCCTATATGGTGTGGATGACTTACCCTGGGACATCCGCTTGGAAACCGCATCCTCGTGATCCTGAGGTGAAAATGAGCTTCACCGCCCTCCTTTACATGAGTATGGAAAATGCTTGATTGAACATGATAACCCTTTAATTCCTTAGGAAAATGTAAACAAATCAATAAATCGATAGAAGAACCCAACGAATCGCCGCAAAAAGTAGCCTATCATCTGCGCAGGGGTCGAAAACTTATGTGTGCAAAGTTTCAGCTAAATCGGTTGAACGGCGCGCGTTTCTATAACGCACATACCCTCCAAACTGACAATTTTTGAGTTATATATATATATATATATATATATATATATATATATATATATATATAGATTATTGATATTAGTGTAAAAGCTAACCTCATCTTCAGTGTGTTTTCCATTTGGTAATATTGTTTTAGTTTATTCATTGATTTATCAAATTTTCCGTGATAGAGATGAAGAAACCATGCTGCAAATCAAGAAAACAGAAAATTATATTTTATTACAGGTATTTCTACAGCAAGAACTTCAAGAACTGTATGCTCTTTACTTTCTTCGGACGAGACGGTAATGCGAACAACTTCGAAAAGTACAACGAATGTAAAGAATTTTGCATGTCATAGAAAGCGTTTGTAATTGTATTCTGATAGTTTGTGTACATAAAGAACGAGTAATTAAATTCAAAATGGCAAGTTTATTGAATTGTATACACAATCAAAATGGTTAATAGTACTCCAGAGCGTCAATTAAAGCTAGAAATTGCTAGAAGGTCCAAATGTACATTATACATATCACATGTTGAACGGTGGCGGAAAGTTCTGGAAGGGAACCTGAAAAAACAAGTGAAAATATGTAAGAAAAATAGAATTTCAAGCATAGTCTTGGGATAGATGACAGCTTCCGCGTAACAACAGTCAAAAAAAAGTATATGTGAAATTACCAGGCTACCTCCCCCCTCAACGGAGAATGAGTCGCGAAATTGCTGGAAGTAGCCAATGAGCTACAAAATGGCGCATGTATGTATTATACACATGCTTCCACTTGTGAATAATCAAAAATATTTGCAAAAATTTCAAACAACAATGTCAGGCACTCGCACGCCCCTATTCCGCTTGGTGTTATGGGCCAAAAAAATTCAGAAAGCTCAGAAATTTCTCGAACTGCCTCACCCTACCGACACTACCGTGCTCTAGCTACAAAGAATGGGTGGAGAGTCTTCAACGTCAATAATCTATAGATCATAATGTCTCATGTTGTTGAGCACTGACAGCAGCTCGAGTGCTCTAACCTACAGTAATTAGAGTAAATTAACTCTAGGATAGGAATCAAGGGTACAGATGTCATCTGCCAGTTTGGATAAGTTTCATACGTTCATCAATTGGATCAAAAGTATAAAATCAAAAATATTATCAGGAAATTTAATAATTATTGTCCTAGTAGAGAATTTGATGATTATCGTTCTGCTAGAAAATCTGACTCAACAGATGAAATCGAAAAGGTTGCGAAGCGGATTAGTTAATTTGACAAGTGATTCATTTTGTTCAAAACCCTATCTATACGTCACCCCTCTTATCTCAGTCACATGCTACAGTAACACAAAAACTCTCAAAAATTACGTAAGATAAGCGCATTGTACAAATCGGCTTAAAAGACTATGCAACCCGATAGCTTGGTTGATGAACTGTATGCCAGAAGGTCATGCTTTGGCTTGGTCAACATAAAATGTGTATTTGTGCACTCAAAATCATCAGTACATTAATATTTTCACATATACGGGGTGTTTGGAGAGTTCTTGGCCTGAAGTACTTCCGCAAATTCTTACACGCTTCTTGTTTTATTGCGTTTATCATGCTTAGAAATCATCTGTTCAGCAAAAAGCAAAAAGCTTTTCTCCGCATTTCGTCGTTTTTTTTTTGTTGAATTGAACCATAAATCCTCTTTTGGGAGAATCAGGTCCTTTTCTAATCTTTTCATTAAAGACTCCAAAAACGTGCAAAATTTTTTATATTAGCTTGGTGCGAAAGTTCTGTCCCACCATTTTCAAAAAATCATAACTTCTTCTTACCACAATGATTTTGCATGAGTAAAAATGTGTTGGAAAGAGCAATTCATGCACTTTCTAAATCTACCTTGGCTGCTATCTACCAAGCTCGCGGCCAGAGATAAATTTGGGAAAAGGAAATTACTTCAGGTTCGTAATTTTTAAGCAAGCCCGTTAAAAAATGCAAAACCGTGCCATAAAATCCAAATCGACCAGTATCTTAGGTTTTCTGATCCTCTTTTTCCATATGAGCAAGTTCGCGCTAATCGGGCTCTTCTTAGAATTATTATGATTTTCGAGAAAAAATGCCAAAAAATCTGTTCCTTAAGAAAATTGATTTTTTGGCATTTTTTTCAAAAAATCATAACTTCCAAAGGAACAGCTCGATCAGCGCGAATTTTGCTCATATAGAAAGAGAGGATCAGAAAAGCTAAGATTCTGGTTGTTTTGGATTTTATGGCACGGTTTTGGATTTTTTAACGGGCTTGCTTAAAAATTCCGAACCCGAAATGATTTCCTTTTTCCAATTTTATCTCTGCATTTCGAGCTTAGTAGATAGCAGCCAGGGTAGATTTAGAAAGTGCATGAATTGATCTTTCCAAGAGATTTTTACTCATGCAAAATCAATGTGATAGGAAGAAGTTATGATTTTTTGTAAATGGTGGGACAGAACTTTCGGACCAACCTAATATGTCCACGATGATAGGTAGAGTGCTACAAATGCACATTTGAGCACATTCCGGAAATTTTCGAAAAAAACTCCAACATGAACTTGAATTATTGTTCGCTGACTTTCTTAAAAGAATTTTTGAAGCGAGCTTTGCAGAACTTTTGTTATACAAAATGTAGAGTCAGGACTTTTGGTAGTGAAAAGGCGGAAAGTTGTTTCGGTCTTTAGTGTTAGAAAGTAGAACAACTCAAATGGCGCACTTTCGCACTTTTCTGCCTCTTCAAATAGACTGACAAAAGTGTTCACTTCCAGTTTTTTTTACGGATCTTAGAGCAAAAAATTTTTTATCTCATTTGATCAGTTTGAAAATCGCGATAGAAGTAGTTGAGGCCAGAAGCCTTCCAAAATCCCTGCATTTAGTGAAATCGGTTTGATTCACATCACCAACAGTGAGAGTGCATTTTAAGGACAAAGTAGTGCAATTAACTTGCGAAATGATTACTTTGCGGGCAGAAGATCATCATGTCATAAAAATTCGCCAAAGACTTCATGTATGAAGGAGAAAGGATGTCGATAGGGCCCTGCGCAGATCGCATGAAAGCAGGCTGGACATCGTTTTTGGGGCGAAAAAGCAAGGGTATCGTTTTGGGCCAAAAATTGCGACGTTTTTTGCAGAAGTTTCGTTTTTTGGGTTTTTACGTTTAGGGCTGAGAGTTAAAAAGGACTTCGTTTTCAAGAAGCCTAGAAACAAACTCAAGCCGGGCCCTAATGTCGATTTCTGCAGTTCACCCTGAGTTCCGAACATGCAAAAGATCCCATCAAATTTTTACATGACTGCACACAGCTTCAAAAATTGCGCTCACTTTTCTTATAGCAAAAATGCAATAAAACAGGGAATTTCGACACACATAAACTTATAACAGTATCTATATATAGGATATGTTCTGTGCATATAATACCGAAGATGCCGAAATAGGTAAGCACTTACTTGTGTCTGATTATAGTGAACAAATGATGGATAAGGGGCGTAGGAGACGGGATGTGGTGGGAAGAAGTTGGCGAACATGCTTCCGGGGGTCCAAGCTGTAAAAGTTCTTACATTTTTAAGATAGAAAAATAAAATTTCAGTAATGCAAAAGAATTTAAGAACGTATCAGCAACTGAAAGAAACTCGTAGAAAACAAGCAGACGATGCGGATTACGGTAAGAGTACGATCTACTCACTGAATATAGTGTTTTCTTTTGGAGCATTATTAGGGGCTGGTGGGAGTGGGGAGTCGCATTGGTTCCTCATTCGTTTTCGTTGCTTGGCTCGGCGATTCTTGAACCAGACCTACAATTAGGACGTTTTACCAGGTAACTGATTGTGACTGAGTTAACCTGACTAGGCAAGATGGGTATACTGCTTTAACCCTTTCGATTCAATGCATGATAAAAGAGCGACTCTTCATAGTCTACCATTACTAATTCGACAACAAATTCATAGTTGATACCTCCCAGGTGTCAATGACCTATTAACCTTATACCTATTACCGTACTCGTTTGACTAACTGTATTTACATAGTGGTTTAGTGCCAGCGACATTCGCTGAGCGGTCGGCAAATGTTTGAAGTGCGCAATAGAGAGCGAGCAACTAGAGGGATTAGAGCACACACATCTGTTCTAACCGAAAACACGTGTACCTAGCGAATTAGCGGTGTTATTACAAGGCATCGGTGATCATATAGGAGTCAAGTAGATCATCAACACGGTAAGATCTTTGCTACTGTAAGATAAAGGGGAAGTGATGAGATACATTAGCCTAGAATTTGAAGCTTTTTTCCTCCCAAAGTTTCAAACTATGCATTCGGATTACGTAAGCTCCCATGTATCTATTACCAGGAACCGTGTGTCTGATCCACGTATCCAGTATTAGTGAATCCGAGTGCAGATCCGACCATCTGCACAAATGCAAATACTACAGTATCCTCGGAGCTGCAAAGCGGCGATAAACACTTCTTCAATTCACCAAATTTTTACTAGGCTGAATCAATCATTCTCTACTTCAACCTTTGGAATCAGAAAGAAGAATGAAAGACAAGTGCCATGAACTGTATCAAACGCAGCTTTTCGTTTTCTTTCAATTCATGGCAGCGGTTTATCGCTCATAATTGCTGAAAAAGCTCCAAAATTTCGAACCCATTTTTTTGCTTTGTGCAACTATAGGTCATTTTAGCTCACTCAGCTTCATTTCAAAGCTTAAAAAAGTTTGATCACATGAATACAGAGCAAGGTCTCGTGCTAATTTTCTTTCCAGGTCTTCCGGAATTTCCCTTCCTTTCTGAAATGATACAGCCTACAATTTTTGGAAAAATTTGAAAACAAAAATAAACCGTATTCTACAGACCACTACAAGCAGGGCTCGGCACGAGGTGGCTAGTTGAAAATGCAAAAAAAAAACGAAGTCCCCCTTGGCTTTTGCGAATTTTTACGAAGTCCCCTTTGACCTTAGACCAAAATCCTGAAAAATCCCCAAAAAACGAAACTCGCCAGCCTGCTCATAAGCCACGTGCCGAGCCCTGACTAAAAGCTTCGAAAGAAGTTCATTATCATACATTGATTTAAGCGAACAAGCGTCCACCGCTTCGTATACCATGATTTAGGATTTTAGAACAGATATGTGCAATTACAGAACTTAAACGGAAGGCATTTTGGTGTTGAAGCTTCTGCGTTAGTTTCAGCAATAAGAGATTTGATTGAAAATTATAGCTGTCGGAAAGCTAAAGAAAAATTGCATCGGATTCCACTTACCTGTCTGTCATTATCCTAGTATTTTGAAAATTCAAGAAGAAATGCGGAGTTTTTCATATTTTTCACTCACCCTTTTTTCTATTAATTCCATATCAACTATGCAACGGCTGTTCCTTTTACAGTATCAGACTTCATGCCTTATCTCAAACTTAGCATTAACGGCTAGCATTTGAAAGGTGATTGTGACTTTCTTAAGACAGATTAAATAGATGGCCTGCTTGCTTTCGAAAGTGGTGGGCTTATGATTAAAGAAAATCGTCTTCTTATTTTCAAAAGTTTTCAGCAGTGACGCAGTCTGTAAATCCTACCCTGTGCAAAGAAGATTTGCCACGGAAACTCTTGCACTCCATATCATGTCTCAGAAAAGCTGCTCTATGAAAGGTTTTCTTATTTTTCGTACATACGAGAATAAATATAGATAGTAAAAATAATTCAACTATAATATAAATAGTTAGTATATAAATAGCTATTTGAGCGGTAGTCATCTTACGTTAGAGATTAGAGTATCATGCACGGATATCGCAGAATCTTTATCACCAATCAGTTATTTCACGGCATACTGTATCTAGAAATGAGTGTTTGTGCAGAATTTGAAATTCTCGCGATCAGTTGGTGAAGTTTGCTCCAAGCATATTTTCAGTTGACGGAAACTCGGGATACGATTAAGTTCTGCATTTTCGGTTAGATGATTGATTGATTTTGAATGTTTCAGTTGTTCAAATAACTCGCACTAGCATGTAGATGAATACTTTAAGGTTATATTCAATGAAAGAGCTGTCACGGCCGCAAAATTTCGATCGTTTTCTTTTTAACTAACGAAACAATGAGAAAACAAAAGAGAATTCCTTGAGGTTACCTGAATCCTTGCTTCTGGCAACTGCGTTTCCTTTGCTAGTTTCTCTCGCTGAGCAATGTCTGGATAATGACACTGTTCAAATGTCTTTTCGAGTCGATCAAGCTGATACTCGCTGAACGCGGTACGATTTCTTCTCATGCGTCTGTCGGAAGTTGGCGAAAGCGATTCTGAGCATGCTAGATTGCGATTTGCAATGGGGACAAAGCCTCAGGTAAGGTAATCTTACCCGAACTCTTCAATTGCTGTGAAAACCCTTCAAATGGGTACTGAAGCTGCATCATAGTGGTGAATGCTAGCTGCTGAAGGTTGACTACCGCTTCGGCCCGCCCAACGCCCACTTCCTTGTCTGTCATTGGTCGATGCAAACACGTTAGATCCACCTCTGAACGCGGATTGGCTGCCATGTGCAAATGTTATCGTCGGCTCAGCGATAGTTGACGAGAGGATTAGACGCGCGCGGATCAGCTGGCCTAACACTAATTTCCGGTCGGGAATTAGGGGTCGTCGTCTTCTGTTACCGTATGCATATTGCTTGCCGAACAGAACGACGCATAATCAGGGAGGCAAGTGTATAATTAGTGGAGTTTGAAAAGATCAGTAGCTGGAAAGCCACTTGAGATATCCTTTCATGGGAAAGAAAAAGTAAGAAGTACATATTTAAGAAACAGAAGGGGAGCCGGAGAAGAGGGGAAACTGCATGTCAGTTGAGATTTTTCGGGAAACCAGCCAAACTATTAATTGTGATTTACGTGAGCTGTTTCAAAAGTTTTAACCGCTTCTTGTATCTCTTATCAAAATGCTATTTTCAGAGAAAAATCATTTTTTGTAGGCATCTATCGTATAAAAAAATTTAATTATGCATAATTTTGTCATAGATTTGCTAATTTTAACACAATTTTTTACGTTTAAGATTTTCAGAAAAAAATTGTGGTAAATCAAAATTGTTTGGGAAGAGGTGGAATTTAACAATTCAGATAACATAACATACAAATAGGATGACTTAAAGCAGTGGTAAAAAGTGAAATTTTATCTCAAATAATTTTCTCCGCAGGCCAAAGCTGGTCAATAATAAACTACAATCACTCTATCAAGATAAATTTTACTGAAGACATGACGTTCTAGAGAGGAGCATGAAAAGGGGGAGGGAAATAATTTCGTGAAAATGAAAAATTTGAAGTGAAAGCAGAGAAACTGTTTCTATGATTTTGCTCCAAGAAACCTGTGAAACGAACTGTTTGCAATGGTTTGCAGTGTAAGCTGCTGAGAACAGTTAAGAGGGTTAAGCGATAAGTTTCTCAAGCCTCTTACTCTCCTCTAACTTGTTCGCAGGGTTCAACAAACAAGCTTGAGGAAAATTGAAAATTACTTTTGGTTGTCTATTCTCGAATAAACTGGCAGAGTGGGATTTCTGAAAATTAAAGAGCTTCAAACGGAGAAAAACTGAATGAATTTCTTTTTAAACTGGTGGGTGGATTAAAATGGGAAAAGTCTCTGTGTCATAATACCACCGGCTAGAAACACCAAATGGAAAAGCGCAGATCGGCTTTCTGTTAAGCACATTAACCACTATCGAATTTGTCGAATTGACGCTGAACAGCTTAGCAAACAGAGTTGCCATGTACGGAGCGAATCGTTGGCAAATCCTCTCGACGGTCCATGTTCGGCTAGTGTTTCACCTTGAATAAACACTGTACTGGAGATGTCGAGTGGATTGGCGGATCTGTTTGATATGCGGCTCTCATCGAGGGGCGAACTACCACTGCACAAATACGCAAAGAAGCCCTATGCTAACGTTTAGTGGCGTTAGGGGTACTAGTCTACTAGTGTTGCTTTGCTTATTAGCGTAAGGGATACTTGACCGCTGATTCATCATGTCACGGAAAAGTAGTTTGGCAATGACTCATATTAATTAATGCAAACAGAGAAGATATGAAAATGTGTGAACCATATCATCCGATAGAGCAGAGCAAGCTCTGCACAATTGTAAAATCGCAAGATATTCGAGTTACGTGAAGCTTAGCAGACATCTTGAAAATTTTTCGAATGCCCAAAAAACGGAACTCTGTCCAAAAACAAGGCCGACCTCTAGCTTGATCACGTATATACTAGGCATATCAGACATGTAAATGTGCAATCCCCGTTCTTTTTTTCGTAGCTGAAGATTGAGAAATATAGGCAAAATACAAATATGTCTGCCTTCTGAAAATTTGTACTTATACTCTAAAGTTTTGAGGTATAGAATATGTTGAAACAGCCCAACATTACTTGCGGTAGAACAACTTTTCTTTCGCAACTTCTAGCAACGAAAAAAAACATCAAGTGAGTGTATATGGTCTGATGCGGCAAGTAATTTTTTGTTTGAACAAGTCGAAGATTCTTAGGCTTTTCTCGAAAAAATCCTATTGGTATTCGCATTTTTCATAATTACCTGTTAAACTTCCCAAGAGTCAAAATTTTTGCCAGTTGTAAATCTCATCTTCTAGAACTTTGCTCTAGCGAATCGAATATTCCATACACTTTTATATATTCTCTGCCGCGGCTGTATAAAGATGCTTATTACTTTTGTTTTAACCTGATACCTACGATACTTAAAGGCAGCGTACACCCAAAACAAATGCAACAGATGTTGCAACAGCAACTGCAACTGCAATTGCAGCTTACGGTTGTTATGGATTCGTCAAGAGGAGGCGGAGCGAAAGAAAAGGGGCGGCGTGAAAGAAAATTGAGGGGGGTTTTCTCCGCTCAGAAGCAACATTGGGAGACCGAACCAACGCAGTTGGTCTTCTTCTGGGCCCAGTATAAACACGGTGTAGAAAAATCTAAAAAATTAGGCAACTTAGATTTTGGGTGTACGCTGCCTTTAAGTGCTCCATACATGCTTGACGAGTTCAAAGTGATTTCTTTTTTCGGTGATAGGCCATGTGGAATGAGGAGATACGGCTTTGCAATCCCAATAGTACGCAATCGATTTATAATTATCTACTTACAACAACAATTTTGAACATACTA
Source organism: Cylicocyclus nassatus (assembly GCA_958299035.1). NCBI lineage: Eukaryota > Metazoa > Nematoda > Chromadorea > Rhabditida > Strongylidae > Cylicocyclus > Cylicocyclus nassatus. Next base: position 61,901,842 of record CATQJL010000305.1, read on the forward strand.
CTTTGTTCTATTTGTTCTACCGATTTGCAGATTTCCCGATCTGAAATGCCATAACTTTTTTTCAACACCAAATTTTTGCACATTTCAAACTGGGCTGGATCACGAGTATCTTCCTATCATGAACGCAGTACGACACATAAAGAAGACAGGCGAGAGAGAAGTGTAAGTTTAGATTTTCCAAGAGGTTTTTTTGAATCCGTCTATTCCGAGTTGCTCCCATACGACTATAGCTAGTACGTGGGTAGCCACATTGAGTGATATATTCCAGAGTTTACGTCTATGAAAAGAATCAATGGTTTTGGCTTAATGAAAGTTTTTGTAAGCAAGTAAAAAAACGCTATGTGAGTGCTCGCACGCCGAACTACTATGCCGGCTTTCTAATATTTGGTTTCCTACTTGCCGCAAGTTAAAAAGGCCAATCGGCTGATGATGTCGCTGGCTCTTGCTTTGTTCTAACGTATACAGTATATATATCAATTGTTCTACACGTAGGTTGTTGGCGCTTGTAGAATTTCTAAGAGAATCTGCAACCTTTGGAGACCAATTTGGTATGTTAGCCAATTTTCGGGGTGGAGTGAAGTGCGTATGTTAGCTACTTACACCCTTACCACTATGAAATTCTCAATAGTTGTTTAAGGGCACTACGGCGATTTCCTTCACAAAACATTCTCCTTGAGCATATCTGCACTTTAACTTGTGTTTTGGGTCTTTAAATTTTGTAATTGGGAAGTATTTCAGTAAGGCGCAGTAAGCACTGGAAATAGCAAAGAAATATAGGCTAAATGTCGTTCATTATACTGCAATAAATGCAAAAACTCTTCAAATAGCTACGTTGAACGCAAGGCAAATGAAAACGGGAATTTTCGGAATAACCTAGTATATCCTGTAGAAGCCTTATCAACCCATAACGGTTTCCAGTAACACCATGAACGCCTAACATCATGACAACAAATCGTATCTCACAACGAATCGGGCTAGGTTGATTTGGTGACGTTGGCGTTTGAGAGCGTTCGTGATATTAGGTTGCTGCATAAGTTCTGTCCGATTTAAATTTTTCGAATTCAAAGTGTTGTAACTTCTTTCAAAGTCAACCTTTTTCTAAGGTCTTAGTTTCTATGTATTAAGCAAATTATTGGCTATCAGACACATATGAGGCCTGCGAAAATTCTTGTCAAGGAAGAAGCAAGAACTCAAAAACTTCGCAACGTTTTTCTTCAGACCTGTCTTTTTTACATGGCAATGCTCCCTTATGAGATTTGATAGGCACCTTATCTAACAACGGATAGATAAATAAATTTTGTAGATTATTTTGCAACATAAAAGAGCCCGTAGGGTTTGATTCTGAGAGATTTCTTTGATCAAGCAAAAAAGAAGCCACTTTTTGACCTCGCTTCAGCGCATCTGTGCATGCCTATTTACGACATACTATAATTTTACAATTGACATGAGCACCGAAAGGAAATTGATGTATGGGCCCTGCTAGCTCTTGCTTTACCCTAGCATCTCCAACTCATCGATTACTTCTATTCGCAGAATAGTTACTGCCTGTAAAACAGCTATACAAAAATTAATATTTGACAATAAATTTTACTAACAAAACGTTTTCTTCATGGAACTGAGATTCTGCATATGCTGGCCTTCTACACACTTATTCCGCAACCAATGAAAGAACTTGACTTGAAGGACGCATTGTAGAGATTTCCTCGCAAAAACATATTTCTAGGGTGAGAGCGTACCTCTGCCACTTGGAGATTTCAGGCCTGAAATCTCTTTACACTAAGAAATTTATTGAAATTTGATATGCTTTGGAAAGAGCAAGAAAAGCACTTTCTAATGATATTAACAATAACGCATTAAAGATTAAATTCTCTCAGAGCAGCTACTTACATAAGGCAAAAAAAATCGGACAGAACTTATGCAGCAGCGTAATAGTCAGCATTTCTCTCTAAGCTCTACAGTGCCTTAAACCGATGCGTTTTTCTAAAAAAAAAAGAAATTTAAATGTGGTGGCGTTTGCGTTGGAGCGCTTGTAAGACTCAACTGTCGCTTTTGTTTCGGTGGAGAAGGAAATCGTTTCATAGAAACAATATCTGAGGATTTAATCTGGATGATTCAGATCTGGCCGTACACTAAAATTTAATTTTCATTTCGATAAAAATTATAACAATAACATTACGATATAACAGGTAACATGATGTCTTCAGACATCATTGTCCACTCCTTTCCGTCTGCATTTCTTGTACGCATAGAATACGGAGAATATCACAACCTGAAAAGCAAAAAATGTTTTTCCAAACTCCAAAGTCCATGCTCTACCCAAAATGTATCTATAGGGGTTATCTGACACCGTTACGAAACTGAAGCTTATTTTGCGATATACAGGGTGTCCCAAAAGTAAGTACACACTTTTCAATCGTCAATATCTTTATTTCCAATGGGTCTTTTTCTGCCAGTCAAATACCACTCTGTAGAGGAGGTTTCAACTTAGATTCACAGTATCGATCGAATCACCGGTCGCTCTTCATTACTGTAGGATTATGGTAAGAACTCCCAGCATATGGAACCATGGTGAAATATGCCATTTGGCAAAAATTTTTCAAAAAATCTGAAAAATTGTGTACTAGGATTTTTGCGCACTCTGATTCCACTACACAACTTTTTACGAGTGTTTTCACTTTTTTACGGTGTAATCACATTTCTGACAAATACTGGGAATTTTGTTATTATGGTTTACCTGGATAACTTTGAAAAGAAGCATCATAGTAAAGTAGAAATCTCATATTCGAAATCATCGGCTTCCATTACCAAAGCATAAGAGTTTGGAGCTTGTTTGGTTTTTTGTTCCGAGGCAAAATATGGCTTCCAGTGGTCTTAAATCCTTGTCGAAGTTCCTACAGTGATTACAGTAATGAAGAGGAACGATGATTCGCTCGATACTGTATATCTAAGTTGTGGCCTCCTCTATAGAATGGTGCTTGAATGGTGGAAAAAGACACAATGGGAAAGGAGATATTAACGACTGAAAAGTGTGTACTTACTTTTGGGACACCCTGTATTTTTGTGAACCTATAAATGGTGATGATGCGGTACGGCTCAATAATTTCAGGCTTTTGTTTAATATGCTGGTTCTAGTAATTATCATGACATGATAAATACTAGAACTATTACTAAAACAAATACTAGAACTATCTTATGAAGATGGCGGAAAAATCTTGCCCAGAAAGCCTAAAAAATTTGAGAAGATGTTTGACATCTGTTGTAGGGTAATGTAACTGCTTCACGAAAGCTGCGCGCAAGTTATCCTCTCTAGCCTTCAAAACTACAGGTTCACAAGCTACTACCGGCTACTGATTCCGCGGATTGCATGGCAAAAACAAGTTTACCTTGGTTAAGCTTAGTTTTTTTAAGAAAAATAAAACAAAACCAACAAAGCAGAGGTGGAATCCCGAAATGACTGTGACCGTCCGAGCGAATCCATAGTACTGATTGATAAGGCCTCCACCGATTGGTCCGATAAAAGATCTTGAAATTCATAAACTCACAAATGTTTGAAGTTTTGCACTAACTAACCCTAACGAGTAAACAGCCTCAAAGAGACCTGACACTAAACCGTAGGTCACAGTTCCAGATGCATAGCCTGCGTTTCTAAAATCATTACCTTCGATTGAAGGTTGATATACATAGATGGAAAAATTCGTACTCAGCTGCGTCAAGGCCATTCCGATAGACAGGTATCTGTAGCGTTGAAAGACCAGCACCAAAAATAATCTGACCCACTAGCACGAGCGGCACAGATCTGCATGTGATTTCATTTCCAAATCATGTATTACTATATTGCATGTACAACGATTACATGTGCAAAGATAATTGTCTATTCCTTATAGACCCCTGCGGGTGGACAGATTGGGGCCACTAATTGTTAAATTTTGACATACATTTATGAGAGAAAACAAGAACATCATTTTCGGTGCGGAAACTGACGTAGTGTTGTTCTGAACGGTATGCTCATTTTCTGGAGCTAAAAATTTTTGTAGTAGGGATGTTGAGCAAGGATCGAGAACCAGCAGGATTAAATATGGTGCTTGATGCCTCTTTTCACAGACGACGCTTCGAACAATTTCAGGCCTCTGAGCAAGAGGAAAGACATCGAAGCGTTAGGTCTTGGTTGGAATAAAGAGCACCTAGCAAAACTGTCTGGCAGCAGTACAACAAGATCAAAAGCGATGCGGAGTTTAAGGGAAGTGGAACTCGTTAAACTGTGAAGGAATGATTATTGCTGGTCTTGTTAATGAGGCGGTAAGGCACATCCTTGATGAGAAGGTGTTATAAGCGAGACGAAGGGAAGGCAGCTACCCCCCTCCCCCGCATATGATTACTAACCCGAAGCTTTTGGGTTACATTTCAGTCAACATGCTAAGTCCTATCATCAAATAGGCCTTGCGTTCTTAAAAATGGCATCAACCGTCAAGTAATTATTTGCGCAATTCAGTGTAAAAGATAGCAGTAAATTTCCATCCCAGGATGACGGCGGTGGCCAGTGCTGACATGGTACTCCAGCACAAATTTTTATGTTTCTTTCCTCAACCGCCTTTTTCATGTCAGGCTGCGATTAAACACTCAAAATCACTTCGAAAGTACTGAGGTTTCTTCACTTGTTTAACACGTTGACGACAGTGCCGCGCAATGGTGCGCTGCGGCCTTAAATTCAATACTATCTGTCCAATCCTCTCAGTTTTTGTTCATATAATCAACATAGGCTCAGATGTACTTCATGTATTAGCCCCGCCCCTTTTGGCAAACTCCGCCCACTTTTATGCCTCTCACAAGGATCCTTTTTGTCCACAAAAAGCATGGATGAGGCTGTAGATGAACGCGAAGACTTCAAGCAACTTCTAGCCAGGCCCCGCCCACCGTCAGGCAAGCTCCGCCCCTGAGTGGCAAGCTCCGCCCATTTTTCAAAAGTGGCGGAAATCGCATAAATTCTTGAAAGTTGGGCAATTTCGACATTTTTGGTCGGGTGGGCGGAGCTTGCCAGAGGGGGCGGGACTTGCACATTTTGTACTTCGTGCATGGATGCATGCATACGTACATGGGCCACGCGTAGGGATGGATGGAAACGTCTCGTCCACAGGGACAGACCGCAAAAAAATGGCTCGTCGTCAATGTGTTAACGCTTTGAGCCCTTGTGACGAATGGACGTGCGCGTTGACCGCAGCGGATGAGGCAGTTGCGATCTGGCAGGGCCCTACACAGTGCGCGATATTGGAGTCTTGCAGAATTCTGGACTTCCAATAACGCATGTCGGTGCTCTAACCGGGCAACTAATACCAACGGAAAGACCCGAAATCCCAGCAAGTCTATTAGAGTCAGTATTTTGTAGAAATTAAAGTAAGCCGTTGCACTTACTTTTGAAGGGGTAAAAATGGTGATGGACCAGTTAGTGATAGTGAGATAATGATAGCGATTGGAGCAAATAACATTCCAATTAGGTGACATTTGTAACGATCCACTAGCAACCCATTCAAGGGTGCTGTGACACTAAATTGAGCTAAATGTGTAACAAGTAGACCAAATCGGGTTGCAAGAATCATATCAGCCACAAACCTATAGCAAACTCCACTCACTAGAAATAACAATCCAACAACTGTTGAGCTGAGATGAAACTAAATTAGTACCTGTTACATCTTAGTAGTGTGAAATTTTTGAGCAAATGCGAGGATTTCAAGCACTTATTTTGAGCAATTTCTGTTTGTGGCATTCAACAAACTGAGGCAGCTAATCTCCAAACATGAAAACTCAAATTCGGCATAGTACCCCCTTTGACAAAGTCAGTTCTAGCCAAAAAGTTTGAGCAAATACTTGACATGCCAGTTACAAAAATGGCACCCGCTGTCACAGTAGCCTTTCTTTATGAAGACCGGATAGGCTACGATTAGGATTAAATTCAAGTTCTGAATTAACCCACAGATTCTAAATGCCCTGCCATTGCAGGATTTATGAATGACGTGCTGACAGCCACGTTGAACAATGCAAACAACATTATCCAGATAGTGGGAACACGCAAAAGTCCAATGTACCCAGTTGATTGTTTTGATTCTTCTTGTTTGATGTCTGTAAAAGACGTTGTTGGTAATTTACTTTTGACAATACCTGCTTAACGAAGATTTGCAAAAAAATAAACAAAATAGCCATCCTAGACACAGAGATATCCCTAGAAGTTTATGGATTGAATTCTAAAAGTTTGCAACAGTAAAGAGTGGATATGCAGCAAATCTCTAGCAGCAGCAACCTGTGCAATCCCAGTTTTTCTTATAACTTAATAGCTTGAAAATTTACTGAGGATCTCTCTGTAAGATAAAGATTTTAAGCATTTTACGGTCGCTCGCTTTCTCTAGCATCTTTGTTTTGAAAAGTCCACTTAACCTTCGAGTTCAGTGATACAGACATAACTTGAATGATTAGGGATGGTTTTGCGGCTTGGTGGGTTAGGCCCCCCCCCCCTTTCGCGTAATGCTTAGCTGCCATGCACCTTGCTCCTTCTCCGAAAACTTCCGCGATTGCGGGCGAGCTTTTGTGCACGTTGAGGCGTTACTTAAGCCCCAAAACAGATCAAGTAAGTGATGTAAAATTCAATTAATAATAGGATGAACTAAACTACGAACCAATGACGATGATATTATGGAGAGCGTAAAGCTACCGAGCCACCTGGGATAAGTTCTCATTCACACTCCCCCTTGCGCACTCTCACAACCTCGCGACTCTTAAGCTGGCTGTACCACAGGTTGGGCGCGTAATGCAAAGGCACGGTAACGACGCCGCTGTCACCAACAGTGCGATATTATCTAGACAATCCTGCGCGTCCAAGCGCTACTTGCTACTTACCGTACAGACATTACCAACCTTTGCGCGGCCATCGAACTATCCGATCGTCCAATACACTCGCGCATCCGCAAGGATCAGGCGCTATGCCGTACTAACAGGGCCCAACCTTCAACAACAGGAACGATGCACATGAAAACGAAGGAAGTGAGACCGAATTGACACGCGGGGTTATTTATAGCCGAGACCGGGATCGTGTTTGGTTAGTGGTCCCGAAGAGAAGAGAGGTGCAAGGGCAGAACGCCGCAACCATGCCCACGGCCTAACGGAGCGGCGGAGCCGTGCTTACAAGGGAACGATACTTGGTGTCCGTGGCCTTTTGAGATGATTCGTATACCTTCACACTCGCTTTGGAACGCTGATTCCGAATCTGACTTCCTTTTCTGCTAATCGTTTCTCTGAGAGAAGTTATGAAGGATTTTCGTATCAATGGTCGCCTAAGAGAAACGAGACCGAGGATGCCTAACTTTCAAAAAGAAGCTTGATTAAGGCAATACAAAACTGAAAAACACAAAAGGACTCGAACCTATACCTACCTTAACTTACGAACCTTAACTTGCGAGGCTAGCTCACTAGCCATTAAATGACATCTCAGCGGCATTTTTGGCATTGCGACCACGTCTTCTTTGGCGCAAAAATCGTTCATAACTTCTTTTAGAGAAACGATTAGCAGAAATGGAAGTCAGATTCGGAAGCGCTCCAAGATGAGTGTAATGGTATACATCTCATCTCAGAAGGCCACGGACACCAAGTATCGTTTCCTTGTTAGACATTATCAAGGAGCTTTCGATTGCGAGCTGCGACAGCTGTGCTTTGGGAATCGACTATCTCAATGGATTGACAAAAAAACTGGTATTTGCTATTCAGGCGACTGGAAAATTCTCAGAAGTATCTCTCTAAATAAGACCATTCCACGTCCTTCAGCTTCTGCTTTATATTGGACTAGCAAACATTCTCTCACCTAAGTCTACTGGAATCAAAAATCGACTCAGAAATGCCATGCAGAACATTGCCATTCCCAATGAATAGAAAGGAAGACGGAATCCTCCCAGATCATAGAGCATCCCTCCCAGAAACGGTCCCAAAGAGAAACCAATACCACCACAAGTTTGAAGAATTCCCTGAGCATAGGCAAGACATGGGCCACAAAATTCAAATTTTGAAAGTAATTAGGCTTGCCAGAATTGTGGACAGCATGCCTGGTAAGGTATTTGCGTTTATAGTGAAGCTCGACGTGACAAATGCTGCTTCGCCAATTCCTTGTAGTGTTCGTATGGTAAGACTAGCTATGAAAAACCACTTTCTAGAGGGTATCAAGTCAATAAATCTGTAAACACAGATATTTTTATTTTTGGGAAGGAATAACCAAAATATGAAATAAGCTTGCTTCCCTACCCAAAGAATAATGCAATGGTTCCAGTGGAAGCGAGTCCAATGGTGAAGAGGTTCTTTGGGCCAAAAAGGGGCATCTAAAAAAATGTCTTCTCGTTATTTATGTTGGCACTTATTAAATTATTTCAAGTTTATTAGTATCTTACCAGCTTTCCGGCTATTGGCGATCCCAGAAATATCACCAGCTCGAATATTCCAAAAGTCAAACCTATCTCAAAGTCGGAGAGTCCTTTCGTCTTGGCCTGAATGATAAATTTTATAAACTTTTCAGCACAAATAATGTCTTTGAAATACCTCTTTAGGATAGAAAGGAGCTATACAACTATAAGCAACTATAGAGAATAGATTTGCCAAGGCAAGCATTACTAGAATCCCCCATTCTCGAAAGGAAAATGAGGAAAATGTTGTCTGAAACTGCATAGAGTGATATAATTGAAAACTAGTAATTTCGATACCTTAGGAGCATCTGTGTCCGCTGAACTTAAAAGAGGTTGGGCTCTGGAAACGAAATATATGAGGAGCTTTCGAATGACGCAACTACACCATGGCACAAAGTTTTATAAATTCACAAAATTCTGATACATTGTTTTTTACGGACTTATGCGCTATACTTGCACAACGAACTCTTACTTTGGGCCCTACTAACATAAAGACGCTCAAATATGCACTTACTCGCTAACTTCAACTTCCACATATTCGTCATCGAATTCTCTGACAGCTGGACTGAGGTTATCCATGTTTTCCGGTATCATCATCGATTTGATGTTTCGGCACGACTACTCAATAATCTTAGCCAAAACAAGTCGCGCATACGTACTTGTTCACTAAATCAGCATCTTTATTGACATGATGAATGGCGAAGATTGAGCAAAGATGCCAAAAAGAGAGAAAATAATAATACTACAAAGAGGATTAGGAAATATTGATTCAAAAAATATGTCGATTTGATTTTGAAAAATTCGTGACTGCTCTCTATGTCGACAACAAGGAACTCCAGAGATAAAAATTAGAAAAGAAGGACGCACTCAAACTTCCGATTTTCGAGAATAAATCGTTAAAAATCTGAAACGCTGCAGAATAATCTGAGACCTTGTTTCTTTTCTACGGCAGAAATGACGTTTCTTGTACTTTTCTGCATTTTTCACGGAAACCATAACTTTCCGTAGAAAAGCACGTTTATATAGGGAGCAGTTAAGAATTTTCCAAAATCAAACCGACAAACTTTTGGACCTATACTTTGTGCTACAGATTACTTAGAATTATCGATAGGCCTAAAATCAAAAGCACCTAGATGGCATTCTTATCGCAATTAGGTAGAGCTTAAATACCCTAGCGCTAATGTCTAGAGTTGTGATAACGACAGCTGTTTGTTCGCACTGATCAACACACTGTGTCGTCATTCTCACCATCTGATTGCACAATATTATGAGTTGAACAACGTATTTGTCAACAAGAGGGGGGGGGGGGGGAGGAAGGGTGGTGCGAGGGCAAGGGAGAGGGCAACTGTAAACGAGTCAGAGAATTATTACCTGCAATTAATTTTTGGTTTTTGTTGTTAGAGAACCTAAGAAGGAAATACCTACAGATTGTAATGCCGCTCTGATGCAGACAACTTTTTTTGTCGAAGGTTGTGTCCGTACGCGAGACTAAGGAATTTTGAAAAATGAAGGTTTATTCGGTATGAAATGGTCTGTGGAAATCTTCTTTGTGAAAAACCTCAGCAGTCAAATAACTAACTATAGAAAGATAAAAACTTTCACTTTCTGGTACGTTATTCATACTTTATTCAATTGCGTTCATCCACAGATGTCTGACTTTTCCTTGTAATGTTTGATTTCAACCAAAGTTCTGCACATATAAAGTATAAAACTATTTATTACATCAACATTATAAGAAAAAATGAAAATTTTTGCATCACCGTAAGAAATCTATATGAAATCGGGGTAGATTACGCGCACAATAAAAAAATAGGTAAAAGGTTCGATCACAGACATGCATACTCAACAGCTTACCAAATTACTGTCAAAATTAAGAATATTTCATAGTGTTCAAGATTTTTTGCTTCTAGAGGCTCTTTTGTATCTGACTACCCTTATATGCTGATATCACCGGTTAGAATAAGTATTCGCTGTCATCTCAGTACAGAGGTAACAACACAAGAGCTAATAATCCGAGCAAGATATTCAAGTACACGGCTGAAGAGCCTTTATCTCCACTTGTCGTCATATTCAGTGATATATACATGGATCCACCTCGATTTACAAAAGTATAAACAGAGGAGGGCAGCTTGACCGTATTGTTCGCCGTTGCATTCGTATTCGTACTGCTGTAAAATATGAGATAAAAAATGTGAGTAGTTACCAAGGCTGCGCCTGGAGTTGCCCGTGCCAGAGTCATGCCAGCGCCGTGCCGAACCTCGACCAACGACGGGAAGCGTCCACGTGGCTCCGCCACGAAGCTAGCATAGCACTGGCACACGAACTGTGAGTCTTGCCTAAAAACAACTTACTTCAAGACTGTCACCAACTTTCCGGTAGTAGATGTTGCATTGATTTCAGGCACCCCTTCATAGATTTCCAATGATCTAGCAGACATCTGAAACATTTTTTATTTGTGTCATTCACAGCGCGAGTACTGGATGGCTACGCTAAGCGACACTCAGTGCAGAAAAAGGATGCAGATGCAAGATACGCAAACAGCTAGAGTAACTCCATCGGTTAACAGCTTGTGCACTGTCTGCCTTTTGTAGGCAGGGTTGGCAAAATGGGTGCTCGGGCTTCTTAGTGGGTACCAGTGGCGGACCGTGGGTGAGCGGAGTGAGGAATGGGTCGCAAAATTTTTAAATTCACTTACAGGAGCTATAAAAATGTGCAAGTGATGTTTTATTCTTGTGAATAATTGCGATAATTTTTGAAACTCCTTAAAAACTCGAATTAGCCTTGCAAAAAATTTTTTAGGGATGCGGCTGCGGCCACGACCCTTTCTTCTAGACTTTAGAGGTTGCGGGCCTGCAAGAAGCACATCAGAAATTTCTTCGAGGTGCGTGGGACGCCACTGCCTCCCCCCTCCCCCCCCCCACCGACACTGGTGGGTACCGATTGGAAAGTCCCGGTCAAAGCATTGCATGATAGCTCAGCGGCTCGATTTTGTCCGTACTGATAATATTTTCGCCTAAATTGCAACATATGAATTGCGGAATTATTATTCAAAATTTCCGATTTCCTCTACTTCTGGTGCACCTTGGGTCTATTTACAAGATGTAAATAAATAATATCAGAATTTCTTTTCACTTTCCACATAAAAAAACCGAGATACCCATATTTGCATGGACGCTTTTTCCAAGAAATCCCAACGTCTATTTTATAAAAGTATATAATCTTACCCAGACAATATCATCAATTACTCCATTTGCACTGTCACCAATTTTTGATACAACTTTGGCTGCAAAAGGGCTTCCAGCAGTTAAGGTCAAGTTGAAGTCACTCTCACGCATATCAGAGAAACTATACGCCGACCAGAGACTGTTGAAGGGTTCTGAAAGTTTCAAACTTGAGTTTTTACAATTAGAGCGAGAAAGTGATTTTTGGCACGCATGCTTCTCTGCGCAATTATAGTTCTTGTTTTTAACCAAAGTGACTGTAAAGTGAATTCACCTCTGTAGGCAAAAGCAATGAGGTTAACTTTGTCGGTCGTGTTTATCTTATCAAACATTGTAAGATATTGCTGTCCCGTAGGGAAGACGCCATTTCTCGTAGTATAGATAGCAGCTGCTCTGAAAACCCCAATTCTGGACTCTAAATTAAAAATGACAATATAATATGAAACCTACGTTGCCAAATAGCTCGTATTTGAGAAGAATATCAAGTTCCTTAACAAATTCAGTGGTTCATTCATTGGCATAGTAGTCGAATTTGTGTAGTAATCTACCATTAGGCCAACTTTGTAACCATCAGGGGTATAAAACGTTGAACTGAACGTTTTATATGATCCAGGAAGAATACGCAATGTCGCGTTGCTGCTAATGCCATAGGTCATATCGCCAGGTGAGACTATAAACAGTATTTGGGAAATTTGTAGAAACTAAGTATGGAAAAAATAAACTGACCTTCTTCACCACGAATTTTCATTGCGAATGTGGCTGGTGACTCAGTGGGTAATCTTCTTACCATAACAAGATATGGAGCTGCACTTGCTGGGAACGTGAATTCGATCGGATTCGAGTCATTTACACTAAAAAGTACACAATTATAATTTCAAAAAAAACTCAAGTAAACGGTTCAACTTACTAAATAGGATTGGCTGTATTGCCTTCGTAGTAGGCGACCACCGTCGAATTTGTGAAATTTGAGCCTGACACTGATATGAAAGCTACCGTGAATGGAAGTGGTGCTATCTGCAATAATTTTGTACTGTGAAAGCGAAACCTTCAGAGCTTACCGCACCTGAAAGCTGCATTGCGTTCCAGGAAGCAATGGGATCACGCCGCTATCGTTCTTCAAAGCGTAGATGGTGTCACTGGCATTTACCGCGATCGCTACGGTACCACTAGCACATGCTGCTGCAAATAGTAAAAATGATGGTTTATCAGAAATAAGTGCGGCATAAAGGGTAAAATGAATTTTCCGGAGTCTTCAATAAGCGCATGCGGCCGGACGCATTCTACTTCGCAGCCGAAGAGGCCACAGCACCCCTATTGAGAAAAATGCTATGCAAACATCACATTTCTTTCGTAAACCCTAAACAGATTATTTAGGGTAGATGTTAGTAGATGGTCGAAGAGGCGTAACCACCATTTGTGAAACGTCAAAAATCACATAAATAACCCTAATTTGCCTTGAATGCGACAAAGATATGCCTCGGATAAAACAATGATCATTCTCTTACTCAAACAAAAGAGGTGGAAAAATAAAATATTCCACAATCTTGTTTTGACGAGCATAATTAGACAAGAATAAAAAATGTTACTCACCCCATTGTGCCAGGGTCCCGCTCGTAAAGGATAAAATTATTAGTGCGGGCAGGATCATCAGCTCGATATTCTAGAAAAATCGAATATTTGGGTCTTGATACGCGATGAACACGTACAGAAGTACTGCAAATGAAGCCAATGAAGTGACCAAAGCAAATAGGACTGCTGGCCGGTAGGTTAGTAACGACACGTCATTGATTCTCTACCAAAATAGACTTGTGGCAGCAGTCAAATGTAATGATCTCCGATAAACAGAATTTTTCAAAACATCAAAGAGCTTTGCGAGATGAAGCCTGTAACGCATTATGACGTTAGTAAAGAGATCAAGTGTCAATAGGGTAATTACGAGCATTATTAACGTTCCAGAAAGTGGAAAAAGTCCCATGTTTTTGTAAAGAATTGTGTTAGGCAGCTAAGCTGTCGTCACCTCTTTGGAAATATTATTTAGGGGCAAGAGGGAGTAACTGCACTTACTTTTTCCAGAATCTACACAATTTCTTTTATTAAGTAACTAGACATCTGCTGAGGCTGAGAAATCTCTTTTGATCATAATTAAATTGATAAGCTCAATGTTTATTACGTACTATTAATTAATTTCTTGGTTAGATTCTAGGATAGATTGAATTTAGAATAGGATCTGCAATCATATGCATCGAATGAAATTACAAAACGTAAATTGTGCTTTCGAAATGTGTGTCTACGATCATCCAAAGAATACGCATTCCACACGCATCAAAGCTGCATATACAGCAAACGAAATGCGGTGTAAATAAAAGGGACTTCCGGCTTAAACTTTGGAATCTAGCCAAAGCTCATAATTCAGTACTTTGATCAAGCTTGAAGAAAAAGCCACTCAGATTTCATAAGCTGTAACTTCTAAACTACTACCCCTCATCTTTTTCCAAAGTCTTCAAATCACGCACTTCATTGCTCGTAAATCACCTTGCACCGTCACGAACTGTACTATTTGGAGCTGACAAAGCTTCTGTGCGAGGACTCAGCCAAATATGTAATACTAAGGCTTCACAGATGCTCTCGTGGAATGGGGATGCCCTATTACTATTCTATCAATAGCTTGAGGTCTAATTTATCTATTTAATCTTCCCAAAATCAATAAAATTCTTGATGCAATAGACTGCACCATAAAGTTTGCAACTACCAGAAGTCCTCATTTGCGAAAAAAAATCGTTTGAGATGATGAAAATAAAAGTACAGCAGACAAATATCCATTTTAAAGCTTTTGAGTAAAATCCCAAGGGGTTGCGTTATTGCTTTCCCTTGTTCCCAAGAGCTCATAGCAGAAGCTCTGCTTTTATGTGTAAGTACATATCCTACTCTTATTATCAAATTCACTTGTTTTAATTTGTATCAGAAAAGAAAGTAATATCCATATAAGGCAAACTAACGAAAGAAAGATTAGAATGCATGCTAATTTAGCCGATTTTGTAATGGAGAAGAATTAGATGTTCTCTACGATCAGTGGTTGTAAGCTGCAGACAGTTGGAAAGTGACTGAAAACGGCACACAATAGGGCAGACTGTTGAAGAGAATACAATCTACTGTATGAGGAAGTAGATACGCTTGAAATCAACACGTAACGATGTTTATCACGAAGCAGATATTACTGGAATTCACCTATGACTGCAGAAAATAATAAAAACTGGGAAGCTTATTTGCGCCACGATTATTCCGATCACTCTGATGAGGATTACATAAGTCCGATAATGGATCATGAGAGCAAGTCCACAATGGGGAAAACTAATGGTACAGGGATTAAGAAGATGCTATAATCGCAATGCTTGAAAAGAAGGTAATGAGTATTTATATCTTTCGCGTTGTAAGCAAGCTGATGATTGATAGGAAAAAATTTGGCAACTATCAATGTATTCAACAGCATTTTTCTGGCTAATTGTTGAGACTTTACCGTTGCATATGAAAAGATGCGTAAATTCGAAGAAAAAGTCAGTGGAAGCGGTTGCAGAAACACTTCAGAAATCTCTAAACTGCAAGGCTCCAGTTTAGTGGCCACATATGAACATCGAAAGTTTGAAAAGTGTGGCTCCTAGCCTTCCTCCCGCTTCATCATTTTTCTTAATCATTGAGAAAGACCGATGCTTTTCTGACAAGGAGGGTCATGAAGTCGAAGCCCAATACTACATACTGCATACCATTAATGAGAGCTTGGAACACTGATTCCAAATATGCTTCCCGTATGAGCGTTCTTGGGAAAGAAGCTATGAGCATTTTTGAGGCAAAAAGAATTATTAGAAGGAATAAAATTAATCGCTGTAGCCTTTCTAGACGTCAAATAAAGAAGTAGAAAGTACTGAAATACCAGGCAGAATGAGTTCATTTTATATGTATATGAACTATTTAACACTTGCCGCTGCTTCATTTGAAGTCTAAACATGCAGCGATTGATTTTATGCCGGCCATTAAATCAATCTCCTCAAAAATGCTCGTATCTTCTCAACTAGAGGTGCTCTGCAGATAAGGAAAGCAGTTTTAGAATCAGCGCTCCAAGCTTCCATTAACGGTATGCAGTTTATAACGATCGGCCACTTCGACTTCGTAACCGTCCCCCGTGAGTAACAACGAGGAACGAAAATCTTTTTACGTTAGAAAATACAGTTCAGTATTCTTGTTCGACAGAAAGACGAAAAAGATATTAGTTCTGCTTGCTGCAGATCTTCACTATAATGTGTGTATACTGAAGTGAACTTTTAAGTTAGGAGTAACTCGAAGTCCTTCCAAGCGTATAATATTATAGTAATATAATTTTTTATAGGGACCTTACATCATGGCATCAAGTCGAGAAAAAGATATTCAGATGTCTGGGCCAAATGAAAATTAGCATCGCAAAAATAAAATTACAACATCGGAACATTTTGCACCACGAAATACTACCTATATCCTATCAAAAAACCTCTTTTGTGCTTTTCTCCAGCAGCATATAATTTTTTCATATAGACTTTCGAATTTCTGAGACCTCTAACTGGATTGTACATATGAAAGGCTAAATTGCGACACTTATGAGGAAGTGAGGGTGCGGAAATGAGTACAAAGACTGATTAGCAATTGCAAATGTACGGAACTCGGCATAACGTCATTGAGAACAGATCAAAGCACAATTAAATCCAGGACACCCACTCATTATGCTAACAGGGAACTTACTCAATATGGCTGGGAGAGAAACACAGATAATTAACTGATGGTCTAGACTGTAAGCATGTTTTCGTCAAAACTCACAAAGGTGTAGTCAATGAGGCATGTAATTATTTCTCGGTTTCCTTCACGTAAGCATACAAATTCTGTGAAAATACAAAACATTATGTAGTAGACAAAAAGGGGAAGTAAATAGCAAGTTGGATCGAGCATTCATAGTTGTGTAAACCATGAAAATTGCTCTTCAAAATCTTTACGAAATTAAAGCCTTTTTCAGGCAAGACAGTGGAAAAATCACAAGACATAATTCAAATATAATGTAGAGGTTATTTTCTAATAATTAAGTCCAGAAATCACTTTCACTGCCTGTAAATTATGATGAAAGGCGATAAAGTGGAACCAGCGTTTTCGCATACGGATCTAGCACAAGTAGACACTCAAGGACGTACTTGTAATGCTAGAGCCGGTTCAACATTTAGCGTATATCTTGGGAAATTGATGAGCAGTGGCTGGATTAATTTCCTATGTGATCTATTAAGCTGTCCCAAAATTACACTCCATTTTCAAATAAATTGAGCTGCTTTTGTTTTCTCAATAGAGTTCGGGTACCATTCGCTAGAAAGCAAGCTCTATGTACAGGATTACCACTATGGATCCATCTAACAATAAGTTGTAGTGAGGCAAATTCTGGAGCCAAAAATCAAAATTTTTCAGCTACCCTAAATCGAATCTCCTTCCAGAAATTTCCTACGAACTTCCATCTTGGTCTTTATATAATAGACACACAGTAGTACCCAAAGATGTATTTAGGGGTTTTTTTTTCCAGGGCTCGAGATTAGGAAATAAAGATGGTTCGAAAATGCCAAAACGCCAATTTTTTCAAGTCTGCTGAAAAAACAAAAGCAGCTTGAATTATTTAGAAAGGGAGTTTACTTTTGATACATAATATCCAAATATTATCCGTTTTAGGAGAAATGATACATTACAAAATATTGTGAAAAGAGATTTCGGTTAGGATTTTATTTCCTTTAGTTGATCACAACGGATTGGCTCTAACTTTTTGTGAAAAAAAGTAGTACAATCATCTCCAGAGAGTATAGTATACCCACTTATACAACCTACTTACCTTAATGCTGCCATAGTGATTATCACAGCTGGAAAGACTAAAGAATTCTTGAGGTCTCCGCATAAATTTGATTAGAATTTATGTGTTGTACTTTTATGGTAATGCCATTCCGAGAATAGGATATAATTCTACACCCACAATATGTGAGCGTTCAAAGAGTTTGAAGAGACAAATGTCGTTTTGAAATGAACAATTAACAAGTGAAAGTTTTTCTTCCTAGGAAGTACTGCAAAAGATTCATTCGTACTTCTCCGATTTTGTGAGTTTTGAATTTTTTGTTTAGAAGCTTTTCGAAACCTTGTTATGAGTGCATTTTGTCGCACATCTTTGTTTGGTTATTGTGCACCAAACAAAATTTCTTTCCAGTGGATTCAAAGCGAGAGTGTCAGAGGAGAGCATTTTAAAGTTCCATCGATCAAGGCATGTCACTCCGAAATGAACTTACTGGTTACTACGAAAACGAAAGCATATACTCAAACTAGGTAAAAAGTTTTGAGATGATGTGTGCAATTTCTCAAAAGGGGTTTCTTATCAAAATCAGCATGCTAAAAAAATTCAAATGCGAAAAGCTGCGCCCATGGTCTAACATGTTGGAAATTTGAAAAAAAACCGAAAAAGAAACTTCTTAATTTGATCGTCCCTAGCTCTGGCGCAGAATAAAAACAAAAACCCTTCAAAATATTCGTCGGAGGTACTTGAGGACAAAAGGTTTCCACTCTATATAAACAAAAAGAAAATTTTAAATTAAAAAATTGTAGAGAATCAGCTTCGATTCCACTTTTTGAAAAGGCAGAACATTTATAAACATTACAAGCAGAACATTTAAACACAATCTGGCCTACTACAAAGAAGTTAAGCCAGATTTAAACCCAATTCTTGAAAATTTCGAAAAACTAGAGGTCAGCAATTTTCCAAATACCATGTATGAAATTGAGCAAACGAGATATTGAGCATGACCGAAATGATTTCTCTTCGTTAACTTTGGCAGATTGAAGAACACTCGAAATTAGGAGATATTATTTTTCAAACACCTTGGAGGATTATTCCAAATTTGGATTCCTTTCAGACCGATTTCGATACAATAATGATATAAGTCGCGATAATTTCCTTAATATTGTGCAATAAGCCATGGATTTCGGCACCCTCGATTTCGCCTTTTTTTGAAATTTTTCTTGAGTTACCAGCAGAATGGGCAGATCAAACCCATAATGAGAACAACAAGGCAATGCAAGAAGTACTCAAATGTCAATAATACGTGGAAATGCAGCCATATAACGAACTCACATGCGTCATTAGCGGTTCGCTACTATATCAATAAGGTTTGAATTTGTCATAATGGCGCTGAAGTACAGTAGTTGACAAGTTAAATATCTCTTCAAGCAATTTCTTTGAGAAAAACTTCCTTTCAACTACAGCACAAGAAACACGAGCATATCAACTTTGTCTGGAGGCACGCAAATGATTCACTGGCTTCAGTCGCAAGCTTTTCATAATTATACTTCAATGAAGCCCATGGGAAGTGTTGCTTGATTTGCGCAAATTGAAGTCAGTCATCAGCGCTTTTCTGCAGACATAGCTAATCAACAACGTGTGATACATCTTAGGTAGATGAAAACTAGCCAGGAACAAGCTGTGTGCTTTTTTGTTAGCTTGTAGACTCTAGAAGAAGTGACTGTCTTTGTGCTTGTTGATGTAAATCCAAAGGAATGAATTGAATTATAGGTATGGAATTAACTACACAACACCATATTTTCTCCCAGGCTATGCTTGTCAAATTCTTGGGAAAAAAGGGCTTGGCGTTAGCTTTCACCGAAAAAAAAAACTTTATAAGGCTAATATTTCT
Organism: Cylicocyclus nassatus; assembly: GCA_958299035.1. NCBI lineage: Eukaryota > Metazoa > Nematoda > Chromadorea > Rhabditida > Strongylidae > Cylicocyclus > Cylicocyclus nassatus. Next base: position 61,921,216 of record CATQJL010000305.1, read on the forward strand.
ACCCAAAAAAATTCAAGAAAATCTATTTAGTCACAGGCAAAAACAAGTCTCTTGCTTTTTATAATTCTATAAGCTTCTCTTAGAAAATTGGTGACTTATTCCGAGCGCCCCCCCCCCCCTCCTCGCTCCGCCGCTGGTACAGCGACCCACTTATATGCAACTCATCGAGTCATTATAACCTCTTCGAAAACATTCAGTAAAGCTAACATTTTTCAAAATTTTCTTGTTGCGGATATTGACACCTAAGCCAAGCTGTGGAGTACTGTACCTGAGGAGCACTCTCGTCAGCTCTGAGGATACGTACGCACAAATTGGGGGCAGAAAGCCAGGTCTATGGTTGTCAGGATATTGTATGAAAGAAAAGAAAAACTTATACAGATAAAAGAAGCTGCAGCTTCTTAAAGGCAGGCAGTGGCTCGGCAAATCCTCGACCTGAAGTTCTTTCGCTTTCCTGGGGTAATTCAACGTGCTGATTTCGCGTCGAAAACAGCATTTTCCAAGGGTTCTCATTTTTAATTTGGACGAGTGGACCACTCTCCGCCATGGTTAGAGACGTAGAGCCGTTGCCGGGCCCTCATGCTTGAAGCATTGCGGCACGCCGCCTCTGGCGGTGGGAGGGGGACCGTATGCTCGTCCGGCGTGTAAGAATGGCTTGCGCACGGGTTTAGGGGCAGTCTAGGCTAGGACAGCATGCAGGGCGCTCGGACCTGCTCCGTTCTGATGTTTGGGATGCAAGCAACCTTCCATATCAAAATTACGAGATGTTTGATTTTGCCGAGCCACTGCCTTTAAACTGAGGCCCTCGGCCGCCTTTGGTGTAGAAAAATAAAATTTCCCCTCCTCTTCTCATCACATAAGTTAGTTTATTCCATCATAAAATAATTCTTATGACTTAGCGGACGGAAAACGCGTTCTTCAATGATGATCTCTGTCTTAGTGGACAAATAATAAATGCTGTAGTATATTGGGATGACTTGAATCAAAGGAGAAAAGCCTGTGGGCAACGTAGCAGCTCAGCCTCCACTTGTACAAGCGAAAGTCGGATCTGCAATACTATTCAAGTCTAGACTGTAGAACTACTTCAAACTGGCGCCAGGGATGATAGGTGGAAATGAAAACAAAACAAAAGAAGGTGCCCAAAAACCTTCGTACACTAGCGCTAAAGGAGATGCTCAGTAACCATTTCGATGGTTTAGGCAGAAAGACCAAGATTTGACATACCCACTATGCATTTGATTCTTTTCCATGCTGTCACCTATGCAGCAGCGCCTTTTTAAAATGAGAAGAATAGAAGAATCACCGCTGTTGAGCAATCCATGAACAAAGAGCTGGGAGGCGACGGTTCCACGATATATAGGAGCACATAGAATAATGTATAGGTGAGTCACTGAGCAGACAGTATGGGGGCTGTTTCCAGTAACGACTTTCATGAAAATTAGTGAGCAGAAAAAAAGGGATGTTGGAAATAAGCGTCGAGCTCAGGAGTGCCCTTAAAAGCTTAGCCCTAGGCTCTTCTTATCCGCATAAAGTCCGCAGTCTAAGCAAATGTAGCCCACTTCGAAGGAAATTATGGAAAGCAAGGGCTAGCACATTTGATTAAAACAATTATTATTGAGATAAAACATGCATCATATCACAATTCCATCACAGATCATAGTATTAGCTGACTAAAACGATTTTTCTCCAGTTGGTTGGGGTTTGTGGGCTGCTCTTCTCAAAATCTTCTCCACCATCTGTGTCTTGGATCTGAAATCAGTATCTGTACATAGCTGGTATGATGACAATTGCCTTTAGGTTAATTAGGATCATAGGAGAGTTTATTTCTTCGAAAAAATAGAAAGCGCTTACCAAAGGGTGGTCGTGGTGGAGGAGGAGGAGTTGGAGATAATACGGGATGTATTGGCTGAGGTGGCGGAGGAGGAGGAGGAGGAGTTACTGGATGCGGAGGTGGTACTGGCCACCATGGCTTTGGTGGCGGAGGAGGCGGAGGTGGTCGTGGATGTGGTCTATAACTCAGAGCCTCGTAATCATTAGATGGCGAAGCTGCTCTGGTTTTTCTAGGAAGAACTCGATGCAACCTTTCCGCTCTTTCTCTACTTTCACTTTCGCGGGAATGTCGTGTTTTTGAATTATGATGCGAGGCAGACCGGTCTGTTCGTACTTTGCGGCGGGATTCTTCTCGGCTATTGCTGGAGCTTCGTTTGGATATTTTCGAGGACTTTCCAACTACTTGATGAGCTTCCTTCACTTTGTCATTGGGTCCTTGTCCGGGTTTAGATTGTGGATTAGGATGAAGAGGGGGAGATGGTTTAGGTGGAGGCGGCGGAGGTGGCGCCGGACGAGTCGTAGTCGGTGGAGATGGTGGAGGCAGATGTTTTGGCGGCGGAGGAGGTGGTGGACGAGTTGTCGGTGGCGGTGGTAGCGGTGGAGGCATAACTACTTTCTGTTTAGGCTGAGGCGCACCAGAATGCATGGATCTTCGGGAAACATGATGCTCATCTTCGTTGGTTCCACCTTCTTTGCTTACTGAAAGAAATTACGAAAGAAGGAAAATTTTGGACGGAACATTCATCGTTACTATTTCAAGTACCCTAATTTCACGCGTACAAGGCGCGGGGTGGTCCTAGCTTTCATCGACCAGCCCGAACACGGCAAAGGACTTCGCAACCAAAGGAATCCCATACCGTGCTGCGTCTTGCCTGACGAATCGTGCGGCATAAGGATCGCTTCTCAAAACACGTTGGGGCGTCTGAGCAGCTCGATGAAAGCTAGGACCACCCCGCGCCTTGTACGCGTAAAATTAGGGTACATAATCCTAGAACATCCAAGGAACCACTTACCCTTGGCCTTTCCTGCAACAATTATCATTACTCCCTTTGCCTCGCCTTTGACACCTTTAGTCATTCCAAATTTCACTAGTTCTGAAATCATACATGAGAACTCAAACTGTTATCAACATCCGAAATTTTTTGACTTACGCGGCTCTGGATGTTTTAGTTTATGTGATTTTTCGGGATTGGCAGTTGCTGGAACGGTTTCACTGACAGTTAGAATACCCTGAAGTTCTTCATATCATAATTGCTTCGAAGTCATTCCTCAGTTTTCACCCCCGGCGGGATCCCGTCAATAATTTTGTCTAATTTTTTCTTATCGACGACGTATTGGCACTGCTCTGGAAGTTCTTCCCTTACAGACCGCTGTGCTCGGGGTCCCAATTCTCCAAGCACTTCGGCTGCTCTGCTCAGCGGCCTTAGTAGAGACTCCTGAAAACTCGTACGATGATTTTTGAGTAAGGCATGGTTGAAGTATAAACGTGCCATGATGATGGATCCAGAAGGCTCGCCACACTTCTTGTTTAATCTATAGGCAATACAAGCGGTCATGCAGCCGGTGGAGGTGCATACTGGAGCCACTTCCTATAACACTCAAGTACTCAAAAATATCAAAAGATTTAGCTGATTCTCCACCTCCAGTATTCGCTGATGATCCTCGGTGCCTTTGGGCACTTTATTAACACTTTCCTTCTTCGAAACCATCACTAGAGTATCTCTAAAGTGACAAAACTTATCGCACTCATGTAGCTCATTCTGCACTTCTTTCTCCAGGCATTTCACATGAGGCTCGAGCTCTAAATAAGCCTTCGCTTTTGAATAGCAACGATATGGCTACACCCTTAAACTTACCGTCTTGCCGTTCATTGCACAACTCGTCCAGTCCTTCAAATACTATGTCGAAAATAACTCCACCATAACACTCCTCACGCTCTGCCACACATATCGAAGCATTATTGTAGATCCTAAAAGTCTTAACAATCAAATCATCGCTTAAGTTTAGCAGCCAAATTACGAGCAAAGATGTTTGAAATTTTCCACGGGATTCTCGAGCGTGATGAGCTCAGCTGCTTTGGAGAACAATTCCGTCAAACAATTTTGAGCACAAGTTGATACTCTAGTGGCGTCAATTACTGTTGGTAAATCAAACTCCTCCGGTTTTTTCTTGATACTTTTACCTGAGATCGAAAACCATAAAGAAGTAGGAAGCAATAAGAAGCAAACTGCTCACCCAAGCATTCTGCAAAGGCTATGAGAAGAACTAGCCAGGTTAGGTTCATACTGAAAAAACTTTATATGCAGGAAATCAGAAAAACAACTTCTGGGAAGAGTAGGAAAACTGGCATGACAGAGAATTAACAGGGAATTGAAAGAAGCACATTATGCTTCCAAAGATTAGAAACTCTCTATAATAGGGCTCAAAGTTAAGGATTCATTCCTTCAGAAAGGGAGACAAAGCCCGGAGAACTCAATGCTGACGACTAGACCCCCATTCACAAACTGCGAATGGTCCTATCATTCCCGCTCAAATCTCCTCATTGACTAAGAAGATCAATCCTATGGTAATAAGGTAAGTCAAACATTCTTGTGTTTTTCCTCCATTACACGACAGAGATGGAAAAAAACTGAGTAATTCATCTACTTTGTAATCTTTCCCATCAGACATCTGAATACTACCTAACTGCGATATTCATGAAGGGATTGAGTGTCACTGTTGCAAATAGAAATTCTCCGAAACTGAAGAGTTGAATTCTTGAACAAACCGAAAAACCTCCGTGCTGAATATTATGAATGTTTTAGAGTCTCAGTTACGTTGTTGAGTCCGCTTCTATTAGGACTTTGAGAATATTATAGTTATTTGGATTGTATCAGGGGTTTTCGCCCTTATTTTTTCACTGTTTACGAAACATAGCTTTCTTCAGCTGAGATTCTCAATTGATATCTCTTAATCCTTCCGATGAAGCAGAAATAATAAAATTTCAGAAGAAGTTGATCTCTTGACAAATTGACCTATCAAAAATCAACTATCAAGGGCGGGAATACCCAACCCTGCGACCGGAGTTCACTTAGCATTGTTACAGTTCAATGTAACCATAATCTCTCTCTCTTGGAATCAATCTGATCCTCTATCACTTCACCCCTTCAAAAAATTATAAAAGTATAGAAGAAAGACAGTGTTGATTTTTCCAGGCATGAAGGTACTAATACTAACCCTCCTTATCTCTTCGCTGATTATCTCCCCAGGTATGTTTTTAGAGAGAGAGAGAGCACAGCCAGTCCTAACTCCATTCCTTTTCCAGAGGCTGAAGAGTTCGATTTCGACCTTCCACTTGTTCTTGACGCCACTGGAGTGCCAGAATGTATACAAGCATGTCTATCGGACCTTTTTGATAGCGCTGTAAAATTGCTCAGTTTACGTAATCCCGTTGAACGATTTAGCGATCTATGCAAGTGAGCTTGTAAAGAAATTTGTAGAACGGAAGGCGTTTAGTCTTTAGCTTCGGAAGGATCTAGAAACATACATTTTGGATATTCGACGTTTAGAATTTTTTTTCTAGAAAATACGACAACGCATCACTGTGTATTGCCAAACAAGATTTCTGCACCCATTCAACAATTTTTGAGATGGCGCTGAGTGGTCTTGATGAGGTCTGCACTGAACGGGCAGAAGGTGAAGATTTTCCTTTTTCAACTTTTTGATTATAAGCGCACTAAAAAAGCTGAAAAAGACACCACATTTATTACAATACGTTCCACCCGTGGGTCCATGAAGCTTTAGTCAGAGAACCATTCGACCCAATGATTTTTCGTAACTTTGACTCGGCAGTATATGGTATGGCCTAAAATGGCAGCAAACGAGATTGGCGCGGTCTCGAATATTTCAAGTTGATAATAAATGCGTATTGTTGAGATAATAAGAAATAGGATCAGTACTAGAGTCTCTGGTACTAATAAGCTTAATTCTTGGCCGGTATGGTGTACTCCAGTTTTAGACATTGCGGAACACAAAGACTGTCTCAAAACCGAGTTGGAGCCAGTACTGAAGGAATGTGACAGCCAGTGCCATCTTACCAAGGTCTTGATCATGCTGTCAGGAAAAGGTAACCCCGAAGGATTGAAAAAGTTCCAGGAAGACCATCAAGCTCTACAAAAGGTACGCTATAAAATCGAGTAGCGGTCATTCTTCCTCTATAAATGGTTTTTTCAGGATATTGCTTCCATATGTGTTTCTTTCGGCTGCATGTCATCTTGCCTGGCTAAGGAGCTGAACATGTACTGTCCCCCGGCTGGAACTACCATAGTGGTTCGTAATTCTGGTCGTAAATATCCTGCTTGATCCATGACAACATACATTTACGATTTGGGAATTTCAGAAAGCCTTGCTGAAGCCATTCTTCACCTTCTCCAATATTTTCGAGGAGATCGGCCCACGTGCAAAACTCTCCATTTACCGACAAGTTCCAACTGAATGCTATTATCTTGTAGATTATCAAGAAGTGAAAGGAATCACCCTAGGAAAAGTTCCAAAACAAGTTAGGAAGATCTGTATAGAGAAAGGCGGTAAGATGATTGGGATAATATAGGAACTGTCGAAAAACCCGGAAGAAGCCGTCCTGAAGGAAGTCATCCGAAAGGCAGAAATGAAAAAGAAGATGAAGGCCGAACTGGAAAAGCAATTCCTTATGGATGCTGGTTAGTTCATGCGCATAACTTTTCAACTCTATAATCTTGCATATGGTATCTTCGACATTATTTCAGGATTCTGAAAGCTTCACTGAGTTCGCTAGAATTCCATTCAAACAATGTCAAGACGATCTCTTGTTTATTCAAGCTAAACCTTCATGCCTCTACTGGTAGTCAGGATCTCAAGCATTCGTTCTTCAACGCCTAGTCTTTACACTTCTCGTACCTGCATGTGAACAGATTTTGAAGCTTTCATTATTACGAATGTGCCTGTAAAAAAAAATAAATTTACTGATTACGATCCGGTACGCCTTTGAAAAAAAATGATAGGCAGGTTAAGCGCGCACATTATTTAATTCAGACGTTGAATGCTGGTGATTTGCAAAATTTGTGCGCTTCGTCGGGCTATATCCTAATTTTTCCTATAAGGTGATAACGACTTAATGTTTACTTACTCAGAGGAACTTCTTACTTTTTCTTGTGTGTTGTGTTATTCCCCGTTAATTTTTGAAATTCTCATTCAATAGGCCAATATACAACGAGAACGGAAAGTGTCTCCGAAATTCTCGGACCCTTGTACCCCTTCAAAAATTTTTTTCTAGTGAAATAAGGAATAGCAAAACTTTTGAACAGAGGATATTCCGACATATTTTTGAGACACATTTTTCGGAAGCTTTCAGCCATGAGTTATAATAAAAAGAAGAAGCAGGCGGATACGCTTCATAAAAAATTCTAAAAAGCAAATTTGGCTTACAAAGAGATCATAAGATTATAGACATCATCTAACATTAGTTGCTCGCATAATCTTGCAACTCATGTAGACCACTTACAAAGGTTCAACCATATACAGCTTAACTTGGAAAACTGATTTTGCCTACTTAAGAATATTCATTATGTTTTGAGAATATTCATTATGTTTTATGGAAGGGAGAAACAAAAAACATGGTACATATTATAACAAAGATACCTAGTTGAGAAACCGAAGCGAAAGTTTTAGGGTTACTTAATATGCACATCTAAAAAATGGAAATTCTAATTTGTGGTTGCAGAAAGGAAAGAGTATGAATTCGTTTCCATTAGGCACATATGGAACTAATTAGCTTCATCCCCTTACACACGACGTAAAAACTTCCCATTTGAAAATATGATACAATATAATATCTCTAAAATGACGCGCAAGTAACACAATTCCAGAATTCGAATAAAAGCAATGAATCTTCTTGATAGCATCTGAGCGTCCTTTGACTAGTTATCGGCTGACATGAGTGCTACCGTGCAAGAGTTTGATTTTTTTTGAACGGAATCAGCTTTGCTTTATTGCTTTAATCGGAAATTTTTGTTCTAGTATCAAAGAACTTTTCATTTGCACATACATATTTGTACATCACGAATGCACTCCGCAAAAAAATCAACAACTGGCAAACGAAAGGCAGTGAGCGTCACGTGCTCCCGTGAGCCGGCTTCCAGGCAGATCGTTGTGGACGGAATGAGAAGAAAGTTCAGTGGTAGCCGTCAAGTTCGGCTAACCGAGCGAGCACTGCGTCGGCAGGGATTTGCCAAAACGTCAGAATGAGTAGTCACCAAGGCTGCTCTAGAGTTGCCCGTGCCAGCGTCGTGCCAGCGCCACGCTTGAACGTCGATCGATCATGTAAGTTGCTTCCACCAGGTGGTAACCAACTTAATTCCGCTGGCACGTACATCATGCTTCTGCTCAAACGTTATGGTCTCGCACTTGCGCGATGGAGGGCCCACTTTCGCATAGTACTGAACTCCTACATTGTCCGCACTGGGACCCATCCAAAGTGTAACGGTCACGGCGCAGCCGCGGAGTCTAAGACATTCGCGGTTAAGTCCCGCCGGTGAAAGAGTTGTGTCCCGACGGAATGACTGCTGGACTCAAGTAAAATGCTTTGCGAAAAAACCGGAACTCCTGCACTTCGTTCGGTATAATACTACGCGATACGCGCCCTTGTCCCGAAATGTTTTCCACCGAGACCAGAAGCTCCTGCGGGAGTCCCGCTCATATACAAAAATCAATTAAAGCCACCGTACAGCAGCTTCGGAAACCAAACCGAGTTCAAGATTGAATAACGACAAGATCCTACCAAAGGTTGTCCGTCAGACAACATATTGATAGTGTTCTTGCCTGTAAGATTGGTAACACATCCAAAGTTGTGAACATTTAGGGTAGTCTGGCTTTTTGGATTTTTGGAGGTTTTTTGGGATAAATGCGGCGAAGTGGGTCCCTAGATGCAAATAGGACGCGCATTGAGACGGCAAGCACACTCACTATAGTATATAATATGTATCCGGGCTTTGCCAAGTCACAATGGCTGGGTAGGCGAAATGGATACACGGGCGAGGCCAGAATTACCAAAGAAAAATCCCTTCTTCCGAAGCGCTTTTCTTGCACTCGGATAATCGCCGGGGGGCAGGCGACCATGCGATTTATGGGCGGGCGGCACCGGAAAGATAGTTCGCTGATTTCTTGCGGTCCGCTTGCAGATATTTGAAAGAATTTGGGCGGAAGTTTGGACGAATGCTCAAAGAACAGTCGGGGTTTCCTTTTAGATTAGCTGCGGCGCAATGGCCGCATTCTTGCGGACTTTTCCGAGAATAGCCAAATTTTTCGAGGCCGCACGGTTCTTTGTGGAGGACCGCGCAGCCCCCAGGTACTTTCCGCTGAGAGAAAGTACCTCAAACTTGAGTAATCAAACCAACGGTGACACCTCTGCTACACAGAGTCTTACCAGTGCTCGGCGTATGCCCGAAAAGGTTTAAAAAGAGTCCGAGCGCTTGCTGAAAGTTTGGCCAGCGCTTGCTGAAAGAAAATATTCGCCGAGAGCTTGCAGATAATGCTGTATTGCTGCCCGCTGGCAGAATATGCGACCGTAAAGGAAGTGCCGCCAGCTAAAGGTTGGCCACGCCCCAAAATTCTGTTGACCCCTTGCAGAAAAGCGCGAGTTTGCGGACCGCCTGCCCCCGACGATTATCTGAGCAGATGCACCGCCCCATTGTTGTATAGCAATAGAACCTGTGCTGATTTTGTCGGCACTTTCTCACAACCGTGCCCTTACACCAGCCAAAGTATCGTAATGGCCTTATTATTGTGATTTAAGCCGCACTCGAGATTAACAACAACTATTTGTTGGCTGACGTTTCGGCAGATCGCCTTCTGTAAGACCTGAATGGACAAAACGATTCGCAACCTTTTCGATCAAATGTCTCTGCAGCTCCACAAGCAAAGTTCTAAGACAATGCCTGATCGCTGTGTAGGCCGCCAAACCAAACACTTACCTTTTTGAAAACGCCGATAGCATATAGGTGCCTGAGCGAGCGCTACTAACTGATCATATGTGCCAAGCTATTTATACCCTCCCCTGGGTCAAAAGAGGTGACCCAAGTAAGGAGCGAGTTCACAAGTGATTGCGAGGCACTCATCTTTGCGATTCATTTGTGGACTTTTTGCGTGAATCCAAAAGGCTTCCAGACATTTGATAGATAGTGATATGGATTCATGCGCCAAGGTCTTTACTGAAACTTCAAAGTTTTCTCCAGCGTGCTTCAGCAGCTTGTGAGTGCCTAGAGGTGTGGTTGTGCGTGATCTAGCTCTACCGTCCAAATGCTCTGTGATACGAACGCATAGGAGGCGCGCCGTTTCAACGATGTGCGTGTTGCCGCAGGCTGCGCAAACGGCAGAACGCAGTGCTTACTTCGTCGGAGATATAAGGAAAGCTGAAAGAGATCTTGTCAACTACACTAGGTCCGTCTGCCTGGGGATGATGTTTTTCACGCCGCCCTGTCCTTCTAGCTGGTATTCGTAGCCATTAGAAGCCGCTATTCTACGAGCCAACGCAAGCGATTCCGTCCTTTCCTGCTCTCCACTGCAAACTCGAGAAGCTGTACGAAACATGCTTTTGACAACAGCTCTTTTCATATGTGTGGGGTGCACCGAGCGGAAGTGCAGAAGGATGTTTTTGTTACTTGGTTGACGGTACCATTTTGTTATGTGCACACTTGAAGCGATATTAACTTGCACAATCAAAAATGGTAAACACTCTTCATTGGGCTTCTCCCTTGTGAGTTTGATGATAAAGACAGCTCGTTCAGAATCTTGAAACAACTGTCAACCTCTGCCCGAGTCAAGCAGATTATGAAATAGTCGCAATGTATCTGCAATATAGCAGCGGATGGCATTCTAGAACTGGCGCTTCAATTTCCCATGGAAGCTATTGCAAGTGCAGGAGCTAACCTTTGTCCCATGGTCAATTCTCTAATTTGCGCAAAGTATTAGGTTGTCCGGAAATTAATGCAGGTTTTGATTTCCAACCGCAATAAGTCATACATTGCTAATTTTTGCATAGGTTGCAAGGTACCGTTCGATAGAGCAAGGCAAGCTCTACAAGATGGCTATCTTGCTTTGGCAACAGCTCTAATCCACCATGAGTTTCGAGCCAAAAACTAAAAAGTTTCAACTGCCCGAAAAATTTAGAAAAATCGTAACTCAGTTCGTAAAAATCCTACAAAAAATCTAACTCGCTCACGTAAACACAATCCACATAAGGCATCTATATACGCCGTTGCCGTATTTTTTTCTCTGTTAGAAATCAAGAAAACGGAAATTTTCGTCCATTTTCTAAAGTGGTGCTGCGCCGTTCGCACATATGTAGTTGTATACTACAAACCTTTAGAAGTACAAACATAAATTTTCAGCTCTCTACAAGCTTTAGTTCTCGAAAAATATCGAATACAGTTTTTCCTAGTCATGTGGTCCAAGCTAAAATTCAAATTTCTCGCGAACTAAAGCTTGTAGAGAGCTGAAAATTTACGTTTGTACTTCTAAAGGTTTGTAGTATACAACTACATGTGTGCGAACGGCGCAGCACCACTTTAGCAAATGGACGAAAATTTCCGTTTTCTTGATTTCTAACAGAGAAAAAAATACGGCAACGGCGTATATAGATGCCTTATGTGGATAGTGTTTACGTGAGCGAGTTAGATTTTTTGTAGGATTTTTACGAACTGAGTTACGATTTTTCTCAATTTTTCGGGCAGTTGAAATTTTTTAGTTTTTGGCTCGAAACTCATGGTGGATTAAAGCTGTTGCCAAAGCAAGATAGCCATCTTGTAGAGCTTGCCTTGCTCTATCGAACGGTACCTTGCAACCTATGCAAAAATTAGAAATGTATGACTTATTGCAGTTGGAAATCAAAACCTGCATTAATTTCCGGACAACCTAATACCTTCCAGGCCACCTAAATATGTTGCATTGCAACACATTTAGCGACATGTCTTGAAGATGGGCCTCCGTTATCGCGATATTTAACCGACGAGGGATAGCCACGAATTCACCCCCTTTGTCACTAAAAGAAAGTCTTATTTGCCCCGAATTTACTAATTGTTGAACCTGTTCTATACCCTGCCTTTGCGCGGAGGTCAAATTCGAGTGCGTTCTATGCTGGCGAATGCGACTTGATACGAGCGAAGGCAAACCGCTACAATCTGTATCATTAACATCACGAGTCACCGTGATTGGAGATTTTTCGCTTCCTGACAATGCGCGTTCAGTTCTAGGGTTGGGTCCTAGTTTTGCACCTTCACAGCCCCTCTCCACTTGGATTCTGCGCAAAATCACGAGGGCACTTCACGAACTTCAAGATGGACTCCGCAGAAAGTCCAACCTAGAGAGTGTGGGCGGACCAAAGACCAGCTAACACATGTTTATCGAAACTGTTCCCACGAGCGTTCTTCAAACAGCAGAATGCGAACGCCAGCGCCGATATAATTTTCCACCTTTTTGCAGACGAGGTTTTCAGGATGATAAGTCGCATTCGCCAGCACAGAACGCACTCGAATTTGACCTCCGCGCAAAGGCAGGGCATAAAACAGGTTCAACAATTAGTAAATTCGGGGCAAATAAGACTTTCTTTTATGATCGGCTCCCAGATTCGTGTGGAGGTGTATTGCAGACTTTTCCTGATAACACATGTAAACTTGCTAAACCTCCACGTCATAGCATTGCTTTTCGTAATCTCTCGCTAGCAAAAACCGCCACGCGGTGAGTTGGCAAGACTCCACCTCCACACGAATCTGGGAGCCGATGATAGTGACAAAGGGGGTGAATTCGTGGCTATCCCTCGTCGGTTAGATATCGCGATAACGGAAGCCCATCTTCAAGGCATGTCGCTAAATATGTTGCAATGCAACATATTTAGGTGGTCTGGGAGGTACTTTGCGCAAATTAGAGGATTGACCATGGGACAAAGGTTAGCTCCTACACTTGCAATAGCTTCCATGGGAAATTGAAGCGCCAGTTCTAGAATGCCATCCGCTGCTATATTGCAGATACATTGCGACTGTTTCATAATCTGCTTGACTCGGGCAGAGGTTGACAGTTGTTTCAAGATTCTGAGCAGCTGTCTGCATCATCAAACTCACAAGGGAAAAGCCCAATGAAGAGTGTTTACCATTTTTGATTGTGCAAGTTAATATCGCTTCAACTGTGCACATAACAAAATGGTACCGTCAACCAAGTAACAAAAACATCCTTCTGCACTTCCGCTCGGTGCACCCCACACATATGAAAAGAGCTGTTGTCAAAAGCATGTTTCGTACAGCTTCTCGAGTTTGCAGTGGACAGCAGGAAAGGACGGAATCGCTTGCGTTAGCTCGTAAAATAGCGGCTTTAATGGCTACGAATACCATGCTAGAAGGACAGGGCGGCGTGAAAAACATCATCCCCAGGCAGATGGACCTAGTGTAGTTGACAAGATCTCTTTCAGCTTTCCTTATATCTCCGAAGTAATCACTGCGTTCTGCCGTTTGCGCAGCCTGCGGCAACACGCACATCGGTGAAACGGCGCGCGTCCTATGCGTTCGTATCAAAGAGCATTTGGAGGGTAGAGCTAGATCACGCACAACCACACCTCTAGGCACTCACAAGCTGCTGAAGCACGCGGGAGAAAACTTTGAAGTTTCAGTAAAGACCTCGGCGCATGAATCCATATCACTATCTATCAAATGTGTGGAAGCCTTTTGGATTCACGCAAAAAGTCCACAAATGAATCGCAAAGATGAGTGCCTCGCAATCACTTGTGACTCGCTCCTTACTTGGGTCACCTCTTTTGACCCAGAGGAGGGTACAAATAGCGTGGCGTATATGATCATTCAGTAGCGCTCCCTCAGGCACCTGTATGCTATCGGCGTTTTCAAAAAGGCAAGTGTCTGGTTTGGCGGTCTACACAGCGATCAGGCATTGTCTTAGACCTTTGCTTGTGGAGCTGCAGAGACATTCGATCGAATAGATTGCGATCGTTTTGTCCATTCAGACTCTGAAGAACGCGATCTGCTGAAACGTCAGCCAATAAATAGTTGTTATCAATCTCGAGTGCGGTTTGCAATCACAATATAGTGTGGACCCCGGCGAGGTTCCCATAGGTACTTCCGCAGCGCGCACGCAGCGCGCGCCCTTCTCACTGCCTCTTGCCTCACTCATGAGCAGTAGAGCATATTTATGCTCACAAAGGAGAAAAATGTAAAGTGGAAACCTCTAGGTTCCCTTCGAAAAAGACGTATGCAAGAATGAAACGCAGGCAACTTCCATGAATACCTCAAATTCAATCAATGATGCATATTCCGAACTTGCACCGATGGATAGGTTGTAATAACTATACGTAGAAAAATCGAAGAACAACAGCATTCTTAAAACGTTTCTCTTCGTAAAAGTAGAAACTAGAGTGGTCAAAGATTCCAAAAAAGTGGATATTTCAGTAAACAAATACCTATTGGCTTCTCGGAAGGCTCAATTTTGACTTGAGACACTGTGTACACCTTACACATCAAACCGAAAAAGACTCTCATTTTATACAAGAAGCTTCTAAAGGAATATTATCTTAACATCCAATCAAATCTCAATTTTCCAGAGAAAAAAAGGGAAAACACAAGACCACTACACAAGATTGAAGCTCTTAGAACTATTAGAGCACGTATAATGTCGTCACCGGTCATCGCGAATTGTTTATACCTAAAATAGAGAGGATATAGTACACCAAAAACAAAAAAAGAAGAGAAAGGAGGATTTCCATCAGAAACTAGGACAGGAGACGCGCTGAAGGCGTGCGTTGCGGGTGCGTCGCGCAGGTACCTATGGGAAGCTGGCCGGGGTCCACACTATAACAAGATCTACGTCATACCGAGATTCATGGAGAGTCGAACAACTCATATCGTAATGGTCATGCCATGGGCATGACCTGCTGTGACATAAGTATTTCGTCCAGACATATACATTACTTCGCCACGCCTGTATTCACCAGCATTCGACCACTGCACGAATGGGTGCATGTCGTCTGTTCAATAAAGCTCTACCAGCTTCCCTAATAATACCAGGAGCCACCATACTTCACTACAGGCGCCATCCATCCGCCTAAGGCTACAAGAAAGCCTATAGCACCACTAATGATGCATCGGCTAAATACTTCTGGACTGCACAAATTAGCTATTCTAATAGTGGGATCTAGCGCCCAAATTCCGCTGCCTCGCACTTAGCAACAGCCATTCTTCACCGCACTCAGCGACTAAATCGCCCCAATTTTCGCTCGAAGTAGCGAAGGATCAGAAGCAGCCGTATTTTTCAAAATCACTGCATTTTTGCTACCAAAAATGCCTCTGGCATTCTATAAGCAGACAATCTCATTTAACTTAAAAGCACTAGCAAACCTGCCCAAAAGATTTGACTTTTACAATTTTAAGCTCAAGTTCACTTGAGAAATTGATAGAGAGCTACAAAAGAAGTGTTTCGAATACTTAGATAGTCTCCTTTCTTGCCTGTCACAAGTTAAAGCAATGTCGACAATTTTGGACTCTATAGTCCACCAGTTTAAAGAAGCTTGATTTTCTATCCAAAACAGTCTAAAAGCAAGAGAAAAACAACTTTATACCAACTAGAAGAGCTTGAAAATAGCTTGATTTCACCAATTGCTTTCTGGTGCTGATATTTTAGCTATCGCTGTAGAATATTAGATAGTATATGTAAAAAAGCGAGGATTTTGCATCAAGTCAAGTAGTCAAAAAACAGCAATTCACTTCTTTCAACTATTTGCTACGAGATGCGGAAAGGGAAACGGATGCTCTAGCAATCATGATGGATTCCGCGACGATGGAAGAAGAAAACAACGGTAGTGAAAATTGCCTCAATAATCAATATTTTGAAGACTACACAACCGTGGCCCGCAGAGATGCCATGGATGGCAACGTGCCAGCAACAAAGGATAAACTAACTTCGCAAGCTATCATGACTGAAGAACTCTATCTAATGGATGCAATAGTGTAACCCGGAAGACACAGGATTGTAAAGCGACAACCACGAAGCAAAAAGACTCTAACTCATAGTCCTTACTCTGTATTCTCGTCGCTCAAAAATGGGAGTCGACTACATCATTATGATCTGCGATATTCTGCCTCGCCGCTTACTTGTTCACCATCTCATGCCAGCTGCTACGACTACATCAACCTGAACTCCGACCCCAGCTGCCTAACTCCTCGAGGAGTCCATTACAATACCCAGACAAATGCTATTGTTTCTGTATTCTTTCCACACTGTCATGTACGTTCATGTAATGCACATCGCTCTGTCCGTTCCTCCCGCTGGCTGAAGTGTGAGGAATTTGTCGACACTTTTTCACAACCGTGCCGTTACACCAGCCAAAGTACCCAGACGTTATGCCATAGCATGAATCTGCTGTGATATGAGTATTTTTTGGCTCAGATGTACGTAACATTACTCCGCCACGCTTGCATTCAGCAGCACTGCAGAATGGGTGCATGTCGTCTGTACAGTGAAGCTCTACTGGCTTACGTGTTCTAATAATATGCACAGGAGCAACCATACTTCACTTCAGGCGTCGCCCTTCCGCCAGAAAATCGAAACAGAACCTCAACGTTTCTTCTTTGGGAGAACGGCGCCTTTTAGACTAACAAATCTCATGTGTCGTCGTTTTGAGGTATCAAGAATGGAAGCAAAGAACGTAAACAGTGTAGATGGTTTGAGGATGGAATGTTTCTGCCTTATAAATTTATCGGAAATCGTCTGAAAAGCTCAAAATTTGGTTATACAGAGTTTTCGAGTTTTCCAACAGCAGTGATTGGGTAAGCGGTGCATACTGCGTATACCGTCCCCAGACGGTGATCTCTAAACCGCATTCCATATCTGCTATGACGCCATTCTGGAGGAGTTATAAACGATTTTTGCTGCAGTGGATAGTGGCTTGGGCTGCGGAGCTGGACGTCGTGGGTTTGATTCCTCTGGGATGCCACCCGTTTTGCATTTTTGTAAATTTTAGCAGGCAAGCTGCAAAACCTCGACATCGAATAAAAGTTGATTTTTACAATGTGAATTAAAATGTTTACATTTATTGGCGCTGAACCACCGTCTAACCTAAAAACACTCCTTTTTAGCCTTTTTTATAAAACACTTTGCTCAATTTTACATTGAAAAATTCCAAATTTAGAAAAAAAATCGGAAATTCAGAACTTCAAGCCAACTCCACCCATATAATGAACAAAGAACTGCTCACAGATTGGATTAAAACATGCCTATTTTCCGCGAAAAACTCTTCAAGCGTGCTTTTGTTAGTTGATTCATAGTCATCCATTAGGGACCACTCCACGATTGAAGCTGCTGTGCCGGGTGGTCAACAGATAAAGATCAAGAATATCCCCCGTGGAAGCACTGGTAGAATACAGCCATTACATATATTTTCCTTTCTACAATTCAAGTCGATGTACAAAAGATTCAGCTCCCGCGTTTTGCTCACAATATAGATTTTTGCTTGCACAGTAGGGATTCAATAATCAAATTAATATCCCTCATATACTCCCAATTTACTGCTCCTAGCTTTTTAATTTTTTCAAGAATTCCTGGTTCGCTGCCGGATATTGTGATGAACACTCCGGCCCTTTCGAAACCCCGTCGCAGTTTTGCTTCGCTCAAGATTTGATGGGAGCATGTAGTTTAGACGGCTGCGAAGACATTCTTTTTATTCGTTGTACGCCCTGTGAACGTGTTTTTTGTATTTGCACATTTTGTGCATTCATATCACGTGTGTTCATGAAGGCCTCTCAATATAAAATTGAGTAAAGTATTCAATGAAGGCTAAAAACGAGTGTTTTTACGTTTGACGGTGGTTCAGTGTTAATAAATGTAATTATTTTGCTTCACATTGTAAAAATCAACTTTTATTCGATGTCGAGGTTTTGCAACTTGCCTGCTAAAATCTACAAAGACGCAAAACGGGTGGCATCCCAGAGGAATCAAACCCACGACGTCCAGCTCCGCGTCCAAGCCACTATCCACTGCACCAAAAATCCTTTGCAACTCCTCCAGAATGGCGTCATAGCAGATATGGAATGCGGTTTAGAGATACGCAGTATACACCGCTTATCCAATCGTCACTGATTAAGTATCCTTTCCTTGTAAGGAGCATATAGCAAGACGTCTCACAATCGTTATGTGCAATTCGATAGATTGTCGTGGCAGTATTGAAACCGACTGTGGCTACGAAAACAGTTACCAAGAATGAGTTCTCATGATGGCAAAACATTATCGTGCGTTCCTTAAGTTTGAGCCTAATTAATTATGGTATGGCGCACATGAAAATTGTTATTGGTTTATAACAACCGAAAAAACTGTGAGAAGTCTTGTCAAGATCAATGTTATGATGGTTTTTTTCGACGTCAGCAGATGAGGGCTGTATTGCCAAAAAGGATCCGAAGAGTAGGGAGAAGCTCAGCTTCCCTTTTACATGATTATACAGATTGTTTATCAACAAAGTTTAGCCAAATAATAGGTAGTTTAGTTAGCACGGAAGCAATTCTCACAAAATAAAATAATCAAAACAAAGACTTTTTTGCAAGCCCTTAATTTCAGTCTTTCCCAAACCGAACTTGTTTACGGAAATGTGATGCGAAATTATAAATTACCCATTTTGCTTTCATACAGCTTGTACTGTTAGTACATCTCAATTACAGCAGCGGTTTCATAACTAATAGGTAATGGACTGGACAATCAGTAAACTTAGCCTGTGCTTAATATCCTTTCCTTTTGAAGTAACCTTTTCTGCTTTTTGAGAAGTGCAATTCATGGTTTAGGAGCGTCGCTCATTGCGGATGACGGAGGATGACGGAATCTGCTGTTGTCGCTTTATTGCTGTTTGAAGCTTCTACAGCTTGCACATGAAAAAATCGACTGTAATCCAGTACTATTCAAGTATATCTTCACACAAATAAGCTTTGGCAAGTTGCTTACCAAATGCGCAATCGTTCGGAGATATACAGGGTGGCCGGTAAGTATGGGCGTTACAACATGTAATATATCTTCTTTCTGAAATATCCTATCATGGCGGCCAATATGCGTATAGCTTCTGAACAGCCTCTATATTAAGATAAATGAAAATCAAGCGAACTGAAGCCTTCTGGTGCAAACGGGACTCCTGAGTCTACATTCTCTTGAGAGGCGCTGCGGCGCGTTCAGTTAACACCATATTTGTATTACTGTATCTTGTCTTGGAGAGGAGAATTTTCTGCTGTTACAGCACTTTGTTATTCCTCGGACTGTACTCTACGTAACCTCAGGTCTTAGAAACTATTCAATTAATATTCGGGTTATTTCAACCGATTCGCAATGGGTACATTCTTCAAGTAGTATTTTTGACGCATCGACTTCAAGGTCAGCTGCTGAAGTCTGTATGCATGTGCAGGAACCCAGTCTTGCAGGATTAACACATTAAGATGCCTCTGTTTTTGGCATACAAAAATAATCTTACAGAATTTTGTCTGCTATGAAAAATCACTAAACGAAAAATGTGACGCCCATACTTTTCGGCCACCCTGTATTTAATGACATCATTAGACGTAACAGTATTTCAGCCCTTTCAAATTCAGGACATAGTGTTGCTAAATTGGTGACATCAGACATGGCTTTACAATGGATTTATTGGGTACACCTATGCGCCACAGCACTTACAGTACCGCTGTACTCGCTAATTCTTGTGGCGATCTTACTAAAGAAAGGACTAACACAGTTTGACGCTCTTCTCATATCGCAGGCAAGCCCCAGATAGTATCTTATTATTATAAGAGTAGTAGCAGCGTCTGAATTGTCTGATTGTTGACAAAATACAGTCTAACAAGGGAAGAATACTTGGTGACTGTGGCCTTTTGCAATGAGATGTAAACCCTTAGATGCGCTTTGAAACGGTGATTCCAAATTTATGTTCACTATCTGCTGTGCGACTCTCTGGACAAAATTATGGACTTTTTTCCATACCGATTTTACGAGAATTAGGCAGTCAGAATCGTCAGTATCCAGGATTTTTAGACTGTGATGTATCGGAGACAATTTTCCTGAGCTTAACGTAAAACTTTACTTTATTTGGAAGCTCTTTTGTAGTGCGTAAGCGAAATTCTAACGATATTGGTGAATCCTGCATCAAAAACAGTGCAAATTTTCGTGGCAAGAAATGTTCATAACTTCATTCAGAAGAGTGCACAGCAGATACCGAAAACAGATTTGGAATCAGCGCTCCAAGATACAATGGTGATGATGGTGGTGGTGGTGATGGTGTACGTTAATGGTGTACGTTTCACTTTAAATGGCTACGGTCACCAAGTATTCTTCCCTTGTAAGCAAAGAGTGAGAAGCAGTCTAGTTACTTTGAGGCAAGAAGTCATCATCGATTTCGATAAAATCAAGGGCTATGTGTTCATCGAATAGTGATATCCTATATATAAAGACGAATGTCTGTTTGTATGTAACTATGTGTGTCTATATGTGTGTACGTATGTGCGAAATAGAAATTATTTCTGGACCGACTCAGACCAGGGCCTGGCACAGATCGTCTGGAAGCAGGCTGGAAATCGTTTTTAGAGCAAAAAGCAAAGGAGATGTCGTTTTTGACGAATTGGTGCCGAACATCAAGAATAAGCGCCATTTAGTCAAACACAAGCTTTTCGGACGGTTATCGCACGATTGACATGCTCCGTCGTGTATGGCGGAAAGTGCGCGCGATTTGAAAGCAAGGCTAAAATAAACAACCCGCTTGTTTACAGCGCACACAGAATCATATGACACTAAAATTGGACTGTATGCATAGAAAATTATTTGACGAAGAATTATGTAAAAAGTTTTGAAAACTTACGTGAAGGAATACCTTTTCCAAATTTAGATCGTCTCCAGACGGCCACCAGACGGTCTGAGATCGTCTGGAGCATATACTTTCGTCACATCACATAAGTTTTAGATTTTTCTATCAAAGACGGCTTTCTCGGTCAAAAGTCTGTCCCTGAACATGAAGACGTTTTCATATCATTGCCTTTCCTTTGTTTTCTACCTTAATTTCTTCATGAATCGCTTTGTTAAATATCGCGCTCCCATGCCAAACCCTTGTGCATGCGTAGTATTCAGCTTCAATCTGATTTTCACACTTACTCCACGTTTTTTGTTTCAGATTGGTAAACCTCTTTCGTTTTCACTTTCTCCTAAGTAGGTAGATCAAAGGGGACTTCGTAAAATTTCTGAAAGTCAGGGGAGGGCTTTTTTTTTTTAAACCCTATAAACCGACTCGTGCCGGGCCCTGACTCAGACAATCGCCGGGGCAGGCGGCCATGCGAATTTTGAGCAAGAGAACACCGGAAAAATAGTTCGGTAATTTCTTGCGATCCGCTTGCAGAAATCTGGAATTTGACTAATTTTTGAACGAATGCTAGGAGAACTATCGCGGTTTTCCTATAGATTGCGGCGCATTGGCCGCATTCTTGCGGTCTTTCCGCGAGAATAAGGATTGTTGGGGCCGTACGGTCCTTTGTGGAGGACTGCACTGCCCAGGTGCCTTCCATTGGAAGAAGGTACCCCAAACCTGCCGCATAAAGTCTCACCTTTTTTCGGCGTAAAAAGAGTCCGAGCGCTTGCTGAAGGAAATTATTTGCCGAGCGCTTGCAAAAAATGCTGTACAGCTGCCGGCTGGCAGAATATGCGACTGTAAAAGAAGTGCCGCCCTCTGAAGGTTTGCCCACAACCCAAAATTCTGCTGACCGCCTGCAGAAAAGCGCGAGTTTGCGGACCGCCTGCACCCGGCGATTATCTGAGGATTTGGACCAAATGTGACACACATACAATACCACTCTCAGAATGTGCAAAATTCCCGTGAATGTCACGGAATTCCGGGATATTTCCAGGAGATGCGAGTCTCGTAATCAGCAAGCCAGATAACCTTTATAAGCAAATTTCTAAGAAGTTTGGGCTTTTTGATTTTTCTCGTTTTACGCTCCGGAGCCTGCCGATGGGTTCCTAAAATGTGGATGATGTAAAGAAACTTTGCTTATAGAGGTTTTCGAACATGCACTTTACGGTAATAGCGTCTTCGAAGAAGACAGGGCCTTTTTGCAGTCATGAAAGTTGGTAACTTTGCCTGTACTTTTCGCGGATCTGTAAGAAGACCTGCCTGTTTGCTTCTATATGTCAAAGTTAGTAGGCACTGTGCATAACAAACTCCACTCTATGAAAATCGCCGAGTTACGAGCCCACGAAAACACATCGTCATGAATTTTGCCTAAAATGTAAAGATCGCATACTTCGTCGAAATTCCACCGTGAGACGTTGTATGACATTCTGACTGCAAATATTATTTTCACTTCGCCCAAGGGATCCTAATGTATTTCATATGGTGGTTGCGTGTTCTTCAGCTGCTTAAATGACTATCAAAGCAGCTTCGAGCTAGAGCTCAGATTTACCACCAAATCCAACACTATGATCCATGCGATGTGAACAGATTTGATCAGTATGTTATACGGCCACCGTTAAAATTTCGACGAAGTATGCGATTTCTACTATTGGGCAAAATTCATGAGGACGTGTTTTGATAAGCTCGTAATTCGGCAATTTTTATTCACTGAAGCCTGAGTTTTGCACAGTACCTACTAACTTTGACATATAAAAGCAAACAGGCAGGTCTTCTTACATATCCGCGAAAAGTACAGGCAAAGTTATCAGCTTTCATGACTCATTTACAGTTACCTCACAATGTCTCTGCAAAAAGGCCCGGTCTTCCTCGAAGACCGCTATTTCCGTAAACAGCATGTGCGGAAATCTCTATAAGCAAAGTTTCTTTTCAATCCAAAATCATCCACATTTTAGGAATCCATCGGCAGGCTCCGGAGCGTAAAACGAGAAAAAATCAAAAAGCCTAAACTTTTTAGAAACTTGCTCATAGAGATTACCTGACCTGCTGATTACGAGACTCACATCTGCTTAGCAAGATAGCTTCGTATTTTAGAGTTACGTTGGGAAAAATTCAGAACGACATGATTTTTCCAGAATTCACCAGCCCTTCTAACTTCTTTGGAAAGAAGTCTGCGGATACTTTTTGGCAATCCATAATCTACAGAAGAGGTACTATAGAATCGTTCTTACTAGATAGAGTCTACTAAGGGCAATGCGCGCTACTCACCTTTGCGAAGAGATGTCCGCAGAAAGATTCAGGATTACTGAAGTAAGAATATCAAGGGCATGCTGTGTACCGAAAGATTCGTCTTGACAGGCTGAACACAATGCTGTTTCGGATTCAGAATATATACATTCCGAAGGAAGTTGTGGCATTGCGTAATTTGCGTGATTCGCGTGGATTCCGCGAAAATCCTGTAATGTCGCGGAATTCCCGGAATGCGAAATTCTGAGAATGTCGAGAACGTTCGCGGAATTCCCGGAATGCGAAATTCTGAGAATGTCGAGAACGTTCGCGGGATTCCCGGAATTCCGCGACATTCACAGAAATTTTGCACATTCTAAGAGTGGAATTGTATGCTTCGGGAGATTTCAAGCTAAAGGGCTGGGAATTGGCATAGGAGCATATGTGAGCATGCTGATTACGAAAATTACAAATATTTGTAAATATTATTACCTTTCATCGATTTTATTGATTTTTTGCAAAGTTTAACCTACAGGGCTGGGAGTTAGCACAGGGTGTAATCGAGCATCTGATCAAACAAAACGCGGATAGGGAATTGGCACGTAGAAGTGGGCACAGAGATAGAGATGGGGCCTTTATCACAGCTCGTAATCAGCATGCTCGATTACCCCCCTGTGCCAAATCCCAGCCCCGTAGCTCAAACTTTGCAAAAAATCGATAAAATCAACATCGATCGATGACGAAAAGTAGCCTATGACACCCGCCGGGGCCCGTAGCGTATGTGCGCCAAATTTGGTCCGGATCGGTTCAGAAATGGAATTTTCTACTCGGAACATACGTACAGACAGACATACAGACATACAGACAGACATACAAACAGACATTCAGCTTTATATACCCTAAAATCCGGCATATAAGAACGGACTTATCTGCAGTTTTGGCAGGAAAATCGATGGAAAAACGCCGCAAAAGGTCTCACAGATAAGTCCGCCTAAATCCTCTCGCAGATACGTCCGTCTGTCCTGAGCATGAGCAAGCGCGACCTAGGAGCACAAACGCGCGCGACCGCCCCCGTAGCTTGCCGGTGTAGATTTAAACAAGGCGCGAAATCGCCTGAAAGGAAGAGCCAAAGTATTCGACAAGCCGTGCAGACTAGTTGCTGACAGTTTCGCCGAGGATTTGTCGTCATATACGCTGGATAGGTGAGTTCTTTTCTTAGATATAACATTTCTTGTGTGTTGGAATTGATGACGCGATAGTGAGGTAGGATTTTACCCCATTTTCAGGAATATTAGGCAGGGGAGGTTTATGATATAGGCTAACTACAGTACATGCATCTCCTACAAAGCTTTTTTAGAACGCTGATCGTCGCGCATACTCTGTTCCAAGCAGTAAGTGACGAAGTACAAAGACACAAACGGTTCGTAGTTTTGCAAAACGCTACAGAGAAGTTGTTCTGGATATCACATGTTTCAGCGATTGGAATCAAGCCGTGAACTCCCCTAAAAGAGACCGCCAAAGGATTCGACAAGTCGTGCAGTCTAATTGCTGACAGTTTCGTCGCGGATTGGTCATCACATACGCTGGTGGGTTCTTTTCCTATATAAGACAGTGCTTGTACACATGGAATTTTTCTGTCCGAAAAATCATAATAGGTTTTCTCATTATATCATTGCAATCATCTCATCTTATCATTCATCTTATCGTTTTGGAAGCTACAATGTTTTTAATACATCTCTCGAACCCGTACAGGCTACAACCCTTGAACCCGACTCCTATACTTTTTGCTTCCTCCATTGTTTTCATGTTCTGAACGTAGTCTCTGTTGACCCATGCCATACGGCTTTTGTCAAATGCTTTCTTGAACGGAAGAGTGACAGCCTGAGAATGCTTAACCTTAGCAAAGCATTAGGCTTCCTTGTTCTTTTTCTCATCTGTTGTTTCATTAAGCCTGTACATCCAAGACAAAAGATAGTGTAGTCAAATTTGACGCCGCCTGCTTTTTCTTGTAAAAGAGTAAACCTTTCGATGATCAGCACAAATTTATAGGACTCCGCGTGATTCCAGTAAGCAATGACCGCTAACTCAGCGAAGTTCGCAATCACGCAGAGCCCTATATTTCCAACATACTCTCACACGCTGTGACTCAAGCTGTTCAGGTATCTCGGATCTCAATGGCTCCCAGAAGGAAGTCCTACACGTCGCTTTTTAAGCTTAACGTGGTGGAATATGCCCTGCAACATGGAACATTGGCTGCCGCTGTTCGCTACGAAGTCTCTGATCGTCTGGTTAGAAGATGGAAGGCCGATAAAGAAAATTTAGAGGATAGGCCACTGAGGCAACGTGCCAACCGCTATGGGAAGCCAAAAGTGGAGGAAGTCGAAGAAGCTTTCCATGAATGGATTGTGCGAGAAGGAAGCCGAACACTTCTTGTCAAGAACATTCGCGAGAAGGCATTGCAGTTAGCGCGGGAATTTGGCCACCAGGACTTCAAGGCATCGCCGATGTGGTGCAGACGCTTCATGAAGAGAAAGAACCTATCTCTGAGGCGAAGAACCAGTGTCGGTCAAGCACTTCCGGAGGATTGCGAGGACATCTGCGCGGACTTCAGGAGATTCGTACTAAGGGAATCGCTTCACATCTCCCCCCACAATCTTGGGAATGTCGATGAAGTCCCAGTGCCCTTCGATATGGTTTATTCAAAGACCGTGGATCAAGTGGAAGACTCAACAGGACATGAAAAGTCGAATTTTAGCGTCGTCCTCTCTGCGACGGCCGCTGGAGAGAAATTAAGACCGATGATAATATTCAAGAAAAAGAGGGTTCCAAAGGATAACTTCCCTCCTGAAGTGATTGTGCGTGCCAACGAAAGAGGCTGGATGAATCACGAACTGATGAAGACATGGCTCCTCGAGGTGTGGAACAAAAGGAAACGCTATGTCAACGATCCCTCCCAGTCTGCTGATATTGGATTCTGCAAGGTATCGTTTCGTATTTTACCATTTTTGAGCTTATCTTGCTTTTTTAAGGTGCCATCTCACAGAAGACGTCCGAGAGCTTTTCAAGGAGCACTCAAAGATCGCGGTCGTTCCAGGCGGAATGACCAAATATCTAAAGCCTCTCGACGTCGGCATCAGCAAGCCCTTCAAAGACAATCTGAGGGCGGGATGGGAGCGATGGATGGCCGATTCAGCACGAGACACAACAGGCGGCGCCAGGAAAAGGATGACCTACGGCGAAGTAGCAGCACTAGTCTACGAGAGTTTCAATGCGATTACTGAAGAGACCATTGCGAACAGTTTTACCAGGGCTCTCGATGACGAATCAATGATCAACGCCATGAAAGAGGAATTCGACGCTTTGGTTGTTGCTGATGATAGCGCTGATGATGATCGTTCTTTTGATTTTGATGATGATGAACATGGAATGCTACCTGAATAAAGATCTGTTGCTTCGGTTCATTCTGAGACCAAAAAAGGCAGCGCAATTGCGCATCCTTCTTGTTTTCATGTGAAAAAATAAGGCGGACTTATCCGCGGGGCTTAACGGCGCGCGAGGCGCGCGAGGCTGTCACGAAAGCGGACTTAACTGAGAGCTCTTTTGCGGTCTTATCGGCGAGGCGGTCTTTACTGCGAGGCGATCTTATATGCCGGATTTTGGGGTATTTTTTAGGGTGCGGCTGACATATTGTCACTTCTTATATGCGATTTTTTCGAAAGTTTCCGTAGATTTGGGATCGCTAGTAACTGGATGTGGGAGAATCGTTATATCTTGTCCAATGCTATTGTTTTGTTTTCTTATTACAACGTCAACCTCAGATGTTTTGGCATAACCATGTTTTCCGTACATAGATTTATAACAATATGTCGAGGAGGCACAAGGATCGAGACGGTAAGCAACTACAGAGTTGTCTCACGAGTTTCGTCTAAATGATATTCATTCCAGTAGCTCCCATATTCTTACTTCCCTATTGAACTCTGGGGTAATTTGAATAGAGCGAAAACTTAACAGAGTGGTGGCTAGAAATTCACAAATTCGTTTCACATCGAGTTTGAGTCCGAAATCTAAAAACTTCAAAAAGCGCAAACGAAAAATTCAGAAGTCTGCCTAATTTCTAGGAACCCTTACCTTGTTTACGCATATACAGTCTTCATCTAACATTCGCCCAATTGCTGTATCTTTTTTCCGCTCTAGAAACTGGAAAAAGAAACTTGACATGTATATATGAAAGCATTGCGCTGTTCCCACATAGATAATTATATAACATGAGCCTCTGAAAGCTTGATTACGATTTTTAGCCTCTAAAAGCGGAGAAAAAGTGACATTTTCCTACTTTCAAGCCCACTTTCTCAATTTTTAGCCATTGAAAAACTGCAAGTGCGCCTGTGAATGTCAAAAGAATGCATATGAGTGAAGAAGTTAGAGGTTTTTAGAAGCTGTTTAGACTGGTTTCTGATATTTTTTCGAAATCTTGGGCATACAGAAACTTTTGAATTTTGAGTTCAAACTCAAAGTGGAATAAAATTTGTCCTATTTTGGCACCGCCTTGTAGAGCATGCTTTGCTCTATCAAAAACACATCGAGGGTCCTTTGAGAACCAAGAAAATTGGGAGCTAGTAAAAAGTGAGAACGGGCTGATTCTTGGGACCAATATAATGCATTTCGAACACTATAAGCAAATGATATAAACATTTTCGATTTTTGAAGCTTTCCTGTTGCCTCACCCTTTCCAGCCACTCTCATTCGGTCACTTATTGTTCATTCTACTACTCATAACTTTTTACTTTAGCTTTTTTTTCAGTTTGTGAAAATAATCCCTTGGTACGTCTTAGTATGTGCGCACTGGAGTGTCCCTTTCATTGCTGTGGCACCCTCTATGGCGTTTCTCAATGTAACCCTCGGAGATAATCTGGAGCTGCTCATAGACCAAACAAACCTTGAGGTACCAATATCGTTTTATCTTGATTATCAGCACTCATGTCCAATGTCCTGAAAGAACTTCCCCACCATTTAACAGAATTGAGTTGTTTTTCTTCCTTCAAAGGCGTTCCCAGCTCTCGATAGACGGAATCCAAACTTTTCCGTCGCCTGAATCGCTGATACATTTTTGAGCCTCAAATAGCTCTAAACTCTCACTTCCAATCTCCTCTTCGCTTGACAAAAGTTTGTTGATTACTTTACTTGCATTGCTTTGAGCGCGATGCGATATGTGGTCTGCCTCCATCGGCGTTGCGGAGACTTTGTAGAGGGAATCCGATTATGGTTCAAGGGGCAAACTCACAACAGCCGTTTTGAACTTAGTGGGTACGAGCTGGCAAACCCGACTCCGCTCGGCACTGTCAATAATGTATTCGAATCAGCATGTTCACGTACCCCCTCCCCACCCTGCACAACCTGCGCAACCTGCACACCCTGCACAACCTGCACAGCCTGCACAACCTGCACACCCTGCACACCCTGCACAACATGCACACCGTTCACACCCTGCACACCCTGCACACCCTGCGCAACCTGCACACCCTACACAACCTGCACACCCTGCACACCCTGCATACCCTGCACAATCTGCATAACCTGTACAAACACACAAACGTACTCACGGATTTTCTGCTTTATATGCGTGACCGCCAAAAAGTTGCGGACAAGCCGCCTTTCTTTTTTCATCGCTCATTTTCGGATGGAAAACGAAGATGAAAAAACGATTGGATAGCATGTGGTGATAGAGCTCATCAAGAGCTACAACCCACACAATACGCTTTCTGGAAAACATGTATCATAAAAGTTTTAAAAATCTTTTCCTAGAAAAAGTCCGAAAATGGCCGCGTCACAATGTTGCGGACAATAATTCATCGAACGCGAAAATTTTGCTTTAGGTCTTTGTTTTGAGCAACAACAGAATTTTTTCGGACAAGTAAACATACTATGTCATAGAGCTCATCGAGGACAATCTTCGGGTAATGGCTCCTTCCAAAAAACCCAAGCTTGAATGTGTTTTGCTTTTTTTCAAAAAATAATTTTCAATTCCCTTCTTCAAGCCAAATTTCCCTAACATGGAAACCTATTCAAGGCATTCCAATAAGGAACTTTGCTATTCGGATAAAATGAATGCCCTTTGCCATCCTCTATGCATCGGACGTGTGCAGGTGTGTTTCTTTGCTGCAAATGGCTCTTGACAGTGCGTGCACATGACCCCACCTGCACCTCACCGCTGACTTGCACCGGTTTGCAGGCTTGTATCTCGGCCGAAAGTCATTCCATCTGCAAGTAGGCTCATTCAAAAGAGCGTGACTTCCTGGACACGAAGGTATGGGTAGGGTATGTGAAAGTAGTTGG
This sequence comes from Cylicocyclus nassatus, assembly GCA_958299035.1. NCBI lineage: Eukaryota > Metazoa > Nematoda > Chromadorea > Rhabditida > Strongylidae > Cylicocyclus > Cylicocyclus nassatus. Next base: position 61,950,521 of record CATQJL010000305.1, read on the forward strand.
GTATGTGAAACAGCGGAGATTTGGCGGATAGGGTGACAAAGCGCGGTCTTAGAGGTTGATGGAGTGAAGGTCTTATCAGCACCAGAACAACTTTAGAGCTCCGAAATGGATCTATTACAAGAAAACTGACGGTTTTGAACTTCTAGGATGGAACTGGTGGCGAAAGATGCTTTGCTCAACTTTAGCTGAAAAATTCTTGGCCTACCACTGAAGCCGCTCTTTATCACCCCAACCGCCAAATCTCCGCTATTTCACATACCCAACTCTTTTGCATACTTTCGTGTCCAGGAAGTCACGCCCTTTCGAATGAGCCTACTTGCAGATGGAGTGACTGTCGGGCGAGATACAAGCCTGCAAAGCGGTGCAAGTCAGCGGTGAGGTGCAGGTGGGGTCATGTGCACGCACTGTCAAGAGCCATTTCCAGCAAAGAAACACACCTGCACAAGTCCGATGCATAGAGGATGGCAAAGGGCATCCATTTTGTCCGAATAGCCTTGCTGGAATGCTTTGAATAGGTTTTCATTTTCGGACTTTTTTTAGGAAAAGATTTTTGAAACTTTTATAATACATGTTTTCCAGAAAGCGCAATGTGTGGGTTGTAGCTCTTGATGAGCTCTATCACCACACGCAATCCAATCATTTTTCATCTTCGTTTTCCATCCGAAAATGAGCGATGAAAAAAGGAAGGCGGCTTGTCCGCAACTTTGTGGCGGTCACTGTATATAGAGATAGTTGATTATTCAAGCACCAGAATGAAATAGCAATTGCCTTTGAAAAGGCTACAGAAACCAAAGTTTAGGACGAAATCAGTTGTCCAAAAAGTGCTAAGAGGTGCTGAAATAGATTGTGATTTCTCGACCTTCCGCGTACATGTAGTATTAGCGACTTTTGAATCTCGTTATCAAATAAGCCTGTATATCTCTACATTAGACTATGTTATGCTTCGAATTTTGATATGTTACTTGAGGAGCTGGCATCATGAAGAAACGGAGTAGAAGCTTGATTGCCTTTGATGACTTATAAAATGCAGGCTACCTTTAATAGTAACGTGCTTGTGCGATTGCAATCGCTTTTATAAAAGATATTTGGCTCACTTGCAGCTTATCATTCTGACGACACTTGTATATTCCACGATTGAAGCGTTCATCTCCGCCGTATGCTACACATTTCTAGTCCGTTACATCTGGCGATGTGCACCTTGGTAAACCTAAAAAATCATCTTTCCCAGTGACATAACTCGGACTGCACATCACAGTGGTTATGTTCAGGCGGAAGCGGCAAGCCATTCGTCTCGCCTTCCAATGCAGTGCTCTAGTGTTTGCTCTTCTTCTAGTCTCTACTTCGCATATAGCTTCTCATATCCTCCCTTGGGTATGTTTTATTCTTCCTTTACAAGACATGAAACATTTTATTTTCTATTAGAGGAATGTCGTACCGCTACTCAGGCAAATATATCTGCTAGTCGATATTACTCTATCATGTATACATCCATGGGCATATTTCGCTTTCAACAATGAAGTGAGAGCCAGAGTAGTGAAGATAGCAAGATGCAAAAAAGTCAATCAGGTTACGACAACTCCAAACATACAGGTTATTCCATTGTAGAGAGGAAGCCGAAAGTGTTGAAAGAGCGTCATCTGGTAGAGGCAAATAAAGCTTGCCATGTTGCTTTCTTACTTGTTTACATGATCTAGTACCAACAGAAATTGCAAACGAAAATACTTTGGATTTGCTCTGAACATCGATGAATGATGATTAAACATTATACAGCATTGATAGACCTCAGTATTCAAGCAAGAGTCTTTTGAGTAGTTCGAAATCAACAATCGGAAATGGCTCGAAAGAGAGGCTGGAACCGAATTAGATCAAATGCACTATGTCTAAGTCCCTAGTTACTCTTGCGTTGACTAGAAGTTCTAGTCAGTTGAATAATAAACAAGGTTGTTTTGCAGATGGTACGCCCACATCTGAAAGTCTGCATAAAGAGGTTAGAGAGAGAAGGAGGGAGGGCGTAGTCAGAATGAAGAAAAAGGGTGTTCAAGAAAATACAGCACATTAAAGGCAGTGTCCGGATAAGGTGCGGGTTGGGATTTCAGTGCCATGCGAAAGTGCCCCCCCCCCTCAGACACAGCATCGCGCAAGTAAGAGGTCGTAACGTACGACCTAAAGCAAGGAACGATCAGGAAGTGGGGAAACTTAAGCCCTGGGGGGGGGGGGGGAGGTGGTGCTCCGACCTTTCGAATTCCTCCTATGCGGCAGAGTACAGTCTGCTCCATTCGAAATCAGGCCGAACTGTCGGCGTAAATTTGCGCGCTCGCAGCGCTAGCGGTCTGCGCTGCGTACGCGAGCTATCGGAGACAGCAAAAGGATGAAGAGAGAGCAGAGAAGCAGGCCGTTGGTGTGACCTCGAAACCCTAGCGACGCGGACTCCTGCCATGCCAATTTTGGCCTGGTTAGAATTGGGGCAGAGTATACGCATGCCGCCACAATCAACGTAGAACGCCCATAATCGGCCGCGGAACTGGTGGGGAAACTGAGTTGCGCCCCAGTGCAAATCGATTGTAGCACGTTTTTTTTCTCAATTCGCGCACATAGTAATCAGAGTATGATGTTTCCGATAGAACATCGTCTTTGCTTTTACCCCATATAAGATCCCTAGTAATATCTTAGTTATTGACTACAGTATACGCTAGAAGTTTCGTAACAAGTTTACAGCTTGCTGAGCTCGAGTGAATCATGACACTTTGTATTTTTGACTTTGTGTGCTGGTGATAAAGTGGGAAGTTCTTGTGGAGTTAGCTACTTCTCTACATAACTTTTACGGGTAAAAGCACAGTCTAAGGCAAAAGGCATGAGAGCGCTGAGAAGAGCCAGTGCTTGTACGTGAGTCAAAAAACCGCTGCAATTCGTGAACCGAGCCTGGTATATGGCTTTAAACATCCAGTCCTAGTTCAGCATCAGTCCCAAGTTGATCCGAGAAATCAAGATGGAATAGATTGCTGTAAAAATAAGGTTTTGGGAAGTTTTATCTTGCAAATATCTATATGGTGTAACTTTAAAGATGCCCGCCGGGCTCAAAAAAACTTTTGAAGAATATGCTCATCGAGTACAGATTGACATCCTTGAATACAGCGAGCACCTAGCACAGAATCGAACATAATCATATAGGAATTTGACCAGACTATCATCTCCGAACATCTTTTCGAGAGTTATATGTGTTGGCACGTTTCGACTTTTCTGATAGCTAGTCAGTCATTTCAAGATAAGATAGCTAACTGAGCAAGGATCCCCATCAGAACTTTTCCACACTGGAGATTTATGAATCATCAAATCTGCTGTGTGGCTAGTGCCAGCGCATGCTGTTGCTTAAGACATTATAGATAGGACCCTTAGGTCAAAAAAGTTCGTCTTCTGCGTTGCAAACTGGACCGGTCACCGTCATACAATGGTCATGACGTTTGCAGCTGATGCTTGCCTACTACAGATTCTAAGTCATGACCCTGATGACAACTGCGTATCTTAGCAACATCGAGCACGTCGGTACTGCAGGCCAGTGACACCTGTAGTACTGGCGTGCTCAATTTATTTGCTAAGATTGCCCTTGAGGATTTCACTCCGAATTTTAAAGAAAATGTGGAAAAAAGTACGTTGTTAGATACACCATTCCTATGTTATAAAATTTTGATAGTGGCAACTGCCATTGACCATAAAATGGTAATGTGTCAGATGTATGGTTAAAGAAACTATCTGAAAACATGATGTAAGCCTCACTACACCGAAGATTCTACGACGCTACAGCACAACCGTCTTTTTTGAGGAGGAGGTGATCCATATCCGACCTCATGCAACTTAAAGCAATGCCATATCAGGCTGCGACGAACGCAGCAATTCTGCTTTTATGATCTCTGAAGAGTGAACAAGATTGTTGGAGTGCATAACAGTCAACAATACAGTCGAAGCTATTGACCATAGAAAATGATAAAAAACAAGCTGAAGTCGCGCTACAATGTGCACATTCCGAGGTGATTAGTTAATCATCAACCTCATTGTGCTGTATTGTTGCCACACAACAATACAGACAATGAGGAAAGTTACTATGAAGGACTGCTAAGTCTAGATACTCCCGAAGGATAACATGCTCCAATCGATTAACGCTGGGGCGCAACTCGGTCTCCCCACCAGTTCCGCGGCCGATTATGGGCGTTCTCAAACGTAGGGTCCCGCAGCGACTCTGCATCTCAGCCTTGGGGGAGGGGCCGTCGAATTTCAAATTCTAAGGCTTCGGAAATGCATGGGTCTCGCCATTTTCGCGCCTTCTAATGTGGATTTTCAAGGTCAGCGATGCGGATAACCCTCGGTAAGTGGATTTTCTAAAAATCGAGTTTTTGCCCGAACACTGTCTTTAAAGGCAGCGTCCAGGCAGATCTGCACCTATGGGGATTTTATGTTAAAAGCACTTTTGGGGTTCTAACTGAGGCACTGCTCAAGCAGCAGCGCAGGTAGTGCTCTAACGGCTGAGATATTCCCCTCGAAACTGGACTCCGCGATCGTATTCGCATGGATTCATGGCAGTTTCGCGCCAGGGCACACGCTTTGCGTCATGAATCCATGCGAAATACGATCGCGGGGTCCAGTTTCGAGGAGAATATCTCAGCTGATAGAGCACTACCTGAGCTGCCGATTGGGCAGTGGCTTAGTTAGGGCCTCAAAATCACTATCCACGTGAGATCCTCATGTGCCCAGGCTTGCCTGGACGCTGCCTTCAAAGGCACCGTCCACTCAAAACGTTGTCAGTGAGATTTTGCCTAACACTAGCAAACGTTCCAACTGTATACTTGCCCAACTAGCGCTGCCATAAGTTCCTTTCCAAGCGAGAAAATCGTTTCAAAAATCGCTTTGGATGACGGATTCGCAAGTTGACTCCTCCCCTTTGAGTGAGTTTGACGTACGTCCTTCCTGTCTGAGCTCACCTAACCAATCATCGTTCCGCACAACTCTCAGCGGGTTTGCGAAACGGGGTTTGCCAGAGTTTTCGCGGATTCTGGACCTGATATTTCGGAATCAAGGACATGAGAAGGCCCCTGGACAAAAAACATGGAAGACGAGAATCTGGATGGACGCACCGTCCATCTTTAAGGCAGCATGCATGACGACGACTGTTTCGAAACGTAAGGTCGAATAAACGATACCACCGCACCAACCTGAGTTTGGCATATTGACATGCGAAACTACTACACATTTGTTAGTTCTATGGCCTTAGGATCGCATGCACTAACATCCCGTGGGGAGAGATTGCAATTTAGGGCCGCATGCACTAACATGGCCGCGGGGAGGGGATCGCAGCTCAAAAGAAAGCTTCATATTTTGAAGTTCCGGGTATCTGGATTTCACGCTGTTTACCTGTCCGTAAGTACTCCTAGTATCCTTCACTATGAACATGTTGAAGAGGAACGAGAAGCTGTACAAACCGCATTTTCCAGCTTTTGTATGATCCCTGATGATCCCCGGCGCTTTTCTTTAGAGTTATTTTTCTTTCTCCAAAGTTAAAGAAAGATCGCAATTTAGTATTGCATGCATTAGCATCCTCGGAGAGGATCTCAGCTTGAAAGAAAGCTTTCCTGAAGCTCCAGATCTGGACTTCACGCTGTCTACCTATCCGTAAATTTCCCACCTTCTTCACTATGATAATATTGAACAGGGTGAGAAGCTGAAAGTTGCATATTCCAGCTTTTTGCGTGATCCCCTGATGATCCTCGGCGACCGACAGCTTTTGTTCAAAGCCGTTTTTCTTTCTTCGAAGTTAGCAAAAACACTCCAAAGCTGTACTGATTGCTTAAACCAACAGTGCTAAGCATTTTGCTGTCAACAAATGATGTTTTGAGATATTGGATTTTTCGATAAATCCCAATTTTCGATTTGTGGTTCATCGCAAATTTCATGATTTCAAAACATTATTTGTTCTTATTAGCAGCATGCTTAGCACTGTTGGGTTAGATGATCGGTAAACTTTGAAATGTTTTCGTTAACTTCGAAGGAAGACTTCAAAGAAAATATGTTCAACAGCGGGGATCATCAGAGGATCATACAAAAAGCTGAAATATGCGGCAGGTATGTGCAGTCTCCGCTTTTGTTCAATGTGCTCATAGTGGAGGATGGTGGGAATGGTTACGGATAGGTAGACAGCGTCAAATATCTGTGTGTAGAATAATTTAAACAAATTCAATTTACAAGTGCCGGTAATCGTGCCGACTTTTTGCCGTGAGGCTCCTCATTTCCAAAAATCCTTTTGAATTGTTATTGTCATCCTCCTACCTATACGCGCACTGACAGCGAGAGGATGTGCTCCTCGTTCATCACGATTCTTCCAAATGCGTGGGAGTACGGCCTCCGTTGAGAAATAAAGCGTTTTGGCCATATGTAGGTCCTCACTAACCTCTTCCACTTCCCAAATTTTCTTGATTAATGCATATTTTATGCCTATGCTTATTTCAGGAATTTGAAAAATCCCTAAAATATTAGGTGGATCCGAAAGTCCGTCCCGTTTATTAGACCTGTTCTAAAATCGTTCAGATAGACAAACTATTCAAACACTATCCGATGCAGAATTTCTTCCTTTTTCCAGCAGCTGTGTTTTCGTTGTGACTGTTTTGACGAGCGCTAAGATAATTGAAAACTAATCGAAATCGCTAATCGAAAACTAGAACCCTTCATTTTTACCATGTCTGACCGCTAATTTTCAGAATTTTCATTTCAGACTTTTAAAGGTGCTCTAATAACCACCTGATAAGGCAAACATTTTGCGAATTGATACAAGTATTTGCATCTCTCTGGCATGCTTTCTACTACTTTTCTAGAATTACTGAAAAATATTTTCTAAAGTGCCCAGATTTTACATTTGGCTCATTATAACCTCGCAAAACATCAGACGTTGAACAATTTAGGTATCATTCGATGCATCTTTTTCTCCCCTTTCTGACAACTACCCGTTCTTCGCGAAACATGCGACTTTTCAGAAAAATCGCTGTACTTCCCAATTTTACGGGTGCGCAAGATTGTAGTCGATATCGCAGAATTCACTCAGCACATTCACGTTTTCACGCCACAATCTCATTTACTTCGTTATACAGTGATGGTAAACCTAGTTTAAGAACTTCAATATTTTGGAATTTTGCAGTGTTTGGTGCAATTGTCACGCGTTTTTTTCAAATCTCAATTCTCTGGTAAGATAATTCAGCAAAATTTTAGAGGAATCTGAAAAATGCAAAGAATTGCATCAATTTGGAAAAGGTTTGCCTTATCAGGTGCTTATAAGAGCACCTTCAAAAGTCTAAAACTCTGAAATAGCGAAAGTCAGACATGGTGAAAATGAAGGGTTCTAGTTTCCGGCAATTATCTCGGCGTTCATCGAAACAGTCACAACGAAAACACAACTGCTGGAAAAAGGAAGAAATTTTGCATCGGATAGTGTTGAACGGTTTGTCTGTCATTATTCTGAATGATTTTAGATTTTCCTGTCTAAAAAACGGCAAGAACTTTCGGACCCGCCTAGTATATCAAAAATTCAAATTTACTTTTGGTTTTTATCCTAAGCTTGATGTTCACTATTTACCATGTAGTAGGCAAATGATTCATTGAGGATATCAGGTTTGAGAACTTTTTTACGGTTATTCTATAGACAATTATATGTAGTTTCCTCTACCGCTGCGTTTATCTGCGCGGTATTTTTACTTGCAAGGCACCTTGGAATATCGTTGCTGGTTAGTTCTGTGCGAGCGCACAAACCGTGATTGCAAAAAACGGATGACCGCTTGATTTTTCTTCTTCCAGGACACAGTTGTATAGTTGCCGCTTTTCTTCTGGTTGCTATAAAGCACTTTCAGCTGTCCCTTATAATTGAGGCAGATGGCGCTATAGACAGTGAACACCAGGAAAAAGCATGTAGTAATCAAATTTGATCGCAATTAGGAGTCATTTCGAAAAAATGATTCTCACTGAAGAAAATCACGGTAACAAAATGATCCACCGCTTTAAGTCTTGTGATGGGCAAAGGACTGATTTTTCCGACAAACGTTCGGACTATGCGCTCCATCTAATTGTATTCATATGGATAGAAGGGGCCCTAGGACGGAAGGAGGTTATGAAGCATGCTCTAACAGCGATGTTTCACAAGTATGAAAATTAGTAATTATAGTAGTAATTATATAGTGTATACCACTAATAGCTGGGTACCTAACGCCCCCCCCTTTGCAACTACTTGATGAGCTTCCTTCACTTTGTCACTGGGTCCTTGTCCGGGCCTAAACTGTGGATTAGAATGAAGAGAGGGAGATGATTTAGGTGGAGGTAGCGGAGATGGCGCCGAACGAGTTGTAGTCGGTGGAGGTGGTGGTGGACGAGTTGTCGGTGGCGGTGGTGGCGGTGGAGGCACAAGCACTTTCTGTTTAGGCTGAGACGCACCAAGATGCATGGATCTTCGGAGACATGATGCTCATCTTCGTTGGTTTCACTCTCTGCTTACTGAAAAAAATTACGAAAGAAAATTTTGGACGACATTCATCGTTACTATTTCAAGTACGTACCCCTAGAACATCCAAGGAACCAGTTCCTTTGGCCGTTCCTGCAGCAATTATCATTACTCCCTTTGCCTCGCCTTTGACACCTTTAGTCATTCCGAATTTTACTAGTTCTGAAATCATACTTGAGAACTCAAACTGTTATCGACATTCGTTTTTTGACTTACGCGGCTCTGGATGTTTTAGTTTGTGTGATTTTTCAGTTTGACAGTTGCTGGAACGGTTTCACTGACAGTTAGAACACCCTAAAGTTCTTCATATCATAATTGCTTCGAAGCCATTCCTCAGTTTTCACCTCCGGCGGGATCCCGTCAATAATTTTGTCTAAATTTTCCTTGTCAACGATGTATTGGCACTGCTGTGGAAGTTCTTCCCTAACAGACCGTTGTGCACGAGGACCCAGTTCGCCGAGCACTTCGGCTGTTCTGCTCAGCGGCCTTAGTAGAGACTCCTGAAATCTCGTAGGATGATTTTTGAGTAAGGCGTGATTGAAGTATAAAGTGCCATAATGATGGATCCAGAAGGCTCGCTACGCTTCGTGTTTAACTTATAAGCTATACAAGCGGTCATGCAGCCGGTGGAGGTGCAGATGGGGGCCACATCCTGTAACACTCGAGTACTCAAAAATATCTATACCAAGAGATTTTTCAGCTGATTCTCCACCTCCAGCATTCGCTGTTGATCCTCGGTGCACCTTATTAACACTTTCCTTCTTGGATACCATCACTAGAGTATCTCTGAAGTGGCAAAACTTATCGAACTCATGTAGCTCATTCTCCACTTCTTTCTCCAGGCATTTCACATGAGGCTCGAGCTATAAAAAAATTTTGGCTCTCATAATATAGCATGGATGACCGGACCTTCAACTTACCCTTTTGCCTTTCATTGCACAACTCGTCCAGTCCTTCTTGAGCTATTTCGAAAATGACCCCACCATAACACTCCTCACGCTCTGCCACATATATCGAAGCATTATTATAGACGCTAAAGACCTTACAATCATTTTATCAAGCTCATAGTCTGGTAGCCAACTCACGAGCAAAGATGTTTGAAATTTTCCACGGGATTCTCGAGGGTGATGAGGTCAGCAGCTTTTGTGAATAAATCCGTCAAACAACTTTGAGCACAAGTTGATACACCAGTGGCATCAATTACTGTTGGTAAATCAAACTCCTCCGGTATTTTTTTTGAAACTTTTACCTAAGATCGAGAACGTTAAGAAGTTGGAGACAGTAAGAAGCAAACGCATTTGCTCACCCAAGCATCCTCCAGAAGCTATGAGTATAACTAGCCAGCAGTGGCGTACCGAGGGGGGGGGGCGGGGGGGGGGCGCGCGCCCAGTACTCTGCGTTGATACCACTGCTT